>VDFB02000017.1:371684879-371755096 GCA_007258455.2 Sequoia sempervirens | reverse complement strand
TGCTCCTAACCCTTCTAGTGAATGAGTTACTCTCTGTACTTGCTTTGCTAGGTCTTCTTGCCAATGCACTCATAAATATTTAGTTCAATTTCATTTTGTTGCTTTTTTGATATCTATTTCTTATATTCAATGCTATCTTGCATTAAATTTCATTTGTTGTTTCCTTTTGACAAGGAAAATGATGAGAGATTAGACACATCAAATATTGATAAGATGTCCAATCCTTTTGGCATCTCAATTTTATATGCATTTTTCATAAATTGTTCATAACATTGTACATGTCAATTTTCTTAGGGTTTTGTTTCTTGTGTTGGGACCTTTTACCATCTTACCTAAATTCTTGAAGAGATTTGAGTTCAAAGATTTGCAATTGGGAATTTTCGCTTGCCTTGATGTGTTTGAGCTATAAATTGTGTCCCTCCATTATCCCTTGAACTTGAGTTTGCTTAAATGAGCTATACACACCTCTTATTCAATCCCTGTGCTATCACACACTAAGCCTTCATCACTTATCCCATGTTGTCACACGATTGCATGAAGCTCTTGTTGATAAGGCCTTGTAACTCTCCACTATCCATGTAACCATTTGATTGTGAGTCTTGGTCGCTTATTGGTAGCTTATGTTATGTTTGACCCAATTCTCTTGACTATGATATCATTGCAGTGATTGGCTGGCACATGACCATCCCTTCTGTGCACTAAGCAATTGCCTCCTCTAGCTGGTTCCTTGCACCCCCATGGTGAATGGTGATAGATTTATTATTACATAGGTGTGATTTTGTAGGCCTCGGTTTGTCAAAAGAGTCAAGGAGGATGAATCAAGAATCGATGCATGTTGCCTTGACTAAAGGTCATAGTACTTGCCCAACAAGAAGCTTGGTTATATATTCCTGCCATGTGGGGTTTGTTCATTGTTGGGCTCACATCTCTTTATTGTGCACTAAACTATGTGGGTCATCTTTGCTTAATTGCACCGACCTGCAAACAAATAAGGGTGATACACGTGGTTGTCTTGCTAGAAGATAAGTGTTCTTTGAGGTATAATTAAAAGCCTTAACTCTTGTTGTCATGTGAAATTCCAAACCATGTTTGGTAAAAGAAAACAAACCCTAGAGTTATTTGAAAATTTTCCTTAGGATTTGAAGTCCTCTAGAAGAGCCATTGGTTGAGGCCCACTTAGAAACTTGTTAGATGACAATAAGGTAGAGGTTAGGGATCCCATTACTTGCACCGAAGGAGCCACCCTATTTAGAATTTTTTTATGATAAGGCTAATGAACAAATTACTGTGTAATGTCTAGAAGTTTGATTTGGGGAAGGTCATATTGCCTAATTGTGTTGTTGACCTCGATATTTTTGAATGGACAACCAATAGACATAATCCCTAGGACATTTTTGTGACGAATTCCAAGGGTGAAAAACCTTTTGTTGTTGATGAAGCCTTGTTTTGTAATATTTTTGGTCTCAACCCTAACACCCACATCTCATTGAATTTAAAAACCCTAGTTGTAGAATATGATAAGCATAGATTCAGCTATAGAACCAAGTGGTTGCTAAAGTTCAGATATAGAAGGCAAGGCCAAAAACTTGAACCAATTCTAGAAATAGAAATTGAGCCATTCAATGTAATGCCTTTTTCTATTTCAAAGACACTTATGATGGTATGTGTCGAGTCATGGGAGTTGATGCTGGCCATACAAAGTCCAAGGGTGCCTTAGTGTTTGCCACCCATATATATCGTGTGTACCAAAACACTTTTCAATTTTGCTGCCTACTTGATGAAACACTCTAGGCAAGGATTAGCCAATGTTAAAAAGCAAGGTGATGCCAAGTCTTTCAAATGATATTTACTAGTACACCACATGTATCTCTATTTGTGTTAATACTTGGAGGCCACGATTACTAGTGCAATCTTATGTGGACATGTATAAAAAGGGATCCTACTAGCCTATGCAGTTATGTACTTTGCATTTGGATAAGTATAATCCTAGGGCCGGTGTTCCACGGGGACGCGTCCCCCCCCGAAAAACAACGCATTTCGGAGACGGGGACGTTTCCGAGACGGGGAGACGCCTGGGAAACGTCCCTCCGCCGTCTCCAAGTACCCCCGCCGTCCCCCCGCCGTCTCCTCCTAAAGGGAGACGTTTCCCTGAGTTTCGGGCCATGGAAACGCCGGAATATGTTATGTTAAAAAATTGAAAAAGTTAAAAACATCAGTTTTAAGTTTTAACCTAAGTTTTATACTTCATTTGATGAATTATTATTTTACAGTGGCAGCCGCAGGGTTTTTCGACTGGAGTCTGGTGCATTCGACTGCATTTGAGGTATTTCATTTTTCGAACCCTTCGTTTTGGCTCGCGATTTCATGTACATTGTATGCAAAATGTTGAAACCTGGTTTTTTGAGCGCCACAGAGATGTCCGCTCATGGAATGCAATGGTTGCGGGGTTTGCAGAAGCCGCGCGCGGCTTCTGCAACCCCCGCGACCATTGCATTCCATGAGCGGACATCTCTGTGACGCGTCACAGAGATGTCCGCTCATGGAATGCAATGGTCGCGGGGTTTGCAGAAGCCGCGCGACCATTGCATTCCATGAGCGGACATCTCTGTGAGTTAGCAAATAAATTAATAATAATTGCAACTGCAAGCAGCGCGACCATTGCATTCCATGAGCGGACATCTCTGTGAGTTAGCAAATAAATTAATAATAATTGCAACCATTGCATAATTTGCATTCCATGAGCGGACATCTCTATGAGTATGAGCAAATAAATGGAATCAGAAATTAGAATGCAATGATTGCAGGATATGCAGTTGTTGTTGCAGTGCAACAACAACTGCATATCTTGCAATCATTGCATTCCATTTGAATTTTGAATTGAGACTATAGAGGAATTTTGTTAGATGTTGTAGTTGCAAGTGCAACTGCCCTGTAGACATGTATGCAAATTTGCAAAATGAAAATGCCAAAATGTGGAAGCATAGCCGAGACATGTTAACTTTTTTACTTTTTGACAGTGTGCCTCAACTTCAAGGCTCAAAGAGATGTCAATATGTCATCTCAATTCAAATGGAATGCAATGATTGCAGGATATGCAGTTGCTGTTGCACACTGCAACAGCAACTGCATATCCTGCAATCATTGTATTCCATTTGAATTGAGATGACATCTCTTTGAGCCTTGAAGTTGAGGGCCTTGAGGCACACTGTCAAAAAGTAAAAAAGTTCACATGTTCGCAACGGCAACTGCATATCCTGCAATCATTGCATTCCATTTGAATTGAGATGACATCTCTTTGAGCCTTGAAGTTGAGGCACACTGTCAAAAAATAAAACCTAAAAAAGTTCACATGTCTCGTCTATGCTTCCACATTTTGGCATTTTTGATTTTGCATACATGTCTACAAGGCAGTTGCAAGTTTGCAATTACAACATTTGACAAAATTCCTCTATAGTCTCAAATTTCAATTCGAAAAACCTTGCGGCTGCCACTGTAAAATAATAATTCATCAAATGAAGTATAAAACTTCACACTCACAAACAAAATTCCTCCAATCATTGCATTCCATTAGATGACATCTCTTTGAGGCACACTGTCAATTTAAAATTTAAAAGTTAAAAACTTTGAAATGGAAAGTTGGAAACATCATATTGTTTTTTTATTTTCATGATTTCATCTTTTGCAATAAATTATAGAGGTCTGATTTTGTTTTTAAATCTTTTTTGCAGCCTCATTTGACATTATCATAATGAGTTCAATCAATAGAAGTGGCGATGAGGTTGAGGGTGAGGAGGTTGAAGCAGAAATTGGAAGTGGAAGTGGAAGTGATAATGAATCTGATGATTCAGAATTTCAAATAGAAGTAGACGAGGGTGAACATGACTCAAATACTCAGACTCAAGCTGAAGCAGGTTCTATTGAGAGTAGAAAAGTCAAAGATAAATGCCCTTCAAGAATCCTCCAAAGATATGCCAAGGGCCCCTTTGATCCAAAATCACCATTAAAACAATTTGCAACTAAGATGCCGAAACAGCCTGGGTCACGTGGGGGCACTAGAAAGTGGGTGTGCCACCTTTGTCATCTTGACTGGTTTGGGAGCATTACTAGAACTAATTCTCACTTTCTTCTTATTCGAGGCAAAGGTGTAGATGTTTGTAAGAAGGTGGAAAACAATGCAAAGTATAGAGCTGAAATTTTAAAATTATGGGGTTCGGATGAGGAAGCAACACCTATGACAGCTACATTGGCACATAGGAGTAAGGCTGATCAGATTGCAGCAGTTTCTACTTCTACTTTGCAGAGTCAAAGGCCACCAAATCCATTCAGTTCATGTGTAGGAGAGCCTAAGGGGAAACGTAAAGTGGCATCTTCAAGTTCACATCCATTGGCAGATTTATTCAATGCACAAGCAAAGGATGAGGCAGATGATGCTATTGGCAAATTCTTCTTTGCCAATGGCATTCCATTCCATGTGGCTCGCTCTCCTTATTACAAGGAAGCTATGTCAAAGGTAATAAGGGCGGGACCATCATATGTGCCACCAGGGGAAACTAAGTTGAGGACAACAATCTTGGATCAGAACTATTCCAAGATTAATATTTTGATGGAGAAGATGAAGAGAACCTGGGTCTCAAGTGGATGCAGCATAGTCATGGATGGGTGGTCGGACATTAGGCATCGTCCACTCATCAACATCATGGTCACATCTACAGCGGGCCCTTATTTCCTTAGGGTTATTGATTGTTCAGGGCATAGCAAGGATGCTCATTATCAATTCCAGATTCTCAAGGATGCCATAGAGGAGGTTGGGCCACAGAATGTGGTGCAGGTAGTGACAGATGCGGCCCATGTGTGTAGAGCTGCAGGGAAGTTGGTTGAGGCAGCCTATAGACACATTTGGTGGACTCCTTGCTGTGTGCATGCTATGAATAATGCACTTAAGGACATGGGTAAAATCAGCTGGATCAAATCAATTGTGAGTGATGCTAGAGATGTGCAGATGTTTATCTGCAACCACCATACTTCACATGCACTTTTTAGAACCTTCTCCAAGAAGGAATTCCTGAAACCTATAGAGACTCGGTATGCATCATACTTTAGTCTCTTGGAGAGGATGCTTGAGTTGCAAGAGCCATTGCAAGTAATGGTAATGACAGCAGAGTGGAACCGATGGCCTGAGTCGAAGACACAGCAGGGGTTGAGGGTTAAGGAGGTGGTGAAGAATGATGTCTTTTGGGCTGATGCCACATATATTGTCTCCATCATTGATCCAGTCTTCAAGGTTATTAGATTTGGGGACTCTAATGCACCTTCCCTTGGAGAGGTATACAAGTGCATTGATTCCATGCTTGATCAAATGAAGGCTAAAGTGCGAGAGAAGGACCCCACAATGCAATTCTACACCGAGCACATTTATCCAATCATTCAACATAGATGGGAGAAGCTCAACACTCCCTTACACATGGCTGCCTATGCATTGAACCCGAAGTGGTATGTGCCACGTCCCGGCAGAATAACACCTATAGAGGATGCTGAGGTGAAGGAAGGGTTCATGAAGGCCATTGACAGAATGTATGATCCTACAGAGGCCAGCTTGCTTCGTACCGAGTGGACAAAATTTGCCACTCTTTGGGGATATTCAGAGGCGGCCAAGGTAGATTTGGAGACTATGTCAGAGGAGGACCCCAAGTTGTGGTGGACTATGCATGGGCCTAGATCTTTGATTACTACTCTAGCCATTCGTTTGCTGTCCCAGGTTTCTAGTTCTTCTGCTGCTGAGAGGAACTGGTCCACTTATAGCTTCATCCACTCTGTTAAGAGGAACAGGCTTACTTCTAGGAGGGCAGAGAAGCTTGTGGCTGTACATAGTGCCTTACGTCTAGTTGACCGCAACACAACTACATACAAGGAGAGTCCAGCAGCCAGATGGGATGTAGAGCCAGAAGAGCCATCACAGATAGATGATGATCCTACAGAGACAGGGCTGGTTGGTATTGGTTTAGATGAGCTTCAGCATGCGGAGTCTAGCAGTTCTAGTGATGAGGAGATTGGCATGGAGCTTGGAGATGATTAGATCATTAGCAGCATCAGGCTATTAGCCTGGAGCCATTTTGATTTACTATTACTTTGTTTTGGAAGTTTGAAGTTTGAACATTGATAATACAGTGATACTTGATTGTAATTATCAAATTATGATTCATGAATCATGATTATGAAACTCAAATTATGAAACATATAGTTCTTGTTGCATTTTCCAATGTCAATGAAATGATATATTATTGCAATGTGTTATTGTGTTTAGAGTTTAGACAATTAAATTATTAATCTTTTATGTTTTAATTTTCAAGTCCTATATGTATTTTAGCGCCACCCCCCCGCCGCCCCCCCGCCGCCGTCCCCCCGCCGTCCCCCTCACGTCCCCCAATTTAGGCCCCCCGTCTCCCATCCCAGAAACACGTCCCCCGCCGTCCCCCCGTCCCCGTCCCCGAAACTCCGTGGAACTATGATATGCACCCATATCCTATTTCAAAATGGCATCCCAGTAGCTGCAAGCTGTAGTGATTTTTCATTAGAATGGAAAAAATTTACATTTTGCCTTGCATCATGAAGATTCAGTGTATTGCAGACATTCTAAGGACTTGAAAAGACTGAAACCATGCAGGCCACTGATTGTTTTGATCTAAGAACGTGTGAAAGATTGTGCTCTGACAGTTTTGCAAAGGGTCCCAGGATTAATGACAACCGTCAAATGTTGATCTATGGTTCACAGAAGCCAACAAGAAGCAAGCTCCAGTGCAAATCATTTGACCACAGTGGGAGGGGACAAACCCCGGCCAAGGGAACACATTATTGATTCACAAAATGCTATTTTCAGCCCAATTTAGTGAGAAGTATGGATGTTACACCTCTTTTATGATTAGGCCTTAAGCACACACTTTATGCAGGTTTTTAAGAATGGCATTATGCATAGTTGCTACCGTGTATGGGATGCAAACGTAATAGATATGCATTTGTAAGGCCAGTTCACGCAAGCCCCCCCATCATGCCTAGTTTGGTATAGTCATTCAATGATCTAAAACACATCATATTCTGTATAAAATTTGTAAATCCATAGAAGGAACATCCTATCTAACTCACACTGCATATGCAGTACAATGAAGCATATGCAGTGTGAGTTAGATAGGATGTGCCTTCTATGGATTTATGAATTTTATAAAGAATATGATGTGTTTTAGATCATTGAATGACTATCAAACTCATATATGTGAGTTCTATATTCAAGAACCAAAACACATTCAAAACATTCCACTCAAGAAATGTAGTTGTAGTAATCTTATGCTTGTTGTAGATTCTACAAATATGCACAAGAATTCAATGACTTGTTGCCCCTTGATAATGTGTTTACATGCATTTACAATTGCTATCTAGCTAAATACACCCATGAAAAACATGGCATAGCAATGTCTTTCATAGGTTAGCCATTGAAGGAATTTACTGGAACAGAGTTCTATGGGCATTAAGATAATCGCAACAACCTAAAGTAGCCAAACCCCGGACTGGATGATTTCAAAATATTGGACTCTTCATTTCAAGAAATGTCAAAGAATCCTGACAAAACATCGTCATAATTTACACTGAGTAACAAAGAAACTTCAAAATATTGGAATTTTCATTTCAAGAAATGTCAAAGAATCCTGATAGAACATCGTCATAATTTACACCGAGTAACAAAGAAACTTGGTACTATGACTTGATACATAATACCCAAGCAAAGCATATGTAGGCCTTGAAGCATTGCATTAGGAAATGATGAGCATTAGAGTTCTACAAATAAATAACAACTCATCATACCAAACCTGCTGGATACATTGGATTGTCAAGAAATAAGAGGAAATATATCAGAACTGCTATTTACCAGAGTCAGAACCATTCCATGTTAAATGTTTAGGAAGCTTACCCTGTTCTAAATATTGTAAGTTCAGGGAAGGAATGACCACAGCAGTATGACTTGGAGCGAATATGGCACTATTCCAAATATTATAATTTCACATTCTTACAGAGTGATATCAAGACTTGAAGAACCTTAGAATCGTCTCCACCATATATAAAACAAACGGTACAACAAGATACATCCATGTCTGCACACAGAAGCAAGTAAGACTAAACTACGGAACTGTTGAAAAAATACAGCAGAAATTGGTCACTTGACTTGAAAGACAGTAGAAGACTTACAGATTTTACAGCCCATTTGTGCACAAGATAGACCATGGACCCATGGAAGATAGACCTTGAAACTTGAGTACCTCAAATTTAAGGACTGTAATTTAAGTAGGGTTTATAACAGCACAGATAACATGGCATGAAACGAAACAAAAATAAATATATAAACTTACAGGAACGTAGGGTTTCACTTTACAGGAACGTAGTAGAAGCTTTCTTTGCACCAATATGATTAACAGAACAAAGGCATAAATTTTGATTGAGAACAAATCAAAGCAGGATACTCTCAGCGTCCAATATTGGCAGAGAACCTATGTTCAGAATATGTAAAGAACTTGCACAACCATAGGGATTTTTAAAATGGCTTCTAAAGTTGTTGATATCATGAAAAACTTTCAATACCTGCGAGATTTTGAGTTGAAGACTGAAAAAGAGAGGAACAAAATGAGGCAGAAGAAAGCCTACAAGTGTCTCTCTGCATGCAACAACTCTACCGTAATCGCCAACTGTGCAAGCCATCTGACACTCTACAGAGTCTCCTTTCAAATTCGTGCGGTCTCTGGTCTTGGTAGCTGCGACTGCACCTGTCAGCCATCTACAACTCCAATCAGAAGCTGCCAAAACATTCTCCTGCAAATTTTCCGTTAAAAAACTTGCAACTTGCTCATGGCCTAGTCGAAAATAAATCTGTCCAAAGAAATTGCAACGATTTTGATTGGCTGGATGAGAAGAGATTAATCACCATTTAAGTTTCTCGCCTCCGTCCTGGCAGAAACTAACAACTCAATTGTACCAAATGTAAGACATCATTAACATATTATTGTATTGATTTTTTATTTTTTATTAATAATAAAGTGCAAGTTTTAAAAAATACTCCACTCCTTTTTTATTGAAAATAAAACTTAATATTGGCAATGTTACAACTCTCTAATTGCTAGGTGGGTCTTTGAAGGACACAATATCTCGCCCATGAGCAGAATAACCCCCATCAACTATAAGGTTGTGGCCATTGATGTAGGAAGCCTCATCAGATGCTAGAAACAAGAAAGCATTGGCCACATCATCAACAGTAAGCTTCCTTCCATTGGTAGCATTCCTCTGCATCTCATCCTCAAGGACCTCCTTAGGACATGTCCCATTAGACACCTCAGCAAGCCACTCCTCAATCATCTTTGTCACAATCCCAAAGGATGACACAGCATTAACACGTATTCCTGTCTTTGCCAACTCCACTGCACCGCTCCTCATCAACCCCAACAGAGCATTCTTGGAAGCCATGTAGCCATGAGAGCAATTATCTGTCTTGATAAGTCCCAACACACTACAGTTGAAGAGTATGGAACCAGAGTTGCGTGGAACCATGACCCTCGCAGCGTGCTTCATGCCTAACATAGACCCTGTCACATTCACAGCCATCACTCTTTCCCAAGTGTCCAAAGGAACCTGAGTGATGGAATTACCATGAGCATGCAACATACCCGCGTTGTTGACCATGATGTCTAGATGTCCCTTCTCCTCCATTGCTTGATCTACAACCCCTTTCACATGGCTCTCGATTGCCACATCACATTTCACAAAAGAAGAACTCCCATAGAGCTCTTGGCATACTTTAAGCCCTGCCTCTTCATCGATGTCAGCAATGTACACATAAGCACCTTCTGCCACAAACTTCCTTGCAGTGGCTGCACCTATACCATTTGATCCACCTGTCACTATTGCCACTTTGCCATCGAATCTCCTCATCCTATACAATACCGACTCAAGTTAATAAATCAACTTAAATAGATTTACACCATAAACTATGTAAACCAATCAACCATTGCTACAGAATAAGCAGAAAGCAAGAAAAGAACATAAAAACATTAAGCGATATACGCTTACCCTGAACAAGCCATAAGAAAACTCCGCCTCTACTCAAACGGTTCCTCTGCTCTTAGCTTTGGCTACTTGTGTAAATTGTTTCAGAAATAAGTGTTATATAGACCTCCGTTGTGTCTCTCTTGTCTGAAACCTCTTATTCGAATTGTAAATTAAAAAAGTCGTAGTCAATTCAAAGTGTCGAAAAGCAGGAAAGAACGAAGGAAGTCTATATTATTCCACACCCACTTTAACCGTGGCCGCTACTTTTTGACGTGTGCTTTCTAATTGTCATTGGATTCACACTATCTATTCAACGAAATATTCAAACATCTTACGTGGATGTCATTTCCAATGGAAATCATATCGAAAACTTAGGCCTAGTTTAATCAAATGAAATCTTTACAACTTACCATAAATCAATCTAGACTAAATGTTTAAACGAAATATGAGGATGGTTCTTTATGGGCTTACAAGTGGAAGGCTTTGGTTCATGTATTTTCATACATATTATTTGGTTGGTTAATGATTAGTTTATAGATGATTCATTTTTTAATTTATTGGAGGAAGAAGAGAATATCAAATAAGTCTTTTGATTAAAAATAAATAAAAAATCATGTAACTTGATATTATTATTATCTTCCTCATTACTCTAGAGGCATTGGGCTTCTTGAATCTCAATTTTAAATCATGACTATTCATTAAGCATACGAATGATAACAACATATTTTGATCAAGTGTTGGTTTCATACCAATCATTAGTGCACAAACACAAACACAACCACATAGGGTAAATATTATTCCAAAATCTAAAGCACACACAACAATTGGCTTGAGCATGCATCAATTATACACAAGGTGGCTAACTCATGCATACATCACACGTACACCAATGACTAGTTCATACAACCATCATGTATGTACAACAATGACTAGCTCATATGCGCATCACAAACTTACAATAGAAACTAGCTCAAGTGTACATCACATATACCCAATGTGAATGATCCACACATACATTACATGTCCACATAGAGACCAATTGACTGAATGAAACTGGATGCAACCTTTTCTATGCATCATCCCACTACTTCGCTCACTAATATAGAAGCCTATGCATAGATCTCATCTCAAAAAAGAATGTTGGTGCATCCCATACTACATTGTGGGTCTTATCATCTTACCAATCCACTATCGGCTATGATGATAATCAAGCATCCCATACTACTTGATATTCTCACTAGAAAGGGCATAAGCGTAATAATGTTCACAATAACTAAGGCTAATGATAAGATTTCCATAACCCATTAATCATCTAAGTCAACAAACCATAATTACGTACATAGTCAAGATGTCTTATGGTTATACCATGCACCGAAGGCTAGCACCTATACTATCAATCACATAGATTAAATAAATAATCAAACTAAAAAATCCTACCTTAGCCAAACACCACATAGAAAGCACACATAGTTCCTTTGATACACCAGTCTAATTAATAAATTCTTGAGATGGGCAGATCTTGTCTTCTATCACTTGAATGCTACTTTAAAAACCTATATAAACCCTATAAAATCAAGTAGCTCCTAGCATCTATCACTTGCATGCTATTGGTGAAAGTCAAATGACCCTATAAATTAGGTAGCTCTTGGAATCTATAACTTGCATGTTGCTAGTGAAAGCTAAATGACCCTATGATATGGCTCGATACTTATTTCAATAGAGCACACTCCTTGACTCGTTTCAACAAGAGCAACGATAAGGTTATCTATAATCAAGTAACAGGTTTTAAAATTTGGTGATCACCCTCACTCAACCCTAGTTCCAATGCCAAGAATTTAGCTCCTATATCGATCTCAATTCAACATCGTGACATTAGAAGTACCAAGTGATGGATCTAAAAATATTGTCCAAGGGTTTATACCCTAGCCAATTAATCTGGTTACATTACTTGAAAGGGATCATATAACACATTGAATCAATATAAGATGGCCTCTATCCAAATATTATTTTAAATCCATGTAAACTCATAAGGAATTAAAGTCCATTTACTTCATTTAGTTATTATTTGAAAACATGTTATTTAGTAAACATGGCTAAATCCACATATATATAATTATTAAATAAAATTCCAACCATATCGGTAATACTTACACTTGTAGTTGGAAAATTGCACCCATGGGAATTCAATTGTAAGCTCAACATAGATCTAAGTGTGTATTAAAAGTAGACAAACCAACAAGTGTTGCTCACACCCATAAATAATAATGGTTTAAGTCAACATCATCCTTAAATACAAGTTAGTAGGTTTCAATATCTCCTCTATAGCTAAATATGAAACTCCTTCATAACTAAATCATGGCCAAGTTATTCCACCATTATTTCTTGGAAGAATAGATCTCCCCAATGCATAGGGGATAACTATAAATTATATAAATATCATGGAGCTAATGCATCAAGCCATGGAGCTTAATACCCATAAATTGATTATTTTAGCTTAGATGCATTCTCCCACATTCACGTCAAGACAACCATAACAACAATGACTCTACAAGTTCATCTAATGTTTTAGTAGATTTTGGAAAGCCAAACACCCCAAGCCTCATAATAGATATGCTTGATGACAGTGAGTTTTCTTTCATTTTCTTAGACCTATTTAGATGGAACATATAAATATGGAGACAAGTTCCCAACCATTTGCTACAATTATTAGCTTCAAGGTGAAGCATACTAAGGAGGAATAGATAATAAAGTTTAGGAAAAATCCCAAAATTTGGAGTTACCCTCTTGGAATGGTGGGAAAAGGGGGAATCAATTCAATCAATGTGAAATGATGAAATGGCCTAGGATTCAAACACCCCTTTAGCTTGATTTCATTAGAAAAAGTGATCTCAAAGGAATAGGATTGACTTCCAACCTTAAGGTGAGCCAACCCTATTTTTCCTTGATTTATTAATTTCTCAATTTCATACATTCAGAATTATTTCACAGCCAAACTAAAATGAATTCTAATCTGGAACAGTATAATTTACAGAATATGTTTTTATTCCTTTCTGTTTAAAAATTTCAAATATTCTTCTAATTTTTTTCTTTATTGTTTATGCAAGTTCAACAAAATAATTCTTTTATAGAGCAACAAAAATTTCAACATCATATTCTCAAAATTCAGCACAAGAATTTTAAAACCAAAGAAGAAAAACCTGTTTAAAGTTTGATGGCTGGCTGGGAACAAATTCTGAAGCTTCTACCAATTTTTCTTAAATTCACCAAATCTTGAAGAAGTAATCTAAGACAATCCAAATCCCAATTATTCTTGCTAATAGAATCTAAAAAAAAAAAATTCCAAAACAATTTTTTTGCAAAATATTCTAAAAACTGTTGCCATGAAAATTCTTCCAGAATATTGCCGTGTATAAAAATTGCAACCCCAAAATATTTTAATGCATTTAATTAACTTTCAATCATGAAGCTTAATTGATAGTCAATTATGCATTCAAAATTGATCAATCAGTTCTAACTTACCCTTTTAACAACATATCAAATTCTCAACTCCAGATCCAAGAATCCATAACATATTGAAAACAACATCTTTTAAAATATATGCTTTCCATGTAAATCCCATTTGCACAACTAAGTCAACAATTATATTTAATTAAATACTTTACAAAATTAACTTTCACTTTTAAAGTAAATAACTTATTTAATTTAAAATAATAAATTAAACCACAAACATAACCATAAGCATTTAATCAAATATAAATATATTAACAGATAATCATTGAACTTAAATACTGAATTCCCAACCAAACAATACAAACAAGAATGACACAACATAAATGAACTAGACAACAAGGAAGGGTAACAAATAGGTACTCGTTCAATTAAGAACGATGGTTCAATAAGGACCTGCCATTACCTCCAAATCAACATAATTTCATTGAATTAGGGTACGCTCAGACCTAACAAGTAGGTGGAGCCGATACCCAGTACCTATACCTGCATAAAACATCACTGTTAAAACATATAAACTTATATTAGAAAACACACCATGAAGAAGAATCACAGCATATCAAGGTACTCACGAATGAGTAATGCTACACTATCTTCTTCACTGAAACTGACGAGCATCATATATCATGAACAACCATTTCAAGATGCTAACCACATAAAAACTCATAAGCAAGTAAACCATATCACATACATGTCTATCTCAATATCATCACAGAAACACAACCAGATGATTAGGATGTCAAAAGTATCATCCACGAAATATAAAAACAACATAATATCGGAGTCATATCTGAAAATGAACAACATAGTACCATAATCAACTAAAACATCTATCTAAAAAACTGAATTAAACTAAAACAGAGTGTCATAATTGGAGGGACACTACATCCTCTCCCCTAGGATAAGGCTTACTCCTGGAAGCCTGCAAATAGATAAGGATAAAGGTCATGCATGCATGTCGCATCCTCCCAAGTAACTAATGTCTCATCACTAGGATTCCATTGGACCCTTACCTGATCAACGTCTTGACCCCTAAGGGAGAGCCTCCGACACTGAAGAATTCCCACGGGCTCCAAAGCCAACTGCCTATCCTCTACCTATAATGCATTCCAATCGAGCACATGTGAAATGTCAAGATGATAAGGTCTAAGAACTGATACATGAAAAAAATCATGAATGTGTGATAAACTAGGTGGTAATGCAAGTTGATATGCCATAGGACCAATCCTCTCAAGAATCTTGAATGGTCCAACAAATTGAGGTGCAAGTTTAGAGCCTTTTCCATAACTGATTGGAATCTTACACGGTCGCACTCAAAGAAAAACCCTGTCGCCAACAAAGAACAGCCGATCCACTCTATGTGCATTGGCATATTTCTTCTGTCTATCCTGTGCCACTACCAAATTCTCTCTAATGCGATCAACCTATTGCTCCATATTGTGGAGCATCTCAGGATTGAGTAGAAATCTATCCTCAAGTCGATCCCAGCTCAATGGGGTATGACAAGGACGTCCATACAGTGCCTAAAAAGGGAGCATACCTAAGGAACTTTGATACCCATTATTATAGGAAAATTCCACTAAGTATAAATAGTCTTCCCAATGAGATTGCCGATCCATCACATAGATTCTGAGCATATCTTCGAGAATCTGATTAACTCTCTCTATCTGACCATTTGTCTCTAGATGATAGGCTAAACTGAAGTTCAATTGAGTACCCAAAGCATGTTGCAATGATGTTCATAAGGCTGATGTAAATACATGATCCCTATCTAAAATGATTCTGCAAGGAATCCCATGCCATCAAACAATACCCTCCATGAATATTGTAGCCACAGAGGAAGCATTGTAGGATGATTGAACTAGAGAAAAATGTGCTACCTTAGTTAACCTGTCAACAGTAACCATGATGGCATCATGTCGATGCAATGACATAGGTAATCCAACAATAAAATCAACCGATATAATATCCCATTTCCATTTAGGAATGAGATGTGGCTGTAATAAACCAGCGAGATGTTGATACTCAACCTTAACTCTCTGGCACTCAAGACATCTCGAAACAAAATCAGCAATGCCACATTTCATACCAGGCCAAAAGTACAGCTGTCATAGATTTGCATGCATCTTCTTAACACCAGGATGAGCTGAGTATGGTACTTGATGTGCCTCTGTCAAAATCAGAGTGCGAAGACCTAAAGGTGGTACAAAGATATGACCTAGATGTCGCAACAAACCATCTAACTCAAGAGTATACCCTAAAAATATTCCCTCTAAGGGTTGGCCTGATCCAATCTCCATCTTCACTTCCTGATACAATCTATCAATAGGAAGTGCTGCTAAAATTTAGCTCCTCAACTCAACTCCAAGTGTCATAGTAGAAATATCATGTCTTCGCCTACTAAGAGCATCAACCACTATGTTCTCCTTTCCCTGAACATATCTCACCTCAAAATCATATTCACATAAGAACTTCATCCACTGTCTCTGCCTAGCATTCAAATTAGGCTATGTGAATATATATTGCAGACTACGGTGACCATAATGAAGCTCAAAACGGTGCCTCAACAAGAAATTTCTTCATCGAACCAATGCATGAACAACTGCAACAAGCTCTAAATCATGAGTGGGATAATTTTTTTCATGATCCTTGAGTTTACAAGACTCATAAGTGATCACACGTCCATCCTGCATCAATACATCTCCTAAACCCTCCAAAGACACATTAGTGCAAACAACAAAATTCTTTGCAAGATTAGGAATGGCTAAGATAGTGCACTAGTCAGCTTATCCTCAAGTATCTGAAAAGCCAACTGACATTAATCTATCCAGATAATTTTTTTCCCTTTCCTCTGAAGAGAAGTAATGGGGTGTCCAATCCTAGAAAACCCCTAAACAATTTTTTTGTAGTATCCCACAAGTCCCATAAAACTATGAACCTTTGCAACATTAGTAGGCATGGGCCAATCAATGATAGCTTGGATCTTTGTAGGATCCACAACTATACGCTTTCTAGAAATCACATGACCAAGGTATTTCACCTCGGTTTGGAAGAATTTACATTTCTTCAAGTTTGCATACAATTGATTCTCCCTCAAGCACTATAGTACCTGTCTCAAAAGCTCTTTGCACTCCATATTTCTCAAATAGATCAAAATATCATCAAGAAACACGAGAATAAAATGATCAAGATATGTGCAAAAAACACCATTCATCAAACTCATGAAAAATAATGGTGCATTTGTTAACCCAAACAATACTACTATGAACTCGTAGTGCCAGTAACGAGTCTGGAATGTCGTTTTATGGATGTCTACTTCTGCAATGCGCAACTAATGGTAACCAGATTTTAGATCAATCTTAGAGAACACATTTTCTCCCTTGATCTGATAAAAAAGATCATCTATTTTGGGTAAAGGATATCAATTCTTAATTGTCACTTTGTTCAATTGATGATAATCGATGCACAATCTGAGAGATTCATCCTTCTCCACGAAGATGATAGGTGCACCCCAAGGGGAAAAACTCAGATGAATAAAACCCTTTTCCAAGAGTTCCTCCAACTGGATACATAATTATTTTAGTTCCTGTGTGGTCATTCTATATGGGGCTCAAGATATAGGCTCAATTCTAGGAACCAGGTCAACTTTGAAATATATGTCACGCTTTGGTTGCATACTAGGAATATCACTAGGAAAAACATCTACAAACTCCCTAAGAATAGGGTGATCATCAAGTGATATCTCTTGACTCTCCCCTAAATCCAAGTCATTAACTGTTGTCACAAATAACTAAAATCCCTGATGAAGACATCTCTTCAAATGCATAGTAGAAATTATCCGCAAAGAGATGGGTCTCTAAACACCAAATATTTCAACCTCTGTACCAACATCATCAATACAACACATTGTCTTTTGTCGGCAGTAAATCACTGCATGATGAGATTCTAACTAATCATTCCCAAAACAATGTCATACGAACCTAGAGGTGTGACTCGAAGATCTACTGAGGTAGATAATGATCCAATCCTTAGTCCACAATTGCAAATGAGAGATTCCACTGCTACCTTTTCCCCAAAAGAAAATTCTACCTACCACCTATCGCCTTGCTTTACTGCCACAAGTCCACATCGCTTAACAATAGTATGTGAAATAAATGAATCAATAGCTCCAGAATCAAAGAGAATAGTAAAATTGGTACCCTATAACTAACTTGATGACTCAACCATAGTGTTTTGATGATCTTCTTGGAAGTTATTTACCACAACAAAAACTGTATGTGAATGGTCTACATCTCGAATTGTCAACTCTGAAGCTATCGGTCACTAACCAAATCCCAAAGTACCATGCATAGGACGCTGCCTAGCAATGTGACCCTACTATCCACATGAGAAAAAACTAGTACCTCTGCCAAATCCTCTACCACCCGAAGGTGCATTAGATTGCTAAAAGCTACCTCTACTCACTGTAGACTGTGCACTTTGAGCTGGTTGATCTTGTTGATTGTGCTTATTGCGCCACCAGTTACGGTTATTTCCTAATTGTGAACTATTACCCTATTGAAACTGTGAATTCTTATTCTTTGGTGGATTACACTACTGCTACTGCCCACCCTTAGCAGGTGCTTGTTGGTTTCGAGAGGAACCACCTATTTGTATCTGACCACCTCACAGACCAAAACCTAAAATAGGAGCACTACCTATCTAAACTCCTATGTGTCCACCCAATTCCATAATCAAATTCTCTTCCACAATACATTCCTTCTCCACAACAACCTCCATAGTCTTCAGCTTGAAGACTCTAAATCCTCTACTAATATGGGCATTTAAGCCCCTGATGAAGTGCTACACCAACATCACCTCATCATCCACAATCCCAACATACTATTTGAGCTCATAAAACTTGCGCTCAAACTGCTCCACAGAAAACCATCTAACATAGATCATGAAACTCATCCACACATCATTGTCTCCAATGCTCAGATAGGAAACATGTTCTGAATCTCTCCAAGAACATATCCCATGAGACTACACCAATCTCCAGATGGAGCTTTTTCTCCTCTAAACACCACCAAGTAGAGGAAAAGCCTCTAAGATGCATTATGGTACAGTGAGCTCAGGTATTTCTACCATAGGGATGCATAGCAAAGCATCACCCCAAATCAATCAGCTAAGTTTCTGCTTCTAAACCACCACCAGTGCCATCAAAAGTAGGAGGGTGTGCCCTCAACAAATCTCGCATATGCCCAACAATAATGGCATCCTGCTGCACAGTATCATCAACTCTTCTCAGAGATCTATCATGTTCCCTAACCACCTCCTGTTCCACTTCCTGTCTTGGTCCAAGTCAGGAAAGGACCTCTTCCAGTAGAGGGCGTAAATGTGCTCCCTCTACCTCTGATTGTTCTAGGATCTGTTCCTCGTTTGCTTGATCCAATTGAGGACCCAACTGTTCTGCCTGTTCGCTCTCATGAGAGCTATGAGGGGGAGTAACCTAGTGGTTCAGCCCACAACCACCACCTCAGCCTTGACCACGGCCGCTACTATGACATCTAGGCATGGTCCTACACAAAATCAAGAACAAGTCTTGTTATAAGACATGCAAAAAAAAAAGGAAAACACATCAACAAAATCTAATGTCAAAGTCAAACTAATGGGCTCACAAAACTAGAGTACCCAACATTAGAACCTAGTTCTAATACCAATCTGTAATGCCCCACCATGGTTTCCATTAAAACAAAATGTGAAGAATAAATTAACCGAATAATTTTTTTTTAAGAGATTCAATAACATAATTGTCTTAAGGATACCAAGATTACATAATTTAAATCTATGAATTATCCAGTTCCCATAACTTTATACAATCAAGTTACAAATATACCCAGATTACATCAAGTGAGATTCTCATAAATCTCAATACATCATAATGATGATACAATGAGTACTCTCATATACATGAGGTAAATATACAAGGAGGATAATGATCACATTATAAATAACCTTCATGTTCATGAACAATGAAGTATTTGGAACCAGCTATAAATATATCATCTATAAGAATATCCAAGGAAGGTATAGCACGATTTCCTCCCAACCATGTGAAACCCAAAGGTTCACTACCTCCATGCTAGGAGATAATGACAGGTCCACAAATAAGAAGACAGAACATTACATTTACTTGGCTTACACTCACTTAACGACATAACAATTTCAAAACTAAACTAAACAAACTTTTAGAGGAAAAACACAACTAGAGATAACTCACCACAAGAGACACATTCATGTAATAGGAAAGAGTGTCATCACATAGTCGGGATAGGTTACCCTAGTGAATCTTCCTAGACTATCGACCCTCTCCAAGAGTTACCCTAGCAGTCTCTACCGATTCCCAGCCCCTATGCAAACTAGTGTGGAGTCATTCCATCTTTCAAGAAGACAAGATAGGTGACTAGCCATTCCAGGCCTTCTCAACCTTACCTTAACCTAAATGAGCGTTAAGATGAAAGGAGAGGTATAATTTTTTTTGAGTTAATGTTTAATTCTACCCAACCCCTAGTATATTAGTTAGGTTTCCACTGGATTACAAAACCTACGATAGGTTACCCTGACAACCATTTAGGGTTTCAGCCCCTACCGTAAGCCACTCTTTCTATAACATGACTCATCATCAAAAGACAAGTAGCCACCAAGCACAAAGAACAAAATCACAATTGTTTACATCCCTATCTAGACGTAAATTATAATCTCCAAAATACTACATAGACAACAACAAATTGTGCAAGGCTAAGTCCCCAAACCATAAATCTGCTATGGAATATAAGATATAAATATAATTAGTCAAACACCATAACATTACACCTCTAGCCTCTGGAAACAAAAGAAATTATAACCCAAAAATTTACTCAAGGTTATAAACAATAAACTATTGTTCATCACAAATTATCTTTAAAACTTAATAAAATAAACAATTCAATTTCTTTATGAACCATTGCATGATGAAATTTATAAAAAAAATACCATGTAATTCCTTTTGCATAATAGACCACTAAAGACATCTTGTCTAAGATTAAGCATGTATTTTAACTTCAAGTCTAGAAGTGATATACGTATGGACAGTCATGCTAACATGACTTAATAGCTAACATTACTTTCACTTAAAGTATAACTGACCTCATCAAATAAACAAGATCAACTTTATATCACCGTCAAATTAGAATAAAGTTAAAATATTAACAAATAATTATATACAACAAGACATAAATATATAACATCTTATGTGCCAACTACAAAAGTCGCGATCTTAGGAAAGAATCATTCGAGATAGAATATTCATTAACCACGCTAGTCATAACGTCCATACTTAAACTCATAGTAAAATATCAATTAAATTATAAATCTCTATATATCAGACATGGATTGTGCATACGAAAGGAAGATTTCAATTAAAGAAAGAAAAACTCAACTTCTTGCTTGCATGGCGCTAAAAAGAAGAGACTTAATTTTTTAAAGAAAATTCTCAGCTTGCCAAAAGAATGTGAATCTACTTTCATGGCTGATTAAGATGGAGGGACTAATTACTTAAGTAAATTTTCTAATCATTCAATAACCAGATACTATTTTCAAGAAATGAAGATCATTATGTTGGAAAGATAGATTGTACAGTGGTAACAATAACTAATTAAGATTTTTTCTTTTAATAGAACAGGTATATAGAGGGTGAGTAAGGAGAATAAAAATTCAGTCTATCCATGATGAATGTTATAAAGCTTTAATCTCCTTATGGTGATGAGCTATAGGAAGAAAATAGAGTACAAAATAAAACAACGACAAAGGGATATTTCAGTCATATAAAACCTAGTTTGGTTATATGGAAATCAATAAATATTTTAAGAAGACAGTGAATGGCTTAATTTAACATAGCGACCTTGTATGCTTTAACATATATAAAGTAATATGATGAAAGATCATGCACCTACAGAACGCAATTAGACAAACTAAACCATAACTAAGTTCAAAGCCGTTGTCCCCAGAAGAGATTCACAATCTAAGGAATAAATTCAATGCTAGTCTCCCTAAAGAAATTTAACAAGGAATATAGAGTGATAAGCTTGAGAAATTTGCAAAGTATTTGCTTCATTTCCATTGTACGCAAATAATTACTATAAGATTCATAAAATTTACCTAACTCCATACTCTCTACCATGTTTAGATATTGCTACTGTAACAAGCAGCATAAGGAATCAAGGAGGAAATAAAAAAACTATAATTTCAACAAACAAACACAAATAGAGTGGCGTCATAGGATCAAGAAGATTATATTCCCTATCACACTTATTTGATTCTAAACAAATGAAATTTATAAGAAGTAGGGGTTGGCCAAACAAAAAGATACAATCAGTATGTTACCAGCTTATTGAATTTATTAATTTTTTAGAATACCATAATGCAATAGTGACACCATGGTCAAGAGGAAATAAAACCTTCTTAAAACAAATAAACAATCTGAAAATGTATCCCCAAATACATATTGACAAACTCTTCACAGTTATTCTTGAAAATTCAGATCTAGTATATGGGTACATCACAAATTTTGCCTTGATTTATTAATTTCTCAATTTCATGTACATTCATAATTATTTCACATCCAAACTAAAATGAATTCTGATCTGGAACAGTATAATTTACAGAATATGTTTTTATTCCTTTTTGTTTAAAAATTTCAAATATTCTTCTAATTTATTTCTTTATTGTTTATGCAGGTTCAACAAAATAATTCTTTTATAGAGCAACAAAAATTTCAACATCATATTCTCAAAATTCAGCACAAGAATTTTAAAACCAAAGAAGAAAAACCTGTTTAAAGTTTGATGGCTGGCTGGGAACAAATCTGAAGCTTCTACCAATTCTACTTAAATTCACCAGATCTTGACGAAGTAATCCAAGACAATCCAACTCCCAATTATGCTTGCTAATAGAATATATAATAAAAGCTTTTACAAAACAATTGTGTGCAAAATATTCTAAAAATTGCTACCATGAAAATTCTTTCAAAATATTGTCGTGTATAAAAATTGCAACCCCAAAATATTTTAATGCATTTAATTTACTCTCAATCATGAAGCTTAATTGATAGTCAATTATGCATTCAAATTTGATCAATCAGTTCTAACTTACCCTTTTAACAACAGATCAAATTCTCAACTCCAAATCTAAGAATCCATAACATATTGCAAACAACATCTTTTAAAATATCTTCCTTCCATGTAAATCTCATTTGCACAACTAAGTCAACAATTATATTTAATTAAATACTTTACAAAATTAACTTTCACTTTTAAAGTAAATAACTTATTTAATTTAAAATAATAAATTAAACTATAAACATGTATAACCATGAGCATTTAATCAAATATAAATATATTAACAGATAATCATTGAACTTAAATACTGAATTCCCAACCAAACAATACAAACAAGAACGACACAACAAAAATAAACTAGACAACAAGGAAGGGTAACAAATAGGTACTCGTTCAATAAAGAACAATGGTTCAATAAGGACTTGTCATTAACTCCATAATCAACATAATTTCATTGAATTAGGGTACGCTCAGACCTGAAAAGTGGGTGGAGTTGATACCCAATACCTGTATCTACATAAAACATCACTATTAAAACATATAAACTTATATCAGAAAACACACTGTGAAGAAGAATCACAACATAGCAGGGTACTCACGAATGAGTAATGCTACACTGTCTTCTTCATCGAAACTGACAAGCATCATATATCATAAACAACCATTTCAACATGCTCACCACATAAAAACTCATAAGCAAATAAACCATATTGCGTACGTGTCTATCTCAATATCATCATAGAAACACAACTAGATGATTAGGATGTCAAAAGTATCATCCAAGAAATATAAAAACAACATAATATCAGAGTCATATCTAAAAATGAACAACATAGTACCATAATCAACTAAAGCATCTATCTAACAAATTGAATTAAACTAAAACAGAGTGTCATAACTGGAGGGACACCTCAAACACACATAACTTTGACATGATGATATGATCTTGATTGCTTATATAGATGACTAATAAATCTACTCTTCATTGCTCTTAACAATAATATTTTCTCTTGTGAAAGTTGTCTTAATGCTAGATGTTTTGAATTGATAAAATAACTATGTATTTATAGGGGTTTATCTAATTTCCCAAAACTTAGATTCCAAAAGATTACATTCAAAACTTGAATTTGAATCATTAAAATGTTGCCAAAAACATATTAAAAATTGGGTCTTGGCATTTAAAGGGGACCCATTCACCATTGGGTGAATGTGTCCTAGGACCTAAGTCCAAGACACTCAACTTCCAAGGTGTTTTAATTAATGTTGGAAATTGTTTAATATAAGTTGAACCTATTCAAAAAATTGGAATAATAATGCTTTAGAATGCATAATTTAGTCAATTAGAGGCTTAATTATGTCCAATTAATTAAGGGGATACAAACATAGTGTGAAATTGTAAAGGTACATACAATTTTCTACACTACACCTCTAAACCCTTCCTTATAGAATCCGGTCATAGGGGAATCATTCACCAAAGGAGTTTCTACATGCCCACTTCCAAATGGGATCAAAGTCACACATGTAGTAGTGTAAGACAATATACATTTGGGTGAAGCCACAATAGTGGTCTACAATTCAAGTGAGGAAGGAAAACTCAAAAAAAATGACCCCAAGGCAAAAAATGTGATTTTGGGGGTCCGTACGAACCTATTGGTTTGACTGAACCCATAAAGGGTTCACTTGAACCAAGGTTTGAGTGAACCCCTTTGAATCTTGTCCACCAAAAATGCAAAAAAATATGCATAGAAAGGGGTTCGAGTGAACCCCTTTGAAGAGGTTTGCTTGAACCCCTAGGGGTTCGTATGAACCCCCCTTATCCCTCATCCCCCCTTAGACATAAAAAAAATAAATTTTGGCACTTTGGAGCTCGGGTTAAGGATGAAAATGGAGGAATTTTCACAAACCCAACTAGAATTAGGTAATCCTAGGAACGAGCTATCTAACAAATATAATTTTAATATGTTTTGGTTTTATTATGTATTTGTTTTTTTAGTTTTATTAAACATAGGTTTTTCATCAAAAATCAAGGTCTTTGTTCTGCACGTGGAAAAATAGAAAATTATGATTTTTTTTTTGAAAAATATGAATGCACTAGATATTGAAGTCCTTGATCCAACAAAAAATTTGAATTTCGATATATACAAAAAAAGTTACACGTTATACTGTCACGCTATGCCTAAATTGTAATTGGTTTGACTTTGAAACTTGATTAAAGAAAAAATATTCAATAAAAAACTATCTAACCAAGTGGAAGCACTAGATATGAGAGTTACAAATCTAAATTCGAAAGAATTAGAATTTTATCCTTCATGAAAAAAAGGTTATGTGTTATATGGTGTGCGTCAGTTTTTAAAAATGTTGTTTTCTAAAAAAAAAAAGTTTTAGTGGGAGATGGAAAAAGAAGTGCAATCTAATTCCAAATTTTTTTAAAAATATATTTTTAGAATCTATAGACAAAATGTGATGAGACTCTAGTTTGCATCATCTTCAAATTCCTCATGGTTTAGCCACTATAGGTGCCCTAATGTGAAGATTTAGTTAAAAATAATATTTTCAGTGTCTAGTTTGGCCAAAAATTGTAAACCGCTATTGTGGGATCACCCATTTCAAAGTTAGTCAAATTTCAATAGTTAGTAGACTCTTATTATCTTGCAAGTGTCAAAGGGTAGTTGTAACTATTCAAAATAATCATCAATACTCTCCTTAGAAGTATGAGGACCTATTATTATGTAGGAGATTTGGAAAGAATTCCAAGAAAAATACTAAATCAACTTCAAGAAATTGGTAGTCCTCTAAGCATTTTTCATGAGATTTTCAAACTTGAAGACTAGGTCACCTTCTTCAAATAAAATCATGGAGAGAAATAATCCATGGTTGTTGCTAGTATTCCCAAAAAGAGTGCCTAGTCAAGAAGAGGTTAAGTACTAAATTCAAGAGGCATTTAGGAGGCTCTTCCCCCTCAACCCTTGCAAGGGTGTTGCTCCTTAACCCCATGAGGGAGAACTACCCCCTTAACCCAAGTTGTAAGAAGCACTACCCCTTAAATTTATTGATTGTTTCCACCTCTCAAGGCCCTAATTTCCCATAAGGATTTCTTATTATGCAAAAAATATTAACAATACAATTTTTAGAAGGAAAGATTTTCCAATAGAAATTAATATTTTGAACCAAAACAAAATTAAAAATAGCTAGTATTATATATATATATATATATATATATATATGTCATGAGACAACTAAAGATAAGATTGAATGTGTAGTAAAAACTTCTGAAAAGTAAACTCAACATGTAAACATGTGTGAATAGGCTTTAACTATTGAATAGTTAGATAATTTTCTTTGTTCACACTACAAAAGGAAAATTGAAAAGGTAATACCCCTATTCACACAAACACACCCCAGGAGAAGTAAATAAATGCAAAGAATGCAAATATGCATTAGTGATAGAAAAATTGTAATAGAAAAATATAATAGCAGTAGAAATAGAGAATGTAATTGAAAATAAACTTATTCACTTATATTAATCAACAACAATACATATTTTATAGTTGCAAACACTCAACAAACTTCCTATAATCATGCTAACTATGATGACAACTAATTGGAGTTGTTCAACAACAACTGGACATCTAATGATGATAAAATGAACTTAACTGAACATAATGGACACCTAAACATTATTTGATGACACATACACAACATATATGCAATTTTGTTATGACTTATTTTAACATTTAAAAATTATGTTGGAGTGTATATTCCAACAAATATAAGTTCTTAAGAAGGCTCCAAATGAAAATATAACTTATAAACAATGTTACAACTCTTTAATTGTCAGGTGGATCTTTGAAGGACACAATATCTCTCCCATGAATAGAATAACCCCCATCAACTACAAAGTTGCAGCCATTGATGTAAGAAGCCTCATTAGATGCTAGAAACAAGAAAGCATTGGCCACATCATTGATGGTGTTCGTCTCAATCTCATCCTCAAGGACCTCCTTAGGAAATTTCCCATTAGATGCCTCATCAAGCCACTCCACCATCATCTTTGTCACAATTGTATAGGATGAGACAACATTGACATGTGTTGATGTCTTTGTCAACTCCACTACACCACTCCTCATCAACCCCAACAGAGCATTCTTGGAAGCCATGTAACCATGAGACTCATTATCAGTCTTAAGAATTACCAACACACTGCAATTGAAGAGTATGGAACTAGAGTTGTGTGAAATCATGACCCTGGAAACATGCTTCATCCTTGGGTGATCCCACAATAGTGGTTTACAATTTTTGGCCAAACTGGACACTAAAATATTTTTTTTTTAACTAAATCTTAACTTTCATGCACCTATAGTGGCTAAACCGTGAGGAATTTGAAGATGATGCAAACTAGAGTTTCGTGAAATTTGTCTGTAGATTCTAAATATATTTTTTTCAAAATTTTTGGAATCAGATTGCACTTCTTTTTCTATCTCCTTCGAACACTAGTTTTTTTCATAAAATAACATTTTTAAAAAGAAATGCTCAACATATAATGCATAACTTTTTTCCATGAAGGATAAAATTCTAATTCTTTTGAATTTAGATTTGTGACTCTGATATCTAGTGCTTCCACTTGGTTAGATAGTTTTTTATTGAATATTTTTTCTTTAATCAAGTTTTGAAGTCAAACCAATTACAATTCAAACATAGTAGGACCGTATAACACAACTTTTTTTTTATGTATTGAAATTCATTTTTTCTTTTCTTTTTGAATCGACGACTTCAATATTTAGTGCACTCATTTTTTTCATTTTTTTTTTGATAATTTGGTATTTTTCAACATGTGTAGAACAAAGAGACTGATTTTCAGTGAAAAACCTACATTCACAAGAAATAAAAAAAATATAATAATCAAATTAAATTTTATCAAAATTATACTTTTTTGGAAGCTTATAATAGGGACTACATACTTAAAAAAATAAAATTAAATGAATTCATTTGATCCCGCAAAAGGTAAATCAAAAGTGGTTTTTTATCAGCATTTTGATAGGTGTAAAGGAGACTCCATTATAGGTATGGTTTAAAACTAGAGGGGTTCTATCCAAGGGGGCTTGTTCTAGGGTGGTTTGATCAAACCCTCTTCAATTGGAATCATTTAAATAGAACATTTCAAGGCTTAAATCATTATATTTTCTAAAAAATATGTGATTTTAGCAAAAATCAAGATCTCCCAAAAATTGTAAACCACTATTGTGGCAACACCCCCCTAACAATGACCCTATCACATTCACTACCATCACTCTTTCCCAAATGTGGAGTGGGACCCAAGTGATGTAATTACCATGAATGTGCAACATACCCACATTGTGGACTGATTATTATGTTCATTTTTAATGACTATTCACATTATACATGTGGATTTATTTTCAAAGGCGCAAATCTAAAAGTTAGCAAGTCTAAAGATTTTAAGGTTCTTGTTGAAATTTACATGGATCAAAAAATAGAAAGAATTAAGTTTAGATAATAGAGGACAAATGTTTCTCTAGAGGATATGATGACTTATGGAAACATGTACATATTGTGAGGTAGGAAGCAATTTCATATATGCCATTGAGGAAAGGCATCATAGAGAGGATGAATATGACTTTAATAGATAGAACTAGAAGCATGCTAAGTACTAATCGATTGGATGCAACTTATAGAAAATAGTAATAGAAAAATATAATAGCAACTTAGAGATAGAGAATGTAATTGAAAATAAACTCATTCACTTATATTAATCAACAACAATACATATTTTATAGTTGCAGACACACAACAAACTTCCTATAATCATGCTAATTATGATCAAGCTAATTGGAGTTGTTCAATAACAAACTGGACATCTAGTGACAACAAACTGAACTTAACTAAACATAATGAACACTAAACATTATTTGATGACACATACACAACATATGTGTAGTTTACATTATGACTTATTTTAACAATTAGTAGTTATGTTGGAGTGTATATTCCAACAAATATAAGTTCTTAAGAAGGCTCCAACTGAAAATATAACTCCGATGTTACAACTCTCTAATCATCAAGTGGTTCTTTGAAGGACGCAATATCTTGCCCATGAAGAGAATAATCCCTGTCAACTATAAGGTTGTGGCCATTGATGTAGGAAGCCTCGTCAGATGCTAGAAACAAGAAATCTAGTGCTCGCTAGGGGATCTTGGTGTGGGACTTTGTTTATTCTTGGTTCATCTACTTATTATAACTTAACCTATGCAATTGGAAACTCATATTCATGTATATAATGACACGAGACATTGGGCCACCCTAGTGAAAAAAGGATTAAGATTATATTTAATAAAATTATAATGGATGGTTTATTTAGTTATTTTGTAGATTTTGATTTTGTGAGCATTATGCATTTGTAAAATAAAGTTTAATTCTTATAGAACTAAAGCAAAGGGATTATTAGAGGTTATTCATAGTGATATTTTTGGATCATGTGGATGTTTCTTCAATTAGAAAATCTCATTATTATGTTCATTTTTAATGACTATTCACATATATGTGGATTTATTTTTTAAGGCATAAATCTAAAAGTTAGCAAGTTTAAAGAATTTAAGGTTCTTGTTGAAATTTAGATAGATCAAAAAATAAAAAGTATTAAGGTTAGATAATAGACACAAAATATTTCTCTAGAGAATTTGATGACTTATAGAAGCATGCACATATTGTGATGTAGAGAACAATTCGATATATGCCATAGAGAAAAGGCATCATAGAGAGGATGACTAGGACACTAATAGATAGAACTAGAAGCATGTTAAGTACTGATTGATCGGATACAACTTATAGAAAATATAAATTCTTAAGAAGGCTCCAACTGAAAATATAACTTATAGACAATGTTACAACTCTCTAATCGTCAAGTGGTTCTTTGAAGGACGCAATATCTCGCCCATGAAGAGAATAACCCCCATCAACTATAAGGTTGTGGCCATTGATGTAGGAAGCCTCATCAGATGCTAGAAACAAGAAAGCATTGGCCACATCATCAACAGTAAGCTTCCTGCCATTGGTGGCATTCCTCTCAAACTCATCCTCAAGGGCCTCCTTAGGACATTGCCCATTAGATGCCTTATAAAGCCACTCCTCCATCATCTTTGTCACAATCCCATAGGATGAGACAGCATTGACACGTATTCCTATCTTTGCCAACTCCACTGCACCGCTCTTCACCAACCCCAACAGAGCATTCTTGGAAGCCATGTAACCATGAGACTCGTTATCAGTCTTAAGAAGTGCCAACACACTGCCGCTGAAGAGTATGGAACCAGAGTTGTGTGGAATCATGACCCTCGCAGCGTGCTTCATGCCTAACATAGGCCCTGTCAAATTCACTGCCATCATTCTTTCCCAAGTGTCTAGTTGAACTTTCGTGATGACATTCCCATGAGCGTGCATCATAGCCGCATTGTTCACCATGATGTCGAGATGCCCCTTCTCCTCCATTGCTCGATCTACAACCCCTTTCACATGGCTCTCGAATGCCACATCACATTTCACAAATGAACAACTCCCATGGAGCTCTTGGCATACTTTAAGCCCTGCCTCTTCATCGATGTCAGCAATGTACACATAAGCACCTTCTCCCACAAATTTCCTTGCCATGGCTGCACCTATACCATTTGATCCACCTATCACTATTGCCACTTTTCCTTTGAATCTCCTCATCCTATACCATACCCACTCAAGTTAATAAATCAACTTAAAAAGATTTACACCATAAACTATGTAAACCAATCCACCATTGCCACAGAATAAGCAGAAAGCAAGAAAAAAACCATAAAAGCATTAAGTGATATAAGCTTACCCTGAGCAAGCCATAAGAAAAATCTGCCTCTACTCAAAATGTTCTTCTGCTCTTAGCTTTGGCTACTTCTGTAAATTGTATAAGAAATGAGTGTTATATAGAGACCTCCTATTCAACGGTCTCTTACATCGCCAGTGATATTTGACTAGTAAGTGAAGAAAGTCGTATTCAATTCATAAGTCTAAAACAGGGGAATGAACAAACAAAGGCAATATTATTCCAGCAGCCCACTTTAATCGTGGCCGCTGCTTTGTGCCGTCACTGTCGTGTGTTTTCTAATTGTCATTGTATTGGAAATACCGTTATCCAAAGAAAATCATATATATCTACACTTTATTTAGGCCTGCTCTAATCAAATGAAATCTTCAACTTACCATAAATCAATGATGCTAAATGTTAGAACGAAATATGAGGCTGGTTATTTATGGGCTTGCAATTGAAGGTTTTTGCTCATTTATTTTTCAATATTGGTTAAAGGTATGTAATTTCATTATTTGGTTTATTGGTCATTTTGAGGATGATTTATTTTTAAATTTGCTATATGAAGAAGAAAATATCAAATAGGTCTTGTAGTGCTTAATTTTAGAAAAAAAAATTCAGCGTCAAGCATTCAGTGTTAAAAATTAAACTTAGTTGGTCAAATTCCTATAGATGGAAATGAATTGATCATGGGATTCAAGTTTTCAAGTTTCTCAATATTCCTTTTTTCTTTGAAGCCTCCCCTTCCACCTTGTGGCAAGTTATTATTTCTATAATTGAGAAAAAGCTCAAGTATTGAATTACTAAGCCTCTTTCATTGGTAGGAAACTTCTATGTGTGCTCAAAAGTCTTGGTTACCACACATGTTTACTACTCTTCTTGTTGGGTCCTTTTAAGGCCTCGTAATTGAAGATTGTTCAAAATCTTCTCAAGGAATTCCTATGGGCACCTTTTGATAATAACAAATAATTTCATCACATAGCTTGAGATTATTATTGCCTTCCTCACTACTCTAGAGGTATGGGGCTTCTTTCAATTTGACCCCAAGTTTTATCCTTATGTGCAAAATGGATTGTTAGAGTCCTTGATGGTGATGAAGGCTAAAAAGTCTTGGTTCAATGGCATTACATTTCTTATAGTGTGCCCATTATCTGCCTAGCTTAGAAGGGTCTTCCAGACTTCATACGCTTCTTATCATGAACAAATCTATTTATCAATAACATACTTTTGCTATAAAAAATATTGGGAAATCTTGGCAAGGTACCATGACATTAGTGGGATGGCAATAAATTTCACAAGGAGTTTTCTATTAATCAACAATCTATTTGGTTGTCTCTAGTTCTTTACTATAAAGACTATGGCATCAAGCAAATTCACCACTAGCAATTCACTGCCAACACTTCATCATGGGAAAATTCACTGCCATGAGAAATTCACCTGAAGAAAAATTCACCAACAGCAATTCATCGCCATGGAAAATTAATTGCAAACTTTTAATGCAATGAATTTTCCATTGTGGTGAATTGCTAGTGGTGAATTTTCCTTGAGGTGAATTTGTCATGGCGATGAATTGTTGGTGGTGAATTTTCCAGTAGTGAATTGTTGGCAGTGAATTTTCCTAGAGCCAAAGACTATTCACTTGCAAATATTTTGTGGGTTCATGCTTTAAATTTTTATAATAAGGGGATCAAGTCTTTGTAAAACCTCTTCTCCAAGAATACAAATAATTTCCTTTCTTAGACACAATCTAGAGTAAAACTTAGGCTCTCTAATTAGGATTTTGAGACTTAGTAGATAGTCATTGATTTAGTTCTTCTCAACATGCTTCATTAAATTTGGCTTAGAACCTTCAAACCCCAGTGAAAATGTTGTAAATGGTATCCAAACATGTCATTTTAAAATTGTATACCTCATAAGGGATATGCTTTCCTTTCAACCCATCTTCCCATAGTTTCTTAGTTAAATTATAAAAGATGTCATCTATAGTCTTCTTTGGCTACTTGACACTACATCTATTATTTTTATAACATAATATTATTAGGGTTCATATAAAAGAATGCAACCACAATCTCTAGATCTTCCTCATCTTAATTTTCACGATGAATTTGTTAGACTATTTTTTTTTATCCTTTATAAATAATTATTTTCATTAAATAATTTTTGGGTTATATTCATTATAAGCAATCTAATTGTACCGTGAGTTTAATCTAATTATGGACTATAATGTTATATGTTAGGATAAAATTTGGTTATTGACATTTACTAGACTTTCTTGGTTTGACATAATAATAGTTGAGGATAGAAGGTAATTCAATCTTATATTGACATAATAATTACAGTCATTGTACTATTGTAGTAGTGAAATTTGCATATTGTTGTCAATTCCCATTTAGTTTTGGGCTCATTTTGATACAGTGGTTCAAAAAAATTACATAGCAATAAGTGGCACACTCTTGTGTTAAGTTTGGCTCGTAATATGATCCATAGCTCTATCCTTCTCACATTCATTTACACTTAATCATAGGCATTCATACTTATTCCATGCATATTTTACACACATTCCCATATATTCATGATTATTAATCATTTTTCATACCTATGCTAACATCTATATCCACACTTTTTTTTTATGCATCAAATTTAGTACCCTACTATCTTGGGTCAATCTTGAGTACTGCAAGATTGGTCCTAAAATTAAAAAAAAAAAAGGATTTGTATTTTCCTAATAACCATTATGAGCTAAAATGTGCATTTTGTGTGACTTATTGCTCTATTTTGAATTTTAAAGACATTAAATTTATAATTAATTCATATGTTCATTTAAAAGGAAAAATCATTAGCACTTGCTTTAATTCCTAGAGACAAAAAGAGTTAGAATTTGCATTAGAATTGTCTAGGCTATTTGCATGCTTGGAAATGTTGTCTCCAACTTGGTGTATGCCAATTAATACTCAAATAATGATGCTATGAATATATCATAAATGTTATTCAATGATTCCTAGTTGTTTTCAAAATGAATGAATGAATACATTTAAATAAAATAGTACAATGTAAAAGTGCACTAGATCAAGGCACAATGGATAGTGAGGAGGAAAATAAGGTGCAAACTTAAATTTTAAATTTTAGAAGTTTGAGGTATAGATTCCTAACTACTCAAATTATTTTGGTCAAGTTTTTTATCATAGATTTGATCAAAGGTGGTGAATGGGGGATCTAGGGATTATGATCAATCTCTAGGGATGAGTAATGATGATATTTGGATAGGGCGATCCCATGAGCCAAATTCACACAATCTTCTACCATGTGTATTCTATTTATTGTATTAAAAAAACTCTACTAAAAGTAGGCCTTTCTGATGATCTAATTCGTAACCCAAAATCCCTAAAGTTGAATCCCTTGCTAAATGCTAGGGGTGTCAGATTTGGTATCTAAGGATGTAAGAAACCACCCTTCAATTACTACTATAAATATAAATTCATTTCAAAACAACTACTGACCTAATTGACCAAAATCTTCTATCTAACTTATAAGCATTAACTCTATAACTTCCCTAATCACCATGGTGGTGACAAATCTATGCTATCACTTATACATTTACACTCAAAGGTTGCAAGCTTTCAATTGTTGGGGTCATCCCTAGACCTAGACCTAAGCCTCAAGAGTTCATTTTTTATGATCTCACCAATGTATCCCCTTTGGGAATTAAATGCTTTGTAGTTTGTACACCAATGATAGAGATAATTTATCCTCTACTCTTGCATGATATCTCATATCTCAATTTTAAATCATGGTTTTTTATTAAGCATAAGCATGCAAAATTAGTCTCGTTAAAATAGAATGATAACACATTTTGATCAAGTGTTGGTTCCATACCAACAATTACTTCAAAAACACATACAAAACCACTATGGTAAATATCACTCCAAAATCCCAAGTCACACACAATGATTGGCTTGAGCATACATCACTTATACAAAAGGTGGCTAATTTATACATATAGGTATGTACAGGGTCATAATGGGCCAAAAAGTGGCAATATGATGGGTATATGGCTGATGACCTTTTTTTTACCCGAAATTGATGAAACGAAAAGGGTTTTTAAAGGAGATTCCCAACTTTCCACCAATATAAATGATGCCTTAATTTAAATTTATTAAGTAATTATTATTCATTTTATATTCAAATTATGACTAAAGTCCTCATTGCTAGGCTGATTGACAAATATCTATAGCTTTCAAATGGTATCACATTTTTTGAATCCAAAACATGCATCACATTCTATGATTTGCATATATTATAGGATTAAAAAAAGAAAAAATGAATTTTATAAAGTTTTGACCAAGTTAAGGTGGTCAAACATACAAGTTTTTATATTTTTTAAAAGTTGTAATAAAAAATTCATAATTAATTATTTACTTGGAAAAAAATTACAAAAAATATGTATCACATTGGGACATGAGTCATCTACTTATATCTAAAAACTTATAAAAAAATATTATCATTTTATTGTGGTTAGGGTCGTCAGACATACAACTACTTATTTTTTCTTTGAAATTTAAGTACTACTGCATTGAAGTTTCAAATTTTCACCAAATAGATTTTTTTTTAAAACAAACCTAGTAGTATAGAAACTAAATTCAATTTTCTACAGATTCTATTCTTACATATTTTTGAAATAATATAGATAACTTATTCAAATTTTTACATTAAGTTTCCTAACTCTGATTTTTCTGAGATTTTTGCCACTTAAGGGTTTATTTTTTCCATGATGATCTTGCACATACCCATACATCACAAAAACCAACATATATATACATTATATGTACAAGAATGACTAGCTCATATGCACATCATGAGTACAATAGAAACAAACTCAAGCATACATCACATACATCTAGTGTGAATGATCCATGTACATACACTACATGACCACATAGAGACCAACTAGCACAATGAAAGTGGATGCAATCTTTCGAATGCATCATCCCACTACTTAGCTCACTAACATAGAAGTTGCCACATAGATCTCATTTAGAAAATAAATTTCGATGTATCCCATAACATGCCATGGGTCCTATCCTTTTCCCAATCCACTACCATCTATGATGATAATCAAGCATCCCATACTACTTGATGTCCTCACTAACAATGGAATAGGTATAATAATTTTCATAATAACTAAGGACAGTAATAATATTTCCACAACCCATTAATCATCTAGGTCAACAAAACACTACATATCTTACATAATCTAGATATATTAAATGGTTATACCATAGACCCAAGGCTAGCACCTATACTATCAATCAAGTAGATTGAATTAATAATCAAACTAGAAAGTACCACCTTAGCCAAACACCACATATAAAATACACATGATTCCTTTGATACACCAATGTTAATAATAAACTTCTGATATGGGTAGAACTTGGCCTCCACCATTTGCATGCTACTAGAAAAATCATATCTAAACTCTATAAAAGTAAGTAGCTCCTAACATCTATCACTTACATGCTATAAGTGATAGCCAATTGACCCTATGAAATGAGGTAGATCTTGGCATCTATCATTTTCATACTACTAGTAAAAGTTGACTAGCCCTATGATATTCATTTATACTTATTTTTAATAGAGCTCACTCCTTAACTCCTATCACACCAGAGAAACAATAAGTTTATCTATAAGTGAGTCATAGGTTTTACAATTTTGGTGATTACCTAAGGATGACTAGGACAAGTTATGTTAAGAGAAAAATTATCCTCTACCTAGATGAATATACAATTTCATCCAATATTGAGGTAGATTTTGGAAAGATAAACACCCCAAGCCTCATAATAGATAGGCTTGATGACAATAAAGTGTATTTCATTGAATTAGAACAATAAAGGGGAGACATATAAATATGGATGCGATTTCACAACCATAGATGCTACAATTCTCAACTTCAAGGTGAATCATACTAAGGAGGAAGAGATAATAAAGTTTAAGAACAATCCAAAAATTTGGAGTTATCCTCTAAACCCTCCCTTGTATACTTTGGTCATATGAGCATCCTTCACCCAAGGAATGCCTACATACCCACTTCCAAACGGGATCAAAGTCACATATAGTAGTGCAAGATGATATACTTTTTTAGACTTGTCAAATTTTAGTAATCAACAACCTCTTTTCATTTTGCAATTTTGTCTAAGGGTAGTTGTAAGTATTCAAAAGAGTAATCAAGCCTCTCCTTAGAAATAGGATGACCTATTTTTATGAAATAAATTTGGCAAGTAATCCAAGAAAATTACTAAGTCAAGTTCAAAAAGTGGCATTTCTCTAAGCATTTTTAAGGATACTTTCAAGCTTGAATACCAAGTCACCTTGTTGAGAGAAAATCATTGAGATATATACAAACCATGATTGTTGCTACTATGCCTAAAGAGAGTGATTAGTCAAGAAGAGGTTAAGTACTACATTCAAGAGGCATTAAGGATAACTTACCCCCTTGACCCTGACAAGGGGTGTTGCACCTTGACACTATGGGGGAGAACTACCCCCTCAACCTTCATAGAAAGCACCACTCATTAAACTCACTGATTATTGTCACTCCTTGGGCCCTTGTTTTTCCATAAGAATTTGTAATTTTTTTTAAAGGAAGGATTTATCATGATAATCAATATGGTTTTTCAAATAAATGAAAAATTTTCCAAGATTTTTAACTAATATCTAGTGATGTAAAAAATTCACTAGTAAATTATAATTTAATTGGTGTGGCCTCTCTAATAAAAAATGGCAGAGTGAAAATGGCCATTCAATGGTAACTTTATAGAAAATGAGAGGGTTCCTCCTCCCCATGGCTTCCAAAGCTACAACAGATTGGTTCCTCATTATCATGGACCCACTGGTAATTCGATGTGGCAACATGCAAGGTGTGGGTCTAATGCTGTTAGAGACAAATTCTCAAAACCTAACTAGGTCCCTTTTCACTCTCATAGGCATCTACTTAGAGATAAATAGGAAATTCTTGATATTTGTAAAGATGAAAGGTCTCATTATTCACAAGGGGAAGGGCTATGACAAAGACACTATGAAAATAATTCAAGTTTTTTGAACCACCTCTACAAATATAGCGAAGCTGATCTTCAATCAAGAAAAAATGTAAAATGGCTAGCATTTATGGTTTCAACAAAACCTAAAGCTTTTCTTTCAAAATATTAGCAAACATAGGTACAACATAGTAGGGATCTTCACAAGAAGCATGAATATGCAAAGAAAGAAGATTGAAACAAGGATATACAAGAAAGGCACAATGGTCAAAAGAAGACTGGAGATCAAAATATTCACAAGAAGAGTGAAGATCAAAATAAAAGGAATGATGAGAGGCAAAAAATCAGAATATTCAAAATGAGCAAGTTGTATCTTTTCAACCAAATGAAAAAATACAAGTTTCTCATAAAAAAAAGGAACAATAATCGAGCAGAAGGTCGAAAAACAAGATCACCATGCAAGAGCTTCAAAGAGCACACATCAAAAGAAGGGTAAGAAGAGATCTAACAAGAAAAAAGGAAAAAAGAGCAATAAAGCTTTGTTGCAATGGAGGTGTATAGACTTAAAGCAAGGAGAACCCCCCTTTGCCAAAAGTTTCATAGCAACAATCCCAGATCAATGAAGAGGGTAAAGGGAATTGTTAATATCACATTCCCTAAGGATTTGTTAAAAAATCAAATCTAAGACCTTCGACAGTGAGCCCTAATTTGTAAGTTTTGAAACCTCATATTTGATATACATTTTTTGAAAAAACTATTATTTGAAGAATGAGAAGGGTTTACAAAAGTATTTTATTTAGATCATGCAAAGGGTTATTTTTTTAACTCTTTGATACAAAGGCTCGTAGAGATGAAATTTTCAAAATAAAAATGTGGGTCTTTGAAGGCTCCAACCTCTGTATGTAATCATGGACACTAAATTTCAAATTTGAGCAATCTAAGATTAGATTTGTTCCATCTTGGATTCAGTTGCAGTCTTTAGCTTTGGAATATAGGGAACTAAAGTTAATAGAAATTATGGAAAATCATGTAGGGATATTCCTCAAACATGATATGGTTTTCTACAGAAATCCAACAAAGCTTGATAGGGTTTGTGTATTACTAGATGTTGCCAAAGCTTTCCCAAGTCAAATTCATATAAACTCTAAGTATGACAAGTGGGTTTAGGATATCATTGTGGAAACCCCACATAATAAATGCAATTTATGTCATTCTTTGGACCACACCACAACATCGTGTCATGATTTGGAAAGTTTTGAAGTTCAAGCAAAAAAAGTATAGTCATCCCCTGAGTCCAAAAAGGTTAAGGTTAAAAATTTAGGACTTCACAGTGATAATGTAAATGGATCTATCACTCACTCTAATTGTAATGGGTGCTCTAAAATAATAGAAATGGAAAATCCAACCACTACTTTGTCTACAATACCAAATTGAAGGTGCAACAAGTTCAATAGTGTGGGTTTACACACTTGCATTCCATCTTTCCCATTAGTCACATTAGTACAGTTGGATGACATTGTCCATAGACCGATGTTTAGTGGGGGTTTTTTCTAGTTTTCTTTAAAGTATTTGATGCATGAGGTGCAATGTTTGGCCTCCTTCAAGATCTATGGTTACCCTCAACAAAAATTACTTCTTCATAATAGAGAAAATCCACCCATAGGAAATATTGAAAGTCCCATAGCATTAAGTATGAAACAGAGGGGTTGTCAAGATAAATTTGAAGAACTTATTGAGAAGATTCTCTTCTCCATAGGCTTAGACCTTTTTGATGAAATAGTAGAAGAGATAATAAATGAAGAGGATGAATTCTCATCTCCATAGTCAGTACATCCCCAAGTTTCAGAAAATCAAAAAATCTAGATAGAGTTTAACATGGAAATTGGTACATATGCTCAAAAAATAGACAATGAGGTCAACATGGAAATTGATATAGAGATGGTTCAAGAGTTTGATTATTCACAAACCTTATCACTATCACATATGCCAAATTCCCAATCAATAGTTAAAAAAACACCAAGAAAGAAGGGAAGAAAATCAAAGGCTACCAAGGGTATGTGCAAGATTATCATGGAAAAAATAGGCCCTTAAGTGGCAAAAAATTAAAAAAAAATAGAGTTAGGAAACTTGACATAAAAATTTGAATAAGTTATCTATATTATTTCAAAAATATGTAAGAATAGAATTTATAGCAAATGGAATTTATTTTCTAAACTACTATGTTTATTTTAAAAAAAATAAAATCTATTTAGTGAAATTTTGAAATTTCAATGCAGTAGTACTTAAATTTTAGAGTAAAATTAAGAAGTGGGTGTCTGTCTAACCATCCTAACTACAATAAAATGATAAAAAATTAATAATAATATTTTATATATAAGTAGAGGACTCATGTCCCAATGTGATCCATATTTTTTGTATCTTTTTGCTAAGTAAATAATTAATTATGATTTTTTTATTACAACTTTTAAAAAATATAAAAACTCATGTCTGACCACCTTAACTTGGTCAAAACTTCATGAATTTTTTTATTTTTTTTAATCCTATAGTATAGAAAGCATAGAATGTGATGCATATTTTGGATTCAAAAAATATGATATTATTTGAAATCTATAGATTTTTCAATTTGTCTATCAATTAGAATTTTAGTCGTAATTCAAATAGAAAATAAATAATAATTATTTATTAAATTCAAAGTAAAATATGATTTATATTGGTGGAAAATTGAGAATCTCCTTTAAGAACCCTTTTCGTTTCATCAATTTTGGGTAAAAAAAAGTCGTTAGCCACATACCCATCATGATCTTGCACATACCCCCAAGTTAAAGGAAGATATTGATGTAGAGGTGCAAACTAAATTGGATGGAAGTATCTTGGTAAGAAAGAGGCCAAGGAGAGAATGTTGCTCTCCTTGAACACAATGAGAGTGATTTCTTGGAATGTCAAAGGCATTAATGCCTTTAGCAACCGTGCCTAAATCAAGTGTCAGTTGAACACTTGTGGGGAAAACTTAGTACTATTACAAGAGACCAAAACATTATAGGAAACAAATGAGGCATCAATTTTGAAGTGGGGAAGGTGAACTTCAACTCATGTACCTAATTAAGGGGATTCTAGTGGTTTAGTCACCTCATGGAGTCCAAAAAGAGTGTCCATTGATGAGATCAGTAATGATAACAATTGGCAGTTAATGAGAGTGGTAAGCTTTGATCTCAAATTTTGGCTGCTAAATATATATGGACCAACATCTACCAGTGATAAGAAAATATTATGGAATGCTCTAACAAATGTTATTGAAAGGCTTGGAGATGAAAAATTAATACTAGTTGGGGATTTCAATGAAATTATGTCATTACAAGAGAAACAAGGAGATATTTGTCCACCGCACAAAATAATGCAAGATTTCAACTCTTTTATTTTAAACAATGCATTGAAGGATATATTACCTACAAAGGGAGAATTTATGTGGACACATTGTAGGAAAGATTTTTGTAGATCGCAAAATGTTTAGAAAAATTCTTAGCATCATAGCATTGGTTTTTCAGATCATATAAGCTAGATTCAGAGATTTTTCCTATTATAACACTAATAGAATTTGACAAATAAATGACTATGTGACTAAAAAATTTAGTCACAACAACTAAAGATGACTTAATTCTACTCAATTTTTGAAACACAATTATAAATAACTAAATAGATGACTAATTTGATCATCCGGTTAAAAACACAACTAAATAATTAGTCACACAAATAAAAATTAGACAATATGATATTAAAGTGGATAATTAAAGAATATTTTTTGAATTGAGGGAGTGGGTTATATTATAATATAACAATATAATAATATAATATAATATATTATAATATGATATTATAAAATATAATATATAATATATAATATATAATAAATTATATTATATTATTATTATATTATTATATTATAATATATTATTACAATATTATACAATATAATATTATAATATTATATAATATGATATTATAATATTATAGTATTATATAATATGATATTATAATATTATATTATATTATTATATACTATTATATAATATTATATTATATTATAATATAATTTATATAATATAATATTATAATATTATATTATAATATATTGAATAATATTTATTATGCAAGATAAGTGGGAGATTTATGTATTCTAGTTTATTTACGTTGGATTCTATTTTGAAATCCTCTTTAGCAATAAAAAACACCCTAATCATTGTGCAATTAACACAATATCAAATCTTGGCCATAATTTCATTTTAATAAAAATACTCTAAAACCCTCATCAAAACCTTATTTTGAGGTTGCAACTCGCCGAATTGTAGAAGTGAAAGGTGAATACCAGCAAGGAAGAGTTTGGAGGAGCAAAATCCAATAGTGGCAGATAATGGTAATGGATCCATCTTATTTGGCGTCTCTCAACATCATGGCTGCCTATTCTTAAAGTTTTTTTTTTCCTTTCTTTCATTTAATTTTTGCAAAAAAATATTTTTAAGGGTGACAACCCTATATGCTTCACTATTCAAGGTGAAGGAAGTTGTAATATTAAATCCTAAATGTGCTCACTATAATGATCTTGGTTGAACTTTTATTTTAATAAACATACTCTAAAATCCTCGTCAAAACCTTATTTTCAGGTTGTAGCTCACCAAATTGGAGAAGTGAAAGGTGAATACCAATGAGGAAGAGTTTGGAGGAGCCAAAACCAATAGTGGCGGGGAAAGTAGCAAAAAATGATGAAAAAGCCTAAATGTGCTCATGATAGACAAATAGCCACATTGGGTTTTGGGTATCCAACCCTAGGTAAGTTAGTTTCATGTCACAAAGACACATTTTGTGTTCTCTAAGACATATTACTATTATCTATAAAGAAGGTAATGGGTATGTGTAGGATCATGATGAGCCAAAAAGTGGCGATATGATGGTTATGTGTAGGGTATGTGGCTGACGACTTTTTTTTTACCCAAAATTGATGAAATGAAAATAGTTTTTAAAGGAGATTCTCACATTTTCACCAATATAAATTATGCTTTACTTTGAATTTAATAAATAATTATTATTCATTTTCTATTTGAATTATGACTAAAGTCCTAATTGATAGGCTAATTGAAAAACATCTATAGTTTTTAAACGGTATCACATTTTTTGAATATGAAACATGTTTCACATACTATAGGATTAAAAAAAAGGGTATGTGTAGGATCATGATGGGCTAAAAAGCGGTGATATGATGGGTATGTGGTTGACGACTTTTTTTTAACCCAAAATTGATGAAATGAAAAGGGTTTTTAAAGGAGATTCTCAGCTTTCCACCAATATAAATTATGTTTTACTTTGAATCTAATAAATAATTATTATTTATTTTGTATTTGAAATATGACTAAAGTCTTGATTGATAGGCCGATTGAAAAACATCTATAGCTTTCAAACGGTATCACAGTTTTTGAATCTGAAACATATGTCACATTCTATGCTTCGCATACTATAGGATTAAAAATATATATATTGAATTTCATGAAGTTTTGACCAAGTTAAGGTGGCGAACATATGAGTTTTTTATTTTTAAATTGTAATAAAAATTTCATAATTAATTATTTACTTGAAAAAATTAAAAAAATGCATCACATTGGGACATGAGTCCTCTACTTATATATATTATCATTTTATTGTGGTTAGGGTAGTTAGACAGACACCTACTTATTTTTTCCCTAAAATTTAAGTTCTATTGCATTGAAATTTTAAATTTTCACCAAATAGATTTAAAAAAAAAATAAACCTAGTAGTTTAGAAACTACATTCAATTTGCTATAGATTATATTCTTACATATTTTTGAAATAATGTAAATAACTTATTCAAACTTTTACATCAAGTTGCCTAACTCTGATTTTTTTGAATTTTTCACCACTTAAGGGCCTGTTTTTTCCATGATGATCTTGCACATACCCAAAAAATTGAATTTCATGAATTTTTGAGCAAGTTAAGATGGTCAGACATACAAGTTTTTATATTTTTAAAAGTTGTAATAAAAAATTAATAATTAATTATTTACTTAGAAAAAAATTTAAAAAAATATGCATCACATCTAGACATGAGTCCTCTACTTATATCTAAAATATTATCATTTTATTGTGGTTAGGGTGGTCAGATAGACACCTACTTCTTATTTTTTCCCTGAAATTTAAGTACTATTGCATTGAAATTTCAAAATTCCACCAAATAGATTTTTTTTAAAATAAACCTAGTAGTTTAGAAACTACATTTAGTCTACTATAGATTCTATTCTTACATTTTTTGAAATAATATAGATAACTTATTCAAATTTTTACATCAAGTTGCCTAATTTTTCAAAAGAAATCGCCACTTAAGGGTTTGTTTTTTTCATGATGATCATGCACATACCCTAACAATGTATGTCAACAATAGAAAAAGCAGCTAAACTTGACTGCAATTATTCTTGATACAAGTTGGTGTTTAGTTTCAATTTTTTTGTAGATCTATTGCTAGTTATTTGAAGTGCAATTGTGGAGAACTTTTTTAGATTACCCACTTTTATTTTTCTCTTGGGTTTAACTCTCAAAATAATTGTTGTTTAGAAACATTACTTGATTAAAAAAATTCACCCTATTTTGTTTGTCTCAAGTATAGTTCTTCTTAATGTGATAATCACAATTCTCATTTAACTTGACTTTTCTTTTAGCATATTATTAGCTACAAGCTGCGATTACATGGCAAAGATCCTTGAATCATATTAACTTGAATATTTTGGATTTTTAGGTCAAAATGTCCAAATTAAGATCCCATCTTCCCACACATGGACTTCTTGTGGGGTGTCAGACTATTGATGTATAGTGGTAACAAGAAAGGGAAATTTGATACAAATTCATTATTTAATAGTGCAAGCTAAGATGGATTTTTTTTAACAAAGAGAAACACATTTTATAGTATTCATTATGTTGTAGGTGCAGAAGTAAAGGTTCTTAAGTTTCAAATCCAAATGAAACTTTCAAGAAAAGAAATTCATTGATACAAAGTGATTATCTATTTTTATACCATTTTGGATTCTTCAAAATTCTTCAATAAATGATATAAAACAATTTGTGAGATGAGTTGCTAGTGAGGCACATCATTTATATGTTTTGAATTTCCAATGAGGTTGTAACCAGTGAGGTTTCGATTTGCTAGTGAGGTAGTTGTTAGTGAGACATTGAATGTAACCAATGAGGCTATTACCCATTTTTCACCTATGGGTTTAGGCAATGCAATCTATGTTTCAACTATTCATGAAGGCCAAATGGGGACATTGTTGTGAAGGATTAAATCATCCAACTAATCTATTTCACAAAGGAGCTCATTTGAAAAGCATGCCTCAATCAATTTTAGCACAAAACTTATCAAAGAAGAGAGTCAGAAAGAGAGTCAACAAGACCCTCTTGTTGTCTTGCCGACTAGCAATGCATCCTATTTGGTTGACTAAAACCAGTCGCCAAGACTTTCGGGTTGCCATGAGTCTTCATGTATCTCTCTGCTTGGAAAGATGTCATGCCCAAGGTTGTTGGTAGGGCCAACATCAGGGAGAAGAGTTCACATTCGCTGAAAGATCTCAACAAAAGGGGAGGTCCCCCCAATATGAAAAGGGTCGCCCAAGGACAAAATGGTCTCGAGGAGATGTCTTCCTGAAAGGGTGAGGTCTTGCCGACAGATGTGAAGTAAGCTTGCTGAAGGATTTTTCCTTTGGCATAGAGTCTTGTCGATCAAGCGAAGTTTCCCTGAAAGAGGGTTTGCGCTCGCCAGGAGATGGAGGCTTCGATATAAAGTCTGGCCAAAAGATGAAAGTCTCGCCGATAGAGTGGTGCCTTCAATATGGGGCGTGGTTTCAGGGAGATCTCTCGGCGACTAACAAAGGTCTTGGGGAAGGGAGGCGTCATCGATGAAAGGTCACACCAATAGGGAGAGGTCTCGCCAAAACGAAATGCACTCAGTGTGATGTCTCGATGAATGAAGGAAGTCTCCCCAAAATGTTTCGAGCTCACTAGAAGATAGAGAAGCAGTTCAGTAAGAGGTCTTGCTGACAAGTAGATGTCTCCATGAGGCCAATGGCCTTGGGGAGATGTCTTCCTAAAGGGATCGTGTCTTGCTGACAAATGATGAAGTGAGCTCGGGGAGAGATAGGGAGCTCACTATGAGGTCCTATCAAGAGAGTAGTATCTCGCTGATAGGGAGCTAGTTGTGGTGTGACTCATCGTCGATAGGTGGAGCTCGTTGAGATGTCTTAGCAACTGCAGTAGTATCTCACCAAAACTGGATGCCTTCAGCGTAAGACGGTGGTCTCAAGGAGATGTTCTACCATCAAGTGGAGGTCGCAGTGAAAGTTGTGAGCTCGATGAGAGGTCTCACCAACCAAGAGCGGTCTCCTCAAAGTGAAATGAGTTCGGCGAAGGGATTGAGTTCGCCATAATGTCTGGGTGAAAGATGGATGTCTCAGTAAATGGGGGTAGTCTCCGTGATATATTTTTCCTACAGTGTGATATTTTGAGATTGGGGAGAAGTCTCCCCGACTGTTGTGAATAGGAGGGCATGATCCTGCTGAAACAAGATGAATTATGCATGAGGTCTTCCTGACTGGAGGTAGTCTTTCCGAAACTGAGGAGGGGTTTCATCAGGTGAGGTTTCGCTAAAGCTAGGTGGCTTTGGAGTGACGTCTTGCCAACCAAGCAGAGTCTCACCGAAGAAAAATGGAGGTCTAGCCAAGGGTGGTTTTCGACATGATGTCCTGCCGAATGAATTGTGTCTTGCCGATAAGTGATCAACTTGCCCATGGAAAAGGGGAGATCAGTATGATTCCTGAAGGCTCGCCATGAGGTCTTCCTAAAAGAAATTTGTCTTGCCGATGTTTTGGGCGATGTCGATATAATTTTTGTGGCTCAATGAGAGCTCTTAGCGATGATTGTATTCTATGTCGATGCTACTGTAGGGGCATAATTGCATCGGGGAGACATGTCTAGTGTCTCCCCAACATGTGATTCAGTCTGACGACCCTTGACCATCTGGAATCTATATGGAATTAATGCATCCAATTGAAGGAAGCTACAGGCGAGCCATGGCAGTTTGACCAGTTAGAGGAAGATCAACAAAATGTAAACCGATGTGGATCTGCTATGAAGTCAAAAGCATTCAAGGCAGCTTAACCAAGGAATTCAAGGGTGGACACGAGGACTAGAGATAAATGCGATAGCTGCAAAAGATCTGAAGGCTTCTCTTGGGAATGACTCTTCACTGACATGGACAATAGGGACACACTTGAATGCGGCATTAATTTCAAGCAAAATATCTAAGGGGAGATTTATCCCGAAGTGAGATATTTTTGTAAGCCCTAAGGGGCGGATATCACTTTGCATATATGGCATTTTTTCCTTCTTGTAAAGGGAGTTCTCCTTATGCTTTTTCTGAAGTTTTGTGACTTTTGCAGTCCTTTCTTAGATTAGCAGACTTTTTTAACTCACCTTGGAGCATGTTATATAAAATTTACCTTGATTACCATTGATGGTTCATTTTTCCTTCTAGTTCTTGTGAAGTATTGTGCATTTTTTAGTGATTCATCAAGCTACTTAGTGAAATATTTCTTTTTCTTATAGCTTTATTTCATGTTAGAATGCCTTTCTTTGCAAAAGTAGTATCATGTAGGTTACAAACTATGTTTACTCAATTGCACATGAGCTTTTAATTTGTGAAAATCTACTTTTCCTTTGTGAAAATCTGCTTTTCCTTCTTGAAAGTGTGTGCATGTCAAACATGTTTGTATGCATAATCTACAGAACCTTGTTGTGCAGTCCCATGTCGATCATCAGTATTCAAGTGTAACCCGAGTGTTTCATTGCTCTTTTTATTTTGGTGTATCACCATAGGTTTTAGTTTTTCAATTTATGCATTCCTTCTCCTTTTTTCCTTACAAGATCAGTAGTTAGGTGACACCATAGGAAGCTGGCCTTCTCTGGAGGTTGACCTCTATTTACAAGTGGCCCACAGCTTTAGAGGTCTTCCCATGTTATGCTGAGGTGTTGAACATCAGTTCAACAAGGGTGCAACTTCAGGAGATAACAGTTTTGGCATGCCCGGTGGGACCCAGTCAAAAGCAAAACTCCTAAGTCTTACTATTTTGATATGCTGACAGTGAGCTAATAGTCTTTTAGAGGTCTTTTTTTAAGCATATTTGGTGACTCTAAGTTTGGGAAGTAGTAGAAAATCTAGTGCATCAATAAGAAATTCAGCATACTAAGAGATTTCGTGTATACTTCAGTATCATCCAGCCTTTAGAGGTAGTTTGAACAACACCTGGTGACTCCGAGCTCAAATTTTCTAGTTTCATAGGCACAAGTGTTGGTATGTCTCAAAAGAATCTGTTTACATCTCTTTAAATGAAAATATGTCAAATATTCATGAAAATGCTTACTATTACCTTCCATGTCATGAGAATGTTGCTCCTACACCTTATCAGTCACATTCAACCAACCATAATGTTTATTTTAGCCCAATTTCCCTTGCTACAACAACTAATCAACATTTTCATCATGTTTCCCACCCTCCCACTCCAGTTCAGCCTTTGTTTCAATCCATTTTTGATCAAAATCAACCCCAAGAGGAGGTTTCTGATGTTAACCAATATGATTATTTATATAATCAACCTCAAAAGCATCCATACTAGAACATATTGGAACTATTCCAACAGATTGACCATACATTGTGGGATCTCAGTCAAGGTCTTCGCAATATGAAGATTAATGATATTAGTAAAGTGCTTGCATTCCTATCTAGGATGTTGGTTGATATCAAGGTACAGAAAGGTATCATTATGCAACAACAAGAAATGGTTGAACAAGTCTACTTTTATGATCAAGAAAAGGTGGCCAAAAGAATCTAGTTTGAGGGAGGCCTTGAATAGGAAATAGATGCTAAGGAAGAACAAATGAAGCTGCTCTCTGCTCAGGTGCGAAATACTCAAGATATGGAGGAATATAGAAGGCAACAACAACAAAGGATTGAACAGCTACAAGACATCAAACAATTTGGGTAGTTGTTGATTGATGACAGACATCAAAATAACAATAACACATGTGAAGACAATGTTGAATCAAATTCATTGTTGAACCCCTTAAATTTTGGTTCAGTTAAAAAAAAATCAGATGCTATTTATAAGATGGCTGAAACCAGAATGCAAGAATTTTTAGTTAATGATCTTCACTTGCAAAAAGAGAATTCCCAAGTTTCACTGGAAAAGGAGCCACATAAAGAAGAACAATTGGTTTATTTGCTTGACCAATTACCTGGTTTTATTGAGCAAGCTGAAGAGAGCATATAGGCACCTATTTTACTAGTTGATTTGGAATGACCAGATAATATTGCTTACTTGTTTAATGAACTTCCTCAATTTGTTGATAAAAATGAAGATCTCACGTGTATGATAGCATCTATGCCTGATAAGGAGCTAGTATCATATGAAAAGATCATGTGATCAACCCATTCAAGTCAGTGAGACTATTGAAATGATTGTTGAAGATAATGCCTTGCAGCCTATGAACTTATTTGATGAGCTGCCCCACTTTGTTGAGGAGGAGGTGTATTCTGTCATGAACACAGAGCATAAGGAATGACAGTTTGAAGATCTATTTTTAGTTATCCAACATGGATATCATCTCCTTAGTCAAGAGGATCCAACCATCGAAAAAATTGATGGTTTCTTTTCCGAGACTATTAGACATGATATAAAGCAGCAAGACCCCTTTTTCATTGTAGATCTGAAAGAAGGAATAGTTGATCCTCCTATAAACAATAATGATAAAATCTTTCAAGAAGATCAGACTGTAGCAATAAATGAACAACTTGAATATTACCTCCAATCAACATCTTTTCAAGGAAACAATGAAGTCTTTAGAGATCCACAATGGGCTAAAAGTTACAAGTTGGATGTCATAGCAAGGTAGTGTCCTATTAGGCACTTGGCACAGTTGAAGGACAGCCAAAAGGGGTTGCCATTTGAGTTACCTACTTGGGAGCACGAGGTTGAGCATCAAAAGGCATCAATGCAAGTAGCTCAAACTATTCAAAATAGTTGCAGGCACCTCTTGTCTAACACAGAAAGGGAGGCAATATTCATGATTGGAGAGGTGTTTAAACTATGCACTCAACATTTAATTTTCCTTCATCATTGTTGGACAATTCGCAATCAGGAGGCACGTCCTATGTTGGTGAGAAAGGGCAATTTTTTCTCACAACCAATAAATGGTTATGTCTAATTACTACTACTATTGGGTAGTGTAGGATAGAGTAGTGGTAGTTTCAGTTTTTTCTTTCAATAAGAGCCTCGTGGCACTTTTCATTTCATCTTTGTCACATTTTCAATAAAGTGCAGTTGTTGCACATTGTTTTTCAGGCTCTGTCTTCAATAGAGTTGTAGTAGTTCTTTCAGTCTGTTTGGTTTGAAGCTCGGTTACAAGGTTTTAAGAAGTTTGAAGAGTAGAACAATGACTCCATGCCCAATGGATAGGCCTAGGCTACTGGTTTTCATGTTTAGCAAGAAAACATATAGCAAAGGTTGCCAAAAATATTACCCATTTTTCACCTACGGGCTCAAGCAGGGCAATCTATGTTTCAAGTGTTCATGAAGGCCAAATGGGGACATTTTTGTGAAGGATTAAATCATAAAACTAATCTATTTCACAAAGGAGCTCAATTCAAAAGCATGGCTCAATTAGTTTTGGCACAAAACTTATCAGAGAAGAGAGTTGAGCAAGACCCTCTTGTTGTCTTGCCGACTAGCACTGCATCCTATTTGGTTGATTAAAACCAGTCGCCAAGACTTTCGGGTCGCCATGAGTCTTCATGTATCTCTCTGCTTGGAAAGATGTCACACCGAATGTTGTTGGTAGGGCCGGCATCAGGGAGAAGAGTTCACATTCGCTGAAAGATCTCGACAAAAGGGGAGGTCCCCCTCGATATGAAAAGGGTCGCCCAAGGATAGAATGGTCTCGGGGAGATGTCTTCCCGAAAGGGTGAGGTTTTGTCGATAGGTGTGAAGCGAGCTCGCCGAAGGATTTTTCCTTCAACATAGAGTCCTGTCAATCAAGCAAATTCTCCCCGAAAGAGGGTCTGCGCTTGCCAAGAGATGGAGGCTTCGATATAAAGTCTGGCCGAAAGATGAAAGTCTCACCGACAGAGTGGTGCCTTCAATATGGGGTCATGGTTTCAGGAAGATCTCTCAGCAACAAACAAAGGTCTTGGCAAAGGCAGGCGTCATTGATGAAAGGTCACACCGATAGGGAAAGGTCTCATCGAAAAGAAATGCACTCACTGTGATGTCTTGATGAACGAAGGAAGTCTCCCCGAAATGTTTCATGCTCGCCAGAAGATAGAGGAGTAGTTCGGTAAGAGGTCTCGCTGACAAGCGGATGTCTCACTGAGGCCAATGGCCTCGGGGAGATGTCTTCCGAAGGGATGGTGTCTTGCTAACAAATGATGAAGTGAGCTCGGGGAGAGATAGGGAGCTCGCGATGAGGTCTTGTTGAGAGAGGAGTATCTCGCCAATAGGGAGCGAGCTATGGTGTGACTCATCATTGATAGGTGAAGCTCGCTAAGATGTCTCGGCGATTGCAATAGTGTCTCACTGAAACTAGATGCCTTCGGCGTAAGACAGTGGTCTTGAGGAGATGTCCTACCATCAAGTGGAGGTCGCAGAAAAAGTTGTGAGCTCGATGAGAGGTCTCACCAACCAAGAGTAGTCTCCCCGAAGTGAAACGAGTTCAACGAAGGGATTGAGTTCACCATAATGTCTAGGCGAAATATGGATGTCTCAGCAAATGGGGGTAGTCTCACCGATAGATTTTTCTTGCGATGTGATATTTTGAGATCAGGGAGAAGTCTCCCTGACCTAATATGTCTTGTTGACTGTTGTGAATAGGAGGGCAGGTTCCTGCCAAAACAAGATGAATTCTACATGAGGTCTTCTCGATTGAAGGTAGTCTTGCTGAAACCGAGGAGGGATGTCATCAAGTGAGGTTTTGCTAAAGCTAGGTGGCTTTGGAGTGACGTCTTGTCGACCAAGTGGAGTCTCACCGAAGCAAATGGAGGTCTAGCTGAGGGTGGTTTTCAACATGATGTCCTACCGAATGAATTATGTCTTCCTAATAAGTGATCAACTTTCCCATGGAAAAGGGGAGATTGGTATGATTCCTGAAGGCTCACTGTGAGGTCTTCCCGAAAATGTTTGTCTTGCCGATGTTCTAAGCAATGACAAAGGTGATGTCGATATAATTTTTGTGGCTCGATGAGAGCTCTCAGTGATGATTGTATTCTATGTCGATGCTACTGTAAGGGAATAATCACATCGGGGAGACATGTCTATTGTCTCCCTGACATGTAATTCAGTCTAATGACCCTTGACCGTCTAGAATCTATATGGCATTAATGCATCCAATCGAAGGAAGCTACAGGCGAGCCATGGCAGTTTGACCAGTTAAAGGAAGATCAACAGAATGTAAACGGATGTGGATCTTCTCTGATGTCAGAAGCATTCAAGGTAGCTCAGCCAAGGGATTCAAGGGTGGACATGAGGACCAGAGGTAAATGCGATAGTTGCAAAAAATTTGAAGGCTTCTCCTAGGAACGACTCTTCACCGACATGGACAATAGGGACACACTTGAATGCGACATTAATTTTAGGCAAAAGATCTAAGGGGATATTTATCCCGAAGTGAGATGTTTTTGTAAGCCCTAAGGGGCTGATATCACTTTGTATATATGGCATTTTTTCCTTCTTGTAAAGGGAGATCTCCTTATGTTTTTTCTGAAATTTTGTGACTTTTGCAGTCCTTTCTCAGATTAGCAGACTTTTGTAACTCACCTTGGAGCATGTTATATAAAATTTACTTTGATTACCATTGATGGTTCATTTTACCTTCTGGTTCTTGTGAATTATTGTGCATTTTTTAGTGATTCATCAAGCTATTTAGTGAAATATTTATTTTCCTTATTACTTTGTTTCATGTTAGCATGCCTTTCTTTGCAAAAGTAGTATCATGTAGGTTACAAACTGTGTTTACTCAATTGCACATGAGCTTTTAATTTGTGAAAATCTGCTTTTCCTTCTTGAAAGTGTGTGCATGTCAAACCTGTTTGTATGCATAATCTACAGAATCTTGTTGTGCAGTCCCATGTCCATCATCAATATTCAAGTGTAACCCGAGTGTTTTATTGCTTTTGTTATTTTTGTGTATCACCATAGGTTTTAGTTTTTTAATTTATGGATTCCTTCTCCCTTTTTCCTTACAAGATTAGTAGTTAGGTGACACCATAGGAAGTCGGCCTTCTCTAGAGGTTGACCTCTTTTTACAAGTAACCCACAACTTTAGAGGTCTTCCCATGTTACACTAAGGTGTTGAACATCAAGTACAACAAGGGTGCAACTTCAAGAGATTATAGAGGCTTAATAAATTAATTTTTTTAGACTTTTTTTCTCCTTGTATTGGGTTTTCCACTCATAAATATGGTGTTGTGGCTCCTCTTGATTTGTGATCTATTTGTGTCTAATCAATCATATTTGTTCAACATGCGAATATCTATGATACTTGAAGTTTATATGCATAAATTTGTGGGGATTAATTAAATTAGATTTGATTTGTAACTTGAATCACTGATTCACCCAAATAAATGACAGCCATGACTAAATAAATGACTAACATGACAAATAAATAACTACCATGACTAAATAAATGACTAAAATGACTAAATAAATGACTTTCATGACTCATTAAATGACTATCATGACTAGATAAATGACTACCATGAATAAATAAACAACTACCATGAATAAATAAATGTCTACCATGACTAAATAAATGACTAGTTAACAATCAATGACCAAATTGAGGACTAAATATACTACCAAATTGATCGATCAAAATAACTAATAAATGAATAAAAATGGTTTAGTCATGAATTTTGTCACATTATAAATTATTTGCAATAAACTACTAATGGTCACATGACCAAGCTTAGTCACATTGTGTAAGAGAAAATTGGACCCTCTTGAGAAAAGAGACAATTTCATTCCTAATTGGACCCACTTTTGAGTCCCTTTGCATCATTTATCCTTCAAAAAAACATTTATAGGTCCATAAGACCCATTATTTTTTATCTAGAGGCATGTTTCATCTGAAAAATCAATTAAATCTCAACAAAGAACATTCAATTCAATCATATCTTAAAAACCCACCTTCAAAAACCACTGGTGGGACCCATTCGCCACCTTGGGTGAATGAGTCCCCTCTAGTGGGACCCATTTGCCATGGGTGGTGAACAAGTCCCTCTTAAGGGAAATTTCAATTTTTGAATAGGAATTCAATTAATTCAACTTAATTTTTCAGTGAACGTCAGCCTCTTAGGTCTAAATAATGGGAAAATTAGGTGGTGTTTCTTATAAATACTCATTTTTAGTCATTTTACACATCTTTTAGTCATTTCACAAAAGCAATTTCTACTATTAAGTCTTCTACAACAAGTTTAATTAGCAAAGTTCAAGTTTTAGGGCAGCAAACTAGGATTTTTGCAAGTCTTGAAGCTCACTTTTTGGATCAAAGTTCAACATTGCAAAGAGTTGATGATGGATGCCTATATGGTGAATCATGGAGAAATCTAGGTTGAGGAGATGCAACTAGCCATCAAATCACATGTAAAGACTTGTTTTCAAAGTGATTTCATCTTCCATTTCTTCTCTATCTTCGTATTAAGGTTTATATTTCATTTTCATTCCATTTGCATGTCATTTTATCTCCATTCTTGATGTGTTGTGAGATTTCTAGGATTGATATCTTACATCATTCAAATCACATTTGCATTTCTTATTCTTGCATAATAGAATAAGGTTTTTGACATACTTCAGACTTTCCTAGTCTTTAACACATCTAAGGCTAGGGTTTTATGCATATTTCTATTCACTCAAGGTTTAATTACCCAACTAGGGGTTTGACCAAGGAAAACTCACAATCAGACAAACAATTTTAAGTTGTTTTGTAGGAATTTCCTGAGATCCCGATTTAGGTTTTTGTTAGAAAATGTTATACAAGTTTCAAGGTGCAAAACAGGGATTTGAAATCATAGAAATTTGAAAGTGGACTAATTTTACATACATGGAGAATGAGTCCCTCCTAAGGTGTCGTTTTGAGTTAGATGCAGATCCAGATAGCTAGTTAGCAGAAAACAAATTTTGTGCAAAAAAAACCTAACCTGGGACTGATTTTCCCAGGGTGGTGAATGAGTCCCAATATGCTCAAAATTAGATTTTATTATATTTCCATATTGCTTTCTAGTCCTCCACTTCTTAGGTGCACACATTCTAATATTTAGCTTTTTGTTTAGTTTAATTTGCATTTTCAATAATCATTTTAAGCTTTTTGCAAACATAATTGTGTTTTCAAACATTACATGTTTCTTAGGTTTGACATTCACAATCAATCAATTTCATAGCTTAATTTCATTTAGATCATTTCATTTAATCTTAATAACATCATACATATCTTAATTTGATTGAACCACCCAGACTTTTGAGTGGGGTTTATCTCTCTTCTTTTAGGTGAAACATCCTAAGAGTGCAAGAGTAGTCTATAAATCCCTACCCAAAAATATATAGTTAATTTTGGTGAACTTGCATATTGAACATCATATCATTCTGATTTTCATTTGCATGTGCATCCTAGGACTCAAATGCATTGTCTTTTGTATTGTTTTTGTATCCTAGGACTTCTTAAAGTTTGAAAATATCATTTAGAGTTCATTATTGCATCTTATTTCATTACTTCATTTCAAAATTTTGCATCTTCAATCTTTATTTTCATTGTACGAACTTGACGACTTTCAGAAAAGTCAAAAAATTAGAAAAATCCTAAAAAATACCTCCCCTGGGACTCATTCGCCACCTTGGGTGAATCAGTCCCACTGTAATTTTTGAATCAAAGTTTCTAGAATTCAGTTTCTTTGCACATTTTTGTTTCCTATAGTTTTTTTGGGTCATATTTCAGTTATCTTTTGTTTCATTAGCATAAGCATCATTTTCTTTCATGGCCTTTATGGATAGTCTTAGGATTTTTTGAATTTTCTTTTTAGTATTTGTTCCTAGTTCTTTTAGATTAGATTCATCGATACATAAAAACATAAAAATAGAAACATCAAAAAAAAATTTAAAACAAATGATTCAAATTAGAAACATCTCATCCAAGCTTCTTAGTAGTGATGATGTTGACAAGTTAGATGAAGTTCTTCAAGACTTCCTCTCACCCACCTATGATCCTCTAACATTTGCAATGGGAAACCTATACCAATTAATGATAACTTATCCCTTAAACATTTTGCTTCTGATGACTTTGACTTGTTAGATGAAGCTCTTCAAAACTTCATCTCACCTAATTCATCCACTAAGGTTTGTTGTGACCAACCCACAATAATGCATGTTAACACCTTTAATGCTTATCATGAACAACTTAAATCAATCAAGATGATAACTTACCCCTCAAACCTTTTAGTAGTGATGATTTGGATTTGTTAGATGAGTCCCTTCAAGACTTCATCTCACTCAAATCATCCACTAAGGTTTGTTGTGAGAAATATAAAAACTAAGGATGTTAACATGATTCAACCTCAACTAATACTTTACCCACCCTCACATAAACTTCATCCTTCCAATAAACTTGAGTACACTCTTTACCCACCTAAAACCAATGTGTTGCAACAATCAAGTAATGTTACTGTTGCTCATACATATAATACTTGAAACAATCTACAACCACCGCAACCAACCCCACCCTCTTTACCTTTACCAAATTTGCCTAGTGCTCCTCGTTTCCTCCACGCAAAAGAGTAGGATCTTGAAAAATTAAAGAATACTTCGTCAAAGATTTCCTTTTGGGATTTACTTTAGAACTTAAACCAAATTAGGTCACACTCTTCTTCAAACAGTCTTACAACAAATTACAATTCCGCCTGGTACAACTTCAAATGATGTGGAAACTTTAATCCATAGCACAATTCTAGACATTACTTTCCATCAACATGAGCTCCCTCCTTTAGAGTTGAAAAAAAAATGAAGCCTTTATGATAATTGCTCAATTCAATCACATAGGTATCAAAAGAACCCTTATCGATAACGGTTATTCCCTTAATGTGTGTAGTGTGAATGCAATGCCTTTGACCATTCATCATATCTTGAAACATGTTTATAAAAATCACATTTATCAAGTTGAAATAGACTCTGAGCTTGAAAGTTGCTTGCACCTTGAAAAAGGAGCTACAAGTCCTTTGAAAACATTAATTCCAACATCTAACATAGATCCTCTTGAAATTGAATACAATGTTGAGGAATCGACATCTAAATTATTTGGTGATGTTTGGGGATCCTTAGAATTCACACCTTCATTTATGGGAGAATACATAATCACACAAAAGAAAGATGAGAAACAAGAACAATCAACCATCATGTCCACTCAAAATTTTGAACAATCTTCTCAAACATCTATCTCTTCTACCTTAGAAGAAAATGCAACATACACAACAAATTTTGATGAAATAGATTATCAATCCCCACCTACTCCAACTAAAATGTAAAGACTTTATGGAAAAGGCTATGAACTTGTGAAACGATTAGGATATACTAGAAAAGGGTGTGGAAAACATGAACAAGGCATTCATGTTCCTATCAAACCTAATACGCAAGAGACAAAAATTGGATTAGGATATTCCTTTTCTAAAATGACAAAAGCTACTCAATGACCATCTTTGTACATCAATGCTATTACATGTCAACCAAAACACAAACTCACAATCAAACATCTTAAATTACTTGATATGATCTTACCACCATCATGGAAGTATATTGATAGTGATGAAACTCTAAAACAAATGTTAGGAGTTTATGATAACATATCCTCTACTCCTTCCATGAAACAGGATACCTATACTACGATTGTTACCAAGAAAAATGATAGTGATATCATTGATGAGTCTCATGAGTCTAAGATTCCTAAATCTAATGCATTCCCTTTAGGAGATACAATTGATGTGCCAATGGACATTGATGATAAAGACAAAGTTATTAAGATTGGGAAGTCCCTTGATGATGACGAACAAGAGGACACTACAACTTTACTTCAGGATTTTCCTAAAAATTTTGCTTGGAGATATATTGATATGCTAGGAATTGTCCCAAAAATTGTGACTCACAACATCGTTCTTGATGAAAATGATAAACCCGTTCATCAAAAGATAAGAAAAATGCAACCTAACATAGCCTTGCATGTTAAAGCAGAGCTTGAAAAACTCCTTGATGCAGGCTTCATTTGACCTATTGATTATTCTCCTTGGATCTCAAACATTGTCACATTTGCTAAACCCGATAATTGTATTAGGATATGTACAGATTTTTGTGAATTGAATAAAGCTTCTTTAAAAGACGACTTTCTACTTCCTAATATTGACATGATCATGGATTCAACTATTGGACATGATTTGTTGTCATTCATGGATGGATTCTCTAGTTATAAACAAATCCTTATTAATCCTCAAGATCAATACAAAAATGTATTTACCACTATTTGGGGAATGTTTTGTTGGGTTGTGATGCCCTTCAATTTAAAGAACATGGGCGCAACCTAATAGTGAGCAATGACATTGATCTTTCACAATTCATCCACAAAATTTTGGAAGATTATGTTGATGACATCCTTGCTAAATCCTTAACATGACAAGACAATGTAACTATTCTTTGGAAAATCTTTGAATGAATACATAAATATAATATGCGCTTAAATTTGAAAAAGTGTGTCTTTGACATAGATAGTGGTAAACTTTTGGGGTTTGTCATATCTCATAGAGGAATTGAGGTGGAAACAAAGAAAATTGATGCAATTATTAACATGCCACCTCCTCGGAACATTTCTCAATTGCGAATGTTACAAGGCTAAATTCAAGCTATCCATCATTTCGTTCCATCTTTAGCCAATCACACATTACCTTTCACACATCTTCTTGAAAATGGTGTACCTTTTGATTGGGATGAGGATTGTAAGTAGGATTTTGAGAGTTTAAAGCAATACCTTGCAACCCCACCTATTTTACAACTCATCATGCCAAACAAACCGTTTATCTTATACATAGTCACATCAGCCCATGCTCTTGTAGCATTGTTGGCTCAACAAGACAATCATGGTAAAAAACATCATATTTATTACATCAGTCAAACCTTAATTAATTTTGAAAATCGATACTCACCAATTGAAAAACAATGCTTAGCTCTTGTATTTTCTACTAGTAAATTGTGACATTATTTACTAGATGGGTATGTGTAGGATCATCATGGAAAAAATAGAACTTTAAGTGGCAAAAAATTTAGAAAAATCATAGTTAGACAACTTGACATAAAAATTTGAATAAGTTATCTATATTATTTGAAAAATATGTAAGAATATAATCTATAGAAAATTAAATGTATTTTCAAAACTACTAGGTTTACTTTTTTTTTTTAAAACATCTATTTGGTAAAAAATTGAAATTTCAATGTAGTAACATACTTAAATTTCAAATAAAAAATAAGTAGGTGTCTATCTGACCACCATAACCACAATAAAATGATAATATTTTTTTTTAAGATTTTGGATATAAGTAGAGGACTCATGTCTGGATGTGATGCATATTTTTTTTGTAATTTTTTTCCAAATAAATAATTATTTATGAATTTTTATTACAAATTTTAAAAATATAAAAATTTGTGTGTCTAACCTTTTAAACTTAGTCAAAACTTCATGAAATTCATTTTTTCTATTTTTAATCCTATAGTATGAAGCATAGAATGTGCACACATTTCTAATTCCAAAATGTGATATGTTTGAAAACTATAGATGTTTTTCAATCAGCCTATCAATTAGGACTTTAGTCATAATTCAATAGAAAATGAATAATAATTATTTATTAAATTCAAAGTAAAGCATAATTTATATTGGTGGAAAGCTAAGAATCTCCTTTAAAAACTCTTTTCGTTTCATCAATTTTGGGTAAAAAACAAGTCATCAGCTACATACCCATCATATTGCCACTTTTTGGACCATCATGATCCTGCAAATACCCAAATTTGTTTAAATACAAGTCATGATAAAATTTGATCCTCTTAAACATATTTTTAATAAAACTGACCTCTCTGGACACTTAGCTAGGTGGGTGATGTTGTTAACTAAGTTTGACCTTAAGTTTGTTTCACAAAAGGAAATCAAAGGACAAGTTTTAACCGATCACTTACCTAATGCACCTTCCCCTCTTGCTCTACCTAATCACAACTCCTTTCCTAATGATAGTGTCTTGACTGCTAATATTAAAATATGGGAATTGTATTTTGATGGATCTAAGTGTAGAACATGTTCTGGTGCTGAAGTGGTATTGATTCCATCCAACAGACAACCTATTCCCATGTCTTATTGGTTAAATTTCCTATGCACAAATAACATAGCTAAGTATGAGGCATTAATCGCAGGTTTGTGAGTTGATTTAACAATGGATGCTAAACATATCAAGATACTTGGTGATTCGCAATTAGTTATCAAACAAATTAATGGTATATATCAATCTAAACATGACAAGTTATCAAAATACAAGGACCTTACAATGAAATTGTTAGAGAATTTTGAATCATTCACCATTGATAACATCCCCTGAAAATACAATAGACATGAAAATGCAATGGAAAGTGTGGCCTCTCTTATATCCTGACACGATCCTTCAACAAAATTCACCTTTGTTATTCATCCCATCATGAAACCTTCGATTGATACTTGATTAGAAGACATTTTAACAATAACTCAAGATGACTCATGTGCATGGTATGATACAATATACAATTATTTAAAACATGGTATCATTCCTAGACCTACAATGAAAAACAATCGAAAACATTTACACAAACTAGCAACTAAACACGTGATCCTCTCTAATGCATTATATAGACAATCCTTTAATGGTCTCCTACTAAGGTGTCTTAAGGATTCTAAAATCCATATAGCACTTGAACATGCTCATGCTAGTGCTTGTGGAAGTCATTTTGGAGGATAGATGTTAGTGTAAAAAAATATTTGTATGGGTTATTATTGGAGACATATGGAGAAGGACTGCTTCACTTACGTTAAACGATGCCACAAATGTCAAGAACATAACAATTTGATCCATGCTCCTACTTCTAAGTTTCGTGCCCAAGTTCCCATTTGGTTGTTTTCAGTATGGGGATTGGATCTTAATGGAAAAATTTCAGCTCCCTCTTCTACTAGACATATGTTTATCATAACTACAATAGACTATTTCACGAAATGGGTGAAAGCTATTCCTCTTCGTTCTATAACTGCTAAAGTAATTTTTCATTTCATATTGGAACATATAATTACTCGCTTTGGCCTCCCTTCCACAATCATTTCAAACAATGGAACCCCATTTTTAAGAATAATGAAGTCAAGAAATTTCTTGAAACATTCAACATTGATTTTCCACACCGTATTATCCACAATCCAATGAACAAGCTGAAAACACTAATAAGATTCCAGAACAAATCCTCAAGAAAACTATAAACAAACATCATAAGGATTGGCATACATAATTACATATGCACTTTTGGATTATCGAACAAACTATGTTAGATCATCCACATGAACCATACCCTATAACCTCTAGCATTGATGCAATCATGCCCTTGGAGTTAGAAATTCCTACGTTGCGAGTTTCTCTCCAAGAACTTATTGATGATGCCACTTATAAAGAACAATGATTTCATCAACTTGAGATGCTCAATGAAAAGTGCATTAATGCTCTTGAGCATCTCCAAGCTCACATCAAACAATTACAATGAAGACACAACACACATGTCTTCCCTAAAATGTTTCATAAAGGTGATTTTGTTCTTTCTGAGGATCAACGTAATACCAATGCTAACAATGAAGATAAAGATAATTTCAGCCCTAATTGGACAGGACCTTACATAGTTGATACTAGTTATGGTTTTGGTGCTTATATCTTAATGGAGTTTGACAGAACACCCCTTAATGAACCTATTAATGCCACACATTTGCAGTGGTATTACCTCTAATATCTTGGAATAGTATGTTTGTTAAACTAGCGTTGATGTCATTCTAAATAACTTTCACATTGCTTCATTCTTGACAACTAATTATGTGTTTGTATTGAACACTAAAGTAATTATTTAAGTTCATTTTATAATTACTTTAGGATTCATACTATTCACCCTTGTGTTGTGTTAAGTTAGATCCTTATAGTTTTATTTAATTTAACATGTATTTCTTTATTCAACAATGTTGTATCTACAGTAAAATTGAAATATGTTTTACATTAGATCACATCAATCCTGTTAAATCATGAAGACATTACTTAAACAATTTTACCATAAAGTCATTTAATTAATCACATTGCATTTAATATTCAAACACATTAAGACCAATCATAAAAACACCAAATACACACACACACACACACACACACACATATATATATATCAATATCATATACAAAATCACCAAGGTCTATGAGAATTTGACCCCTCGGGCTCTATCACTCGAGATCTAGTCCTTAGACTTCGTGACATGGTCATGTACATGATTGTGACCATGAACTACCAAGTCTAGGTACATAATCCAGACCCTATACTTGACCAATAGCCAGAAGATGCTCCTCTACCATCTAATCCCTATCTACTCATACTTGTGCTAGCTTTGCATGCAGTCTCTCAACTCTACCAAAGTCTACAATGATTGTCCTGAACTCTCAACTTGATAGAGTCATCTCCTCACACTCATCTGCTTCTCGTAGCCTCACAAAAGGTCTGAGTGACTTTGGCTCCTCCTCCATGATCGGTGGGGGATCGTAGTTAGGATCTATCTCCTCCTCATCAATGGATGTAGGCACTATCTCTGTAGCAACTTGATGATAGAACTCTCACTAGTCTCTCATCACTCCTACAAGATAGACAAGGCACACAATCAATACACATTATCATGATATATATATATATATCAATACAAAACATAAATATACTCAAGTACATGTGTAAAATAGAAAATATCATCACCTATGTCTCTAGATACATGAGGAATATCAACCTCATCCTCTCTGGGGGGCATGGAGGATGTGTGCTAGCCTCTCTTTGACTCTGGGTGTCATTGTCTGCTATAGCTACCACACATGATTTGGTCCTATAAAAATGTGAGGACTCCCCATGCTCAACTGATCCTCAGTCGCTACCTCATCACCCACACTTAGGGGTGGCTCCTCCTCATAATACTCATCCTCCTTGTAATCCTCCTCTTCCTCCACATCCTCTCCTCCATCCTGGTCCTCATAGTCAGGGTCAACCTTTGACTCATACTCATCATCAATAACATCAACAAATATATCTGATGGCCTGTATTGTACATCCTCTACTCTGCCCTCTAGCTCATCTCCCTCATCTGGTGCTAGTCCTGCATCACCTATATAGGGTCATCCATAAGGAACATAAGAGCTCATTGTGTCACTAACAACCACTCCTCATGCTCATTTGTGCTACCAAGATCATCAGTGTTAGAAATTGGTGGTTGATCGTGATCTGAAGCATTAGAATCACTCTCATGAACATGATCTATAGTAAGCCAAACAAGATCACCTAGCCTCTGGGCACCTTGTACCGATCATCTAATGAAGGGGCACATCCTTAGTGGTGTCTGCACCTACCTAAACTGCCGCATAACTCACCCATAATAGAAAGGTCATACAACATAGTCATGCCTCCCAGCTATAAACCTGTTCATCTACATCCTCCTCAGCTATCCTATGGGATTTGTCCACTGTAAAGTGAGTAGATAAGGTCTCCATAAGATCTTATCCTCCTCTAGCTGATCAAATCTCTCCCTCCAAAAATGTAAATATTTGTACTGCCACAAGCATCATAGTGGATAGCCAAATGCTTGTGGATATCCTCCAGCTATAGCACAGGCTTGGTGCATGTAATATGCTTGAGGCACCACACTTGTAGAAGCATGCAATGCACCATATTCTCAATCTCTCAAAACAAAAATCTGCCAAGATCATAATATAAGTGTGCTAGGATGTAGTGGCCCCACACAGAGACTGTCTTGTCCTCGTACATCCCTCAAATCAAATGTACTAATCCTCCATCTAAGTGTGTCACTCATCCATTAGGATTGAGAACAAGTGCCATTGTATGCATCATAATCTATCTAACAATAGGAGTTCACGAATATAGAAGCATGGGAAGCTCGATCTGCACTCTAACATGCTCATTGTGAATTGGTCCACCCAGGCAATACTACATAGCCACCTTCTTGTGTAATGACCAAGCACCTTGGAAATATACCCACTCTCCCCGAATAGGAACTTAGAGAACATGGTGTATGTCCTCAAGAGTGACAACCATCTCCCTAATAGGAAGATGAAAGGTACACCTATCAGCTTCCCAATGCTTGCACATGGCCATAAGCATGGTGTCATGGTATCTCATTGGTGGCATAAGATATTCCCAATAGACTCTACTACTGATAGTGTTGGAGTGTGATCTCTTAGGAAAGTAAGCTACCTCTGACCCTAGCCACTATTGCGACTGGGTAGAGACCTACCAAATTTTGAGCTTCCAACAGCATGTAATAAATTTGTATGTCAATATACAAATATTAATTTGTATTATGTAATGATGGTAAGAAAAATAAAAAAATAAATGTTATACATAAAAGGGTGAAATTGTATGTGTAGCTGTAGTCATCATAGTGAGAGAAGTTGTAGTTGTAGCTCTTCCTTCTACCTAATAATTGTGCATGGATTATTTTTCATTCGTGAGTATCGATCAAAGGAAAATAGTGGATCTATCCTAAGATCATTTATTGATTTCACTCTAAATATAGTTGTAAAAGTTAACCCTTGCCTTTATTTTTTAACTATATCAATTGTTTCTTTGTTGAGTGTTAATCCTTGTAATTTGTGTATGGTAATTGCCCATGCCATGCATAGTGGTATTTTCCTACAACTACCTAGATATATAGGTGTTATTGGTATAGATGTAGGGTCATTTATGTTCCAAGGTGGCCCATTGTATGTATCAAATTGTACTACTACATACAATGGTAAATTTAGTGGTTTAGAGTTAACTATGTAGACAATATCTAAGACCTCTCCAAGAGAACCATTGACAAGTCATGTTTGAATCTAGAGGTTTGTAGTCAACATGATGCATTGGCCTCTATAAAGTAGGAGTTCTTGGGGAAGTTGGTCAACATCATCATCAATGTTTGGTTTTGTGTATTTTTTTTTGCAAAACTAAGTGCAATAGGAAGATTTAATAGTTGTAGTTTTTTTTTGTTGTGTGTTTGAACTAAATCATTTGTAGGAAATAGATGCATTGATTGGTCAAAAGTTTTTTTTATCATTGTTTGATAGAAATGTGTTTGTGTGATTCATTAGTAGTTCCAAGTCTCGTCTAGTTGGTTCTGCATTGCAAATGATTTGTAGAGCTCGTTAGAAGTCAATTTGAGTTTGTGTCCCTTTGTTGACAGAATATTATTTATAGTGTCACAATTATAGTGAATTGTTCCCATGTAGGTCTTTCACATTTGAGTGTGATGCATAGATAGGTTTTTCCATAATAGGGGGTAGTTGTGCCAAGTCACCTACAAGAATGATAGAAGTCCCACTGAAGCACAAGTGTTGGTGGGGGAAGGCTTCATGTAGCCTAGTATCTATTTTTAAGAGTAATTTCGGGCCTATGAAGCTCATCTCATCTATAAGGAGGTATTTTATGTGTTTCATGTTTTGTTGGAAAACTGTAAGTGATTATCCCTTCAATGGTTGTAGTTCCTTGATTGGAATCTTAAGGGTTGAATGTATAGTAGATGCAGGTATGTTGAATGTTGTGATTCCTGTGGGAGCAACAACAAGGAGTGGGTTATATTGTTTCGATGTGAAATTGCAAAGGTATTGCCTAATGTAATGAATAAGATAGGATTTCCCTATACCTGTTGTTCCTTGTATGATCATGTACAATGGTTTATCAAATGATTTATTAGTGTAATGTTTTAGAACAATCATGAGAGCAAATTGTTGTTTGGGAGATAGTGGATATGGGAGATTGTTAATCTCAAATGTTGTTTGGGCTTCTTTTTTAGACATCTTGTTTGTGCTTATGAAATTTTATGCAATGTCATGTAAATTTTGAGGTATTGTACGCTCATTCCAGTTGTTGCTATTATCAATGTCACGTCTTCCTAGAACTTGAAGGGAATTAATATTTGCACCACTACCAAGGCCCATTTTGGATAACAACTCCCATTCATTCATTTGTATTGTATTTCCTATATCTATTTCATTTTCTTCTTCATCTTCCTCTTCATTGTCAACTTTGTATCAATTATGTGATCAATATGCCACGCACGATAGTTAAGTCTATTCATTTCCTTCCAATTTGAAAAAATATTTTCTTTCTCGACACCTATGCCCATGACAACGTTACGGAAATGCTTGTATAGAAGTAATTCACTACAACATAATGTCTCAAAATGTTCTAAATCCTCCTTTGGAATAGTAATAAATTGAAGAAAGACACTGATAATTGCCTTTTGATTCCTTTCTTTCCACTTGCATCCTTTGCACTTGGCTGAAAATGAGAATGAATGTGCAAATTCAATTAGTGTTATTGTCTCCATTTGAAGAGGGTGTTGCATGTACAATTGGAGATAACTCAATTGCAAAGTATTTTCATTTGGGTTTGTTCTCATTCAATGGAGCATTTTTCAATCATCATTAAGTTTCATAAGCTCACGATTGCAAACAATAAGTGGAAACTTTTGTAGCATATGGCATGTTCCTTGTGCACTGATATCATGATCTGCAATAATCTCATACATGATTTTTTTGTATGCTGCAAGAGCTTGGTCTTTTGATGCTTGATTCCTACATATATGTGTCAACATATCAATGCAACTTTCATATTTTTGCTCTACCTTTAATGGATATTTTTCAATGTATTTTAGAACAAGTGTTTTTGAGATGAGAGGTTGGCTCTCCATATGGAAATCATTTCAAGACTATGTATATTCAACCTATCATCATTACGTGCAAGGGCATATGTTTTTTTCCCATTTTCATCGGAGGACAGTAAAGAGGTTGCACTTTCAGGCCAAGGAGCCCTATAATGACACTCCAGGTTTTTTCCCTTTTTGCAAAGGCATGTTGTTTCAAAGCATTTGGTGTGTCTTTGGACATGATTGATTAACTCTTCATAGTCAAGAAACGTATTTGTACAGAGAATATTATGTGTTTTTTTAGTAAGCGTGGATCATCTTGTGTAGATCAATGGCATGTGTTGTTTCTATCGGCTAGATTATGAGGGTTCTGGCATGCACCAACATATTTGTCAAAGAATAATTTTGCTATTTCTACATTTGCATGATTTCTCCAGTAAAGTTTGTGCATGTTTGGTGCACCTTCAAGCCAAATGAATCCATGTACATGTGCAAACCCTCGATGTTGCCATTCATATCTATACCAATAGTCTGTTGCACTTAAAAACTTCTCCAAGACTTCTTCACGAAATATTGTGAATTGTTGATGCATGTATAAGGATGTGGTATGTGGGTTATTGATAATGTTATCTATGCGGTCTTTATTAGTTTCTGTTGTTGATGTTGTTCGCTTTGAAAATAGTTGGTGTAAATTAGACCATTTAGTATTTGCATCACTTAATGTGATGAAGTGTGGGGGAAACTATTTGGTTGATCATGTTTGAAAGTTTTCCATGACACTTACTTCAATATGCTCGAGTACTGCTGAGGGTAGATCCAAAATGCATCAACTATTCAATTAGTTGAGTGTTAGGCAATTGTTGTATATGGAGACAAAGGCTTTCAATTGTGGTTGGTATGTAGTCTTCTGCATTTTTCTTGACAAAAATAGAGGCAACACCTTGGCTTTGGTGGCACATCAAAAGGTTCAAAACAAAATATCTAAACCTTGGATGGCTTCCAAATCTATTACCATGATACCTCATTAAGTGCAACACATATTCATGCATTTCAAATTGTCTATAACGAGGTTGCAATGGAAGTGCAATACCCTTTGGAAAGAGTGAAGGTAAAGCCATGTCTAAAAGGCCCTCAATATTATATTCATTTATTGCAGAGTAGTCAAGTTGTGGCCAATCCATAATGGTGTCATTTTCATCTCTAACTTGCAATGTTTCTTTGATGATTTCTAGCTCATGGCATTTATTTGTTAATTTGGCCATAAATAAGGAGTAATAAGTTATTTCATTGTTAGGTTGTTCCTCCAAAAGCATAGGTGCTATGTTTGGTGCCACCATATTTTCATTGTCAACATTAATGGTGTGAAGCATATTTGAAACATTTGTATTTGTATCGGGGAGCTGTTCTAGTGATGCGGAATCTATCTCAACATCTTTGTAGTACAGGTCATATGTGATTTTATATTTTAATGAAGCACAGGCATGAATTTTACTTACGTAGCAATCATAATGGTTACCATTTTTATTGATTCTTTGAATCACGAGCACATCCAAGTTTGCAATTTTATGTGGAAGGTATGTTGATATTGTTTTGATATCTTGTTTGAAACTAATTGTGTGTCCACTACATTTGTATTGGCCTCCATGTGCATGGGTCACTAGTATTATCAGACTAACTCGTGATATAAGTATTTCTTCCACTTGTGTTAGTTTTTTCAGCTCATATGGTTGTACTGCTAGGTCCATCAAATTTGATGATGAGAAATGATGTCTTCCTTTCTCACGAAAACATCTAAGACCAGTATTTGTTGAATTGGTTTGCATTCTTCGGTAACATTCACTCCAAATCGTGCATGTTGACAAGTTTGAAAGTTCATCTATTCTAGAACAAGATCTTCTAGCAACTGCTATAAAGTTATTGTTGGATTGTGGTAAGGTTGTGGATTGATTTTGAAGACTATGGTATTTGTTGTGAATCTAGTGATGATTAGTGGGAAAAAGTGTGTTCATTTTGGGATGTTCTAGATTGGTGTACTACATTGTTGTGATGGTTTGATTGAATAGAGGTTGGTTTGTTAGATTGGATTGTTTGGTTTTTTATGTGTTGCATATAACAATGAATACTTATTTCTTCTTTATGTTGCATATAGTAGTCATGAATTCTTTTACAAGATTTTACAAGATTGAAGGTTTGTAGGGTTAGAGCTTGTCATCTATAATGGAAATAGGAACTACCATAATTATATGTACAATTTAAAACAACATATAGAATTGAAGAAGATAAACATGAGTGGGGGAAAAATACCAAGTTTATTTTTACAAGTTTTACAAGCATTCTAATTTGATTTTTATTTGAGATATGATTAGAATGCACTATATAAATAAATAATTTGAGAGAAGATATGAAAAACATTATTTCCATAATAACAATATATTCAATTATGTATAGAAAAGTATACATTGACTCAAAAGTATGCAAACAAACATTCAAACAAAAGTATACAAAGTATACTATATAACATGACAAAAAATTGTATGTATATTCCATAAGCAATGAACCTATATTTAACCACTATTATTATTACACATCAGTAATTCCACCCAAAATGAAGGAATTTTCTCCTACAAATTATATCTGATCAACCTTTGTGTTTGTTGATTTTACTCGTCCTTGAATGCCACTTGAATCATATGAATTTGTGATGGAGAAGAGATATTGCTTGAACAAAACTTGTGTAATGATGGTTTCAACTTCAAATTATTTTTCATGATTGAATTGCAACATATATAAATCATCTACAGAGATACCAAGAAGTTTGGTGGCAGGTTCTTCAAAAGCAACAACCCATAATATACTTGTATTATCTACTACCTTTAGTTGAAGTATGTATCTATAGGTACAATTTGCAAATGTAGCTTTCCACTTTGGATAGTGTCATGTTTGATAATCATTTTGCACTACCCTTTTTTTACATTGTTTTCCATCTAATTCAATTGGGCAAGATGGATAGCAAATTGATTTTTTTTTTATGAACTACATTGTTGCTTTTAGAGTGCAGTGGACAGTTTGTTTCAAGTTGGTAGTTTTCTCTTCAATATCAGCAATTGTTTTTCTTGTAATTAAGATGGGTGCATCCAATGGTTGTGTATTTAATGGTGTAAAATCATTTCCATTTTGTTTAAACCATGATTTTAGTTCTTCTGCCTCCTCTATGGTTGGGTTTATAAATAGGTGGGTACTTGCCAAACTACTTATGACCTTTCCATTGTACTTTGTGACACGTCCATTTTTTGTTGCAAGTACAACATCTTGATTTAGGTGATACATCTCTTGGATTTGTTTACCTTCCTTTTCAATAGTCAACCCACATAAAGTGATATTAATGGTAAATGAAGATATATCTATCAACTTGATGCTCCTTTGAAGAATTTAAGTCCCATCCCTTTTCCTTATGGTTGAGCTTGGGTCCACACATATGAATATTCCAATTATAACGTCAACAAGGATATTATTGGTGATTTC
>VDFB02000017.1:371580000-371684779 GCA_007258455.2 Sequoia sempervirens | reverse complement strand
TATGCACTTTTGGATTATCGAACAAACTATGTTAGATCATCCACATGAACCATACCCTATAACCTCTAGCATTGATGCAATCATGCCCTTGGAGTTAGAAATTCCTACGTTGCGAGTTTCTCTCCAAGAACTTATTGATGATGCCACTTATAAAGAACAATGATTTCATCAACTTGAGATGCTCAATGAAAAGTGCATTAATGCTCTTGAGCATCTCCAAGCTCACATCAAACAATTACAATGAAGACACAACACACATGTCTTCCCTAAAATGTTTCATAAAGGTGATTTTGTTCTTTCTGAGGATCAACGTAATACCAATGCTAACAATGAAGATAAAGATAATTTCAGCCCTAATTGGACAGGACCTTACATAGTTGATACTAGTTATGGTTTTGGTGCTTATATCTTAATGGAGTTTGACAGAACACCCCTTAATGAACCTATTAATGCCACACATTTGCAGTGGTATTACCTCTAATATCTTGGAATAGTATGTTTGTTAAACTAGCGTTGATGTCATTCTAAATAACTTTCACATTGCTTCATTCTTGACAACTAATTATGTGTTTGTATTGAACACTAAAGTAATTATTTAAGTTCATTTTATAATTACTTTAGGATTCATACTATTCACCCTTGTGTTGTGTTAAGTTAGATCCTTATAGTTTTATTTAATTTAACATGTATTTCTTTATTCAACAATGTTGTATCTACAGTAAAATTGAAATATGTTTTACATTAGATCACATCAATCCTGTTAAATCATGAAGACATTACTTAAACAATTTTACCATAAAGTCATTTAATTAATCACATTGCATTTAATATTCAAACACATTAAGACCAATCATAAAAACACCAAATACACACACACACACACACACACACACATATATATATATCAATATCATATACAAAATCACCAAGGTCTATGAGAATTTGACCCCTCGGGCTCTATCACTCGAGATCTAGTCCTTAGACTTCGTGACATGGTCATGTACATGATTGTGACCATGAACTACCAAGTCTAGGTACATAATCCAGACCCTATACTTGACCAATAGCCAGAAGATGCTCCTCTACCATCTAATCCCTATCTACTCATACTTGTGCTAGCTTTGCATGCAGTCTCTCAACTCTACCAAAGTCTACAATGATTGTCCTGAACTCTCAACTTGATAGAGTCATCTCCTCACACTCATCTGCTTCTCGTAGCCTCACAAAAGGTCTGAGTGACTTTGGCTCCTCCTCCATGATCGGTGGGGGATCGTAGTTAGGATCTATCTCCTCCTCATCAATGGATGTAGGCACTATCTCTGTAGCAACTTGATGATAGAACTCTCACTAGTCTCTCATCACTCCTACAAGATAGACAAGGCACACAATCAATACACATTATCATGATATATATATATATATCAATACAAAACATAAATATACTCAAGTACATGTGTAAAATAGAAAATATCATCACCTATGTCTCTAGATACATGAGGAATATCAACCTCATCCTCTCTGGGGGGCATGGAGGATGTGTGCTAGCCTCTCTTTGACTCTGGGTGTCATTGTCTGCTATAGCTACCACACATGATTTGGTCCTATAAAAATGTGAGGACTCCCCATGCTCAACTGATCCTCAGTCGCTACCTCATCACCCACACTTAGGGGTGGCTCCTCCTCATAATACTCATCCTCCTTGTAATCCTCCTCTTCCTCCACATCCTCTCCTCCATCCTGGTCCTCATAGTCAGGGTCAACCTTTGACTCATACTCATCATCAATAACATCAACAAATATATCTGATGGCCTGTATTGTACATCCTCTACTCTGCCCTCTAGCTCATCTCCCTCATCTGGTGCTAGTCCTGCATCACCTATATAGGGTCATCCATAAGGAACATAAGAGCTCATTGTGTCACTAACAACCACTCCTCATGCTCATTTGTGCTACCAAGATCATCAGTGTTAGAAATTGGTGGTTGATCGTGATCTGAAGCATTAGAATCACTCTCATGAACATGATCTATAGTAAGCCAAACAAGATCACCTAGCCTCTGGGCACCTTGTACCGATCATCTAATGAAGGGGCACATCCTTAGTGGTGTCTGCACCTACCTAAACTGCCGCATAACTCACCCATAATAGAAAGGTCATACAACATAGTCATGCCTCCCAGCTATAAACCTGTTCATCTACATCCTCCTCAGCTATCCTATGGGATTTGTCCACTGTAAAGTGAGTAGATAAGGTCTCCATAAGATCTTATCCTCCTCTAGCTGATCAAATCTCTCCCTCCAAAAATGTAAATATTTGTACTGCCACAAGCATCATAGTGGATAGCCAAATGCTTGTGGATATCCTCCAGCTATAGCACAGGCTTGGTGCATGTAATATGCTTGAGGCACCACACTTGTAGAAGCATGCAATGCACCATATTCTCAATCTCTCAAAACAAAAATCTGCCAAGATCATAATATAAGTGTGCTAGGATGTAGTGGCCCCACACAGAGACTGTCTTGTCCTCGTACATCCCTCAAATCAAATGTACTAATCCTCCATCTAAGTGTGTCACTCATCCATTAGGATTGAGAACAAGTGCCATTGTATGCATCATAATCTATCTAACAATAGGAGTTCACGAATATAGAAGCATGGGAAGCTCGATCTGCACTCTAACATGCTCATTGTGAATTGGTCCACCCAGGCAATACTACATAGCCACCTTCTTGTGTAATGACCAAGCACCTTGGAAATATACCCACTCTCCCCGAATAGGAACTTAGAGAACATGGTGTATGTCCTCAAGAGTGACAACCATCTCCCTAATAGGAAGATGAAAGGTACACCTATCAGCTTCCCAATGCTTGCACATGGCCATAAGCATGGTGTCATGGTATCTCATTGGTGGCATAAGATATTCCCAATAGACTCTACTACTGATAGTGTTGGAGTGTGATCTCTTAGGAAAGTAAGCTACCTCTGACCCTAGCCACTATTGCGACTGGGTAGAGACCTACCAAATTTTGAGCTTCCAACAGCATGTAATAAATTTGTATGTCAATATACAAATATTAATTTGTATTATGTAATGATGGTAAGAAAAATAAAAAAATAAATGTTATACATAAAAGGGTGAAATTGTATGTGTAGCTGTAGTCATCATAGTGAGAGAAGTTGTAGTTGTAGCTCTTCCTTCTACCTAATAATTGTGCATGGATTATTTTTCATTCGTGAGTATCGATCAAAGGAAAATAGTGGATCTATCCTAAGATCATTTATTGATTTCACTCTAAATATAGTTGTAAAAGTTAACCCTTGCCTTTATTTTTTAACTATATCAATTGTTTCTTTGTTGAGTGTTAATCCTTGTAATTTGTGTATGGTAATTGCCCATGCCATGCATAGTGGTATTTTCCTACAACTACCTAGATATATAGGTGTTATTGGTATAGATGTAGGGTCATTTATGTTCCAAGGTGGCCCATTGTATGTATCAAATTGTACTACTACATACAATGGTAAATTTAGTGGTTTAGAGTTAACTATGTAGACAATATCTAAGACCTCTCCAAGAGAACCATTGACAAGTCATGTTTGAATCTAGAGGTTTGTAGTCAACATGATGCATTGGCCTCTATAAAGTAGGAGTTCTTGGGGAAGTTGGTCAACATCATCATCAATGTTTGGTTTTGTGTATTTTTTTTTGCAAAACTAAGTGCAATAGGAAGATTTAATAGTTGTAGTTTTTTTTTGTTGTGTGTTTGAACTAAATCATTTGTAGGAAATAGATGCATTGATTGGTCAAAAGTTTTTTTTATCATTGTTTGATAGAAATGTGTTTGTGTGATTCATTAGTAGTTCCAAGTCTCGTCTAGTTGGTTCTGCATTGCAAATGATTTGTAGAGCTCGTTAGAAGTCAATTTGAGTTTGTGTCCCTTTGTTGACAGAATATTATTTATAGTGTCACAATTATAGTGAATTGTTCCCATGTAGGTCTTTCACATTTGAGTGTGATGCATAGATAGGTTTTTCCATAATAGGGGGTAGTTGTGCCAAGTCACCTACAAGAATGATAGAAGTCCCACTGAAGCACAAGTGTTGGTGGGGGAAGGCTTCATGTAGCCTAGTATCTATTTTTAAGAGTAATTTCGGGCCTATGAAGCTCATCTCATCTATAAGGAGGTATTTTATGTGTTTCATGTTTTGTTGGAAAACTGTAAGTGATTATCCCTTCAATGGTTGTAGTTCCTTGATTGGAATCTTAAGGGTTGAATGTATAGTAGATGCAGGTATGTTGAATGTTGTGATTCCTGTGGGAGCAACAACAAGGAGTGGGTTATATTGTTTCGATGTGAAATTGCAAAGGTATTGCCTAATGTAATGAATAAGATAGGATTTCCCTATACCTGTTGTTCCTTGTATGATCATGTACAATGGTTTATCAAATGATTTATTAGTGTAATGTTTTAGAACAATCATGAGAGCAAATTGTTGTTTGGGAGATAGTGGATATGGGAGATTGTTAATCTCAAATGTTGTTTGGGCTTCTTTTTTAGACATCTTGTTTGTGCTTATGAAATTTTATGCAATGTCATGTAAATTTTGAGGTATTGTACGCTCATTCCAGTTGTTTCTATTATCAACGTCACGTCTTCCTAGAACTTGAAGGGAATTAATATTTGCACCACTACCAAGGCCCATTTTGGATAACAACTCCCATTCATTCATTTGTATTGTATTTCCTATATCTATTTCATTTTCTTCTTCATCTTCCTCTTCATTGTCAACTTTGTATCAATTATGTGATCAATATGCCATGCACGATAGTTAAGTCTATTCATTTCCTTCCAATTTGAAAAAATATTTTCTTTCTCGACACCTATGCCCATGACAACGTTACGGAAATGCTTGTATAGAAGTAATTCACTACAACATAATGTCTCAAAATGTTCTAAATCCTCCTTTGGAATAGTAATAAATTGAAGAAAGACACTGCTAATTGCCTTTTGATTCCTTTCTTTCCACTTGCATCCTTTGCACTTGGCTGAAAATGAGAATGAATGTGCAAATTCAATTAGTGTTATTGTCTCCATTTGAAGAGGGTGTTGCATGTACAATTGGAGATAACTCAATTGCAAAGTATTTTCATTTGGGTTTGTTCTCATTCAATGGAGCATTTTTCAATCATCATTAAGTTTCATAAGCTCACGATTGCAAACAATAAGTGGAAACTTTTGTAGCATATGGCATGTTCCTTGTGCACTGATATCATGATCTGCAATAATCTCATACATGATTTTTTTGTATGCTGCAAGAGCTTGGTCTTTTGATGCTTGATTCCTACATATATGTGTCAACATATCAATGCAACTTTCATATTTTTGCTCTACCTTTAATGGATATTTTTCAATGTATTTTAGAACAAGTGTTTTTGAGATGAGAGGTTGGCTCTCCATATGGAAATCATTTCAAGACTATGTATATTCAACCTATCATCATTACGTGCAAGGGCATATGTTTTTTTCCCATTTTCATCGGAGGACAGTAAAGAGGTTGCACTTTCAGGCCAAGGAGCCCTATAATGACACTCCAGGTTTTTTCCCTTTTTGCAAAGGCATGTTGTTTCAAAGCATTTGGTGTGTCTTTGGACATGATTGATTAACTCTTCATAGTCAAGAAACGTATTTGTACAGAGAATATTATGTGTTTTTTTAGTAAGCGTGGATCATCTTGTGTAGATCAATGGCATGTGTTGTTTCTATCGGCTAGATTATGAGGGTTCTGGCATGCACCAACATATTTGTCAAAGAATAATTTTGCTATTTCTACATTTGCATGATTTCTCCAGTAAAGTTTGTGCATGTTTGGTGCACCTTCAAGCCAAATGAATCCATGTACATGTGCAAACCCTCGATGTTGCCATTCATATCTATACCAATAGTCTGTTGCACTTAAAAACTTCTCCAAGACTTCTTCACGAAATATTGTGAATTGTTGATGCATGTATAAGGATGTGGTATGTGGGTTATTGATAATGTTATCTATGCGGTCTTTATTAGTTTCTGTTGTTGATGTTGTTCGCTTTGAAAATAGTTGGTGTAAATTAGACCATTTAGTATTTGCATCACTTAATGTGATGAAGTGTGGGGGAAACTATTTGGTTGATCATGTTTGAAAGTTTTCCATGACACTTACTTCAATATGCTCGAGTACTGCTGAGGGTAGATCCAAAATGCATCAACTATTCAATTAGTTGAGTGTTAGGCAATTGTTGTATATGGAGACAAAGGCTTTCAATTGTGGTTGGTATGTAGTCTTCTGCATTTTTCTTGACAAAAATAGAGGCAACACCTTGGCTTTGGTGGCACATCAAAAGGTTCAAAACAAAATATCTAAACCTTGGATGGCTTCCAAATCTATTACCATGATACCTCATTAAGTGCAACACATATTCATGCATTTCAAATTGTCTATAACGAGGTTGCAATGGAAGTGCAATACCCTTTGGAAAGAGTGAAGGTAAAGCCATGTCTAAAAGGCCCTCAATATTATATTCATTTATTGCAGAGTAGTCAAGTTGTGGCCAATCCATAATGGTGTCATTTTCATCTCTAACTTGCAATGTTTCTTTGATGATTTCTAGCTCATGGCATTTATTTGTTAATTTGGCCATAAATAAGGAGTAATAAGTTATTTCATTGTTAGGTTGTTCCTCCAAAAGCATAGGTGCTATGTTTGGTGCCACCATATTTTCATTGTCAACATTAATGGTGTGAAGCATATTTGAAACATTTGTATTTGTATCGGGGAGCTGTTCTAGTGATGCGGAATCTATCTCAACATCTTTGTAGTACAGGTCATATGTGATTTTATATTTTAATGAAGCACAGGCATGAATTTTACTTACGTAGCAATCATAATGGTTACCATTTTTATTGATTCTTTGAATCACGAGCACATCCAAGTTTGCAATTTTATGTGGAAGGTATGTTGATATTGTTTTGATATCTTGTTTGAAACTAATTGTGTGTCCACTACATTTGTATTGGCCTCCATGTGCATGGGTCACTAGTATTATCAGACTAACTCGTGATATAAGTATTTCTTCCACTTGTGTTAGTTTTTTCAGCTCATATGGTTGTACTGCTAGGTCCATCAAATTTGATGATGAGAAATGATGTCTTCCTTTCTCACGAAAACATCTAAGACCAGTATTTGTTGAATTGGTTTGCATTCTTCGGTAACATTCACTCCAAATCGTGCATGTTGACAAGTTTGAAAGTTCATCTATTCTAGAACAAGATCTTCTAGCAACTGCTATAAAGTTATTGTTGGATTGTGGTAAGGTTGTGGATTGATTTTGAAGACTATGGTATTTGTTGTGAATCTAGTGATGATTAGTGGGAAAAAGTGTGTTCATTTTGGGATGTTCTAGATTGGTGTACTACATTGTTGTGATGGTTTGATTGAATAGAGGTTGGTTTGTTAGATTGGATTGTTTGGTTTTTTATGTGTTGCATATAACAATGAATACTTATTTCTTCTTTATGTTGCATATAGTAGTCATGAATTCTTTTACAAGATTTTACAAGATTGAAGGTTTGTAGGGTTAGAGCTTGTCATCTATAATGGAAATAGGAACTACCATAATTATATGTACAATTTAAAACAACATATAGAATTGAAGAAGATAAACATGAGTGGGGGAAAAATACCAAGTTTATTTTTACAAGTTTTACAAGCATTCTAATTTGATTTTTATTTGAGATATGATTAGAATGCACTATATAAATAAATAATTTGAGAGAAGATATGAAAAACATTATTTCCATAATAACAATATATTCAATTATGTATAGAAAAGTATACATTGACTCAAAAGTATGCAAACAAACATTCAAACAAAAGTATACAAAGTATACTATATAACATGACAAAAAATTGTATGTATATTCCATAAGCAATGAACCTATATTTAACCACTATTATTATTACACATCAGTAATTCCACCCAAAATGAAGGAATTTTCTCCTACAAATTATATCTGATCAACCTTTGTGTTTGTTGATTTTACTCGTCCTTGAATGCCACTTGAATCATATGAATTTGTGATGGAGAAGAGATATTGCTTGAACAAAACTTGTGTAATGATGGTTTCAACTTCAAATTATTTTTCATGATTGAATTGCAACATATATAAATCATCTACAGAGATACCAAGAAGTTTGGTGGCAGGTTCTTCAAAAGCAACAACCCATAATATACTTGTATTATCTACTACCTTTAGTTGAAGTATGTATCTATAGGTACAATTTGCAAATGTAGCTTTCCACTTTGGATAGTGTCATGTTTGATAATCATTTTGCACTACCCTTTTTTTACATTGTTTTCCATCTAATTCAATTGGGCAAGATGGATAGCAAATTGATTTTTTTTTTATGAACTACATTGTTGCTTTTAGAGTGCAGTGGACAGTTTGTTTCAAGTTGGTAGTTTTCTCTTCAATATCAGCAATTGTTTTTCTTGTAATTAAGATGGGTGCATCCAATGGTTGTGTATTTAATGGTGTAAAATCATTTCCATTTTGTTTAAACCATGATTTTAGTTCTTCTGCCTCCTCTATGGTTGGGTTTATAAATAGGTGGGTACTTGCCAAACTACTTATGACCTTTCCATTGTACTTTGTGACACGTCCATTTTTTGTTGCAAGTACAACATCTTGATTTAGGTGATACATCTCTTGGATTTGTTTACCTTCCTTTTCAATAGTCAACCCACATAAAGTGATATTAATGGTAAATGAAGATATATCTATCAACTTGATGCTCCTTTGAAGAATTTAAGTCCCATCCCTTTTCCTTATGGTTGAGCTTGGGTCCACACATATGAATATTCCAATTATAACGTCAACAAGGATATTATTGGTGATTTCCTTAATGTCCTTCAAGGTTGTGAAAGAGAACTGATGTTTAGGAATTGCAAGGTCATCTTTAGAGAGAGATTTTGGAATCATCCACTAAACAAATTTTGAGCTGGCTATTAAGCTTGTTGTACAAACTATTAGCTGACTTAATAGTTTTGCCAAAAATTGTATATACTTGTCTAGTCTAAACATTCATATAATGAAGGTTTTCTACTTCATTAAAGTTACATGTATTTTAGTGCACTCAAAATCTATAAAATCAAATGAGAAGGCCTACCCTTGTCCCTTTTGAGTGAAGTGGTGCATTTTTTTTATGGTAACACGACCCTTTATCAGCCACCTTGTTTGGAACAGATTCAAATTTCTAATAGGAGTAATATTGCAGGGAAGGTCTTTCCTTTGTAGGGATGAACATATTCCAAAAAGTGCCTTGCGAGGAGGTGCTTGGGTTACTTTAACACTGTCATTGAGACTTGTAGATGCATCATTTGAGGTTGTAGCATGTACTTGGTGGGCTTGTTCTTCAAATAGGTAGGCAGCTTGACCAATGGTATCATAATGCAAACATGTGATTTCTAATTCGAAGATGACAATCCACCTATAAAAGTACAATGAGTAAGTATTATGAATAGGAAAAAATGTGGCATAATGGGTTAAAAAATGCTAAGCTATAAGCTCTAAATTGGCACTTTAATGAAGAGCATTTAAACATGGTGCCTCACCTTGAATTGCAAATAACAGGGCAACTGTATCTTATGAGTTTAACTATAGACCCCTTTTGGAGTTCTTCAGAAGCTATGTAGTGATTGTATTTTTTTTGCAAGTGTAGCCTTCTGCTTATGAACCCCATCAAAAAGATCTACTCTGTAGCGTTTGGTCAATTCGAGGCCATGCCCAAACATTGAAATATGTAATGCTTGTAGATGGGGTTGCACGTCTATGTTTCCATCATTTATCATCTTAATTGCATTCTTGGTCAAAGTATACATTGTCATGAGAGAACGAAGTAGTCCTTGCAAAAGTAAATTGGAAGGGGGCAACTATTATTTATCACATGGATTATACAAGCATACTTTATTAAATAGAATTGATTAAGAAATTGAATCAACATAATCTAACTATATAAATTGATTATAAATGTGAAAGGAATAAACTAATTTATTAAAACCATGCAAGCACAATCTTTTAAAAATAAAGTGTTGTACTTTTACATAGGATAGAAGTAAATTTTGAGGAATACCTCTTGTGATAGGTTGAATGTGAGTGTTAGGAAACAAGCAACAAGTAAAAGAGTGCAAATAAACAACTCAAAACAACCTACACCTCAAGATTAGCCTAAGTTGGAAACAATGCAAGACAAAGCAACGAAATGAAACTTTATACCTTGCGTTGAATCGATCCTTTGGTTGGCTCTTCAATCTTGGATATGTATGCTCCTTTGATGGCAAGTAGAGGATGTGAAGATGGAAATGATGCTTGGAATCATGAAAATGGCTAAGTGTTGGTTGAGAAACAAAACTACAAGAGTTTGGCTAACACAAATGATCCCCCCAAAATGAAAGAAAAGAGGGGGTATTTATAGGATTTTTGGGAAATCTTAGGGGAAATGGACGGTCAAGATTGATCCACCAAATATCAAGATATAGGGGTAAGGTGAATTGAGAACTCACAAGCCCTCACATCTTGACATGTGGCATGTGAGATAGCCCTAAAAGGTGAAGTGGATATGAGGTGGAAGGACAGGTACATGACATGGAGGGGGGGTACAAAGTACCTTGGGATTGGACAAGATTTCCTCATAAAGGAGGTCCTTGTCCCCATGTGGGTCAGAGGACAAGTGGGGAATTAAAAATTCCTCAAATATTCCCATGGGGAGATGGGAAAGAATTTAAAATTCCTTAAATACATTGGGGGATTAAAAGGTGAATTAAAAATTCACATGTGGAAGGGAGATGCCTTGTCAAATAAAAAAAGCACTTAATAGGGTTGACCAAGGACACATGTCATAAAGGACATGGGGAAGAGAAAAGGAATTTAATATTCCTTGGAAGGATAAAAGGAATTAAAAATTCCTTGAGAGGTTGATTAGGCTAGTTAGTGAAGGATTAGAGGAGGGTTAGGTGGCTAAGAGAGATTAGAGGCCAACTTGCAAATGTTGGAGGATGTGACACCTCCTAATCAAAGATTAGGCATGTGCACATCCTAATGATGAGATTAAAAGAAGGATTAGGGTAAGATAAAAATGATGGAGGATGTGACATGAGGGGAATTTAAATAAATAAAATATTTATTTAATTCAATTGATGGAAGGAGGATTAAAGAGATAATGTATTATTGATTAAATACCTTAGGGATTTGGTAGAATTAAAGATATTAATTAAATAATAGCAATATTACTTAATTAACGAAAATAAGATGAAAGGGGGTGAATTTGGATAAATTAAGTGTCCAAATTTAGACATCTACACCTCTAATTGTGATTTTGTTCAGGTATGTATATCAAAATAGTCACTTGTACCAATGAACTTGCTGCATTTTTAAGAACAACAATAAGAAAAAAAGTTAGTGAGCAAAAAGAATATACGATTTTACAAATTATTTCTAATAAATAAGTAGTGTTTTTTTGTTAGAAAATGCATTCAATGGTATAAGCATAATTGAAAAAGTGGGTTTCAATCAATGGACAAAATACTAGTGCATTATTAACAATGGTAAAACATTGAAGGAACATATGGTAGAATAAAAACCAACCAGAATTATCAGAATTAACCAGAACTTGCAAGAACAACAATTTATCTTCCAATCACAAGACTTTGAGGCACATGGAAAAACATATATTAATAAAGCAAATGTATACAAACACCTAAAGGTAAGACACCACCAAAAATTTAGAATTATTTTTTTATGAGGATAAATGTACGACACTCATATTCTAGTTTTGGCATTAATAATGGACTTCTCATTTTAATGTACAACTTGTTAGATCTGAAGAGAACTGTGTTGCATGCTTGACCTACATCCTGACTGCATGAACATATCTTCCAATCAGATTCATGGTCAGGTGTGCACAGTCGACATAAGTTCTAGACAATCCAAATTATCCAGCAGAAAGAACCAAATGATAGAAACAATACACTTGAGGATCTAAAATAAATAAGTTCAATAGCTTAGTCTGAGTTGTCTTCTCCCTATGTATGATGAAATTTAATCAGAGGAAAAACCCAAAAATAATAGATTTTATCCTCACCCAATATCTGATTGTGGAATGTAATGATGCCTGACAAATATGATATAATGACTTAAAAATTTTAGGTGCATCAGAGATTATGTTACAGGGTAGTTTGTCATCTCAATTAGCATGAACACTTTTAGTTTAAGACAAGCAACTCTTTCGTGTCTTTAACGGTCCCAACTATCTCATATTAAAATAGCAACCCAATCTCCCTCTTTTGATATTGTTTGGTATGATTATGGACTCCATCCTCTCCTAAAAGATCAATATGCATATGCAAATGGTGATGGGAGACACCGTAGATGCATATGTATCATTGTCCAATTGTAACGATTGTTCAAAATATAGTTTTATAAAAATACTTCTTCAAGAAAAATGTTTCAAGAAGTTGTTGTAGCAGACCAGCAACTAGAAGCCTGCAGCCATACATTGCACCTTACTATATCTACCACCTGGCTACCCACAGCAATCACAGGTCATATGAATGACAGAATACCACCTAGTTGTTGTAAATCATCTGTTTAAGATTGGTACTACTTGGTACCAAATGCCAATGATTTAGCAAACTCTGCAAAAACAAAGCGTCCCCTGTTTGTGTCATACTATCATGTTAAAACTGCGACTAGGGGTCTAGCATAATTGATATCATTTTCAAAATCATCCTACCAGATTTCAGGCATAATGTAATCAGTAAAGATGAAACCATACAACTATATCATGTTGATCACTTAGACCAATAGATTCCATGTGATTGTTCTGTGCAAGCTAACACCAATGGGCCCTTGCCCAAAGACAACCTACAGATACTTGAATAAATCATCAAAGAATATAAACAAGATTCAGCAGCACTGTGGTGATGTAGTGAAGCAAATCCAAAAAATGCATCTTTGATAAGTAGGAGGTATCAGGATTTAAACATAGGTTGCTATCTGTGGGTCCCATAGGCTGCTTGGCCTCGTGGACGTGATTAAAAACATTCATTCATTCATTCATTCAATCCTGATAGCAATATCATAAATGCATCTTTACTAATTAATCAAAGATAAAAATTAAGCATTATTAGCCGATCTAGGCTATTTACGTGGGGAGACCGCATCGGGATCTCCTCCAGACTGACGCCACAAAAATGTTTCAGGCTTACCACTGCCGGATTGACGGAGAGTACTATGCACGGTGAAAGTTTCAGGATTTCCAAAGTTTCAGGATTTCCTGAGTCCCCTGTACTATCGGCGTACGCATTGCACCTTATTGGGGAATAGGCTTCATGAATTTTTATGAATCACTTTTTCTCCACAAAATTCATGATTATTTACAAAAATTACAATCTCCTATTTTAAAAATTGATTTGAAACTGTAGATGTACTTACACAAATGATTTACACTAATGGTAAAGCATATCAGCATAATCATAGATAAAGAAAAAATGGATTAAAGCGAGAAGGAATTACAGCCAGCAAATTACAGCTACAGAATGGTAAAATAGCACACAAAGAGCAACAATGAAACTCTGGAATGAGTCGGCCAACAAATTTTCATAGCATTATAAGAATGAGTATATAAAAAGGAGTTGAACAACAAAGTATAGTAATATACTTGTTTGTTAAGCTCTATACGGCCGACTGCCAAAATATTACGTTGTGAGATTGAGGAAATGAATATACATGAAAATAAGAAACGAGTGAAAAAAAACACCTCTAGATATTTAGCAATGCCCCTGAGCTAGAGAATAATACATTACTGGAAGCCGATAATATTTAAAATTGGTATCCATGGAACCTGCAAAGGCCAGTCTCGCATAATAGGCGGTGTAGGAATAGGCGGAAACGGGTCGGGAGGTGGAGAGCATGGAAACAGAGGGAAATCTGGCGAGGAAATTGGGGCAACATCTGTAGGTGGAAATGGTGGAACATTTGGCGGAACATCTGGAGGCATACCTGGAGGGGTAACTAGCGGAATGATATCAGACGGCGGAGAACCAGGAGGATGTAGTGGAGGGTCTCGAATACCAATGGTTCTCAGCGGCACTTCAATGGGCGGCTTTACGGGATAGGTTTTTCTCTTATTGGGCGGTGAAATTTCTGGCCGCGGAGAGGGATCGACATAGGGGACCTCGGAAGGTCAGGAAAGGTTAGGCAACCGGGGAACCTCTGGTTTGGTGGGTACTTCCAGATGTAAAGGCACAGGGGATTCTGATGGCAAGGGTGGTTCCTAAGGGGTGGTTGGAGACTCACCGGGGATTGGATAGGAGGGATTGGGGTTAATTTCTCGTTCCGGGGTATTAGGCGAAGAGGCCAGGAAGACAAGGCAGTTCTGGCTAATTGGTAAACGACTTACTGACAAGGGAAGATATGAGGATTTGAGGCAGGGGAAGAAAATTCTAGGGTTTGATGCCACTGCAAAGAAGTCGCGCTGACGGCCGATGTTTCATCTATGGCAGCTGAAAAGATTTGTCTATGACAATGATGATTTCCTGAGTGTTGCGGAGGGCAGAGACGCCATTTTCAGCGTGAACTGAAGCTTTGCTAGCCTGCACGCCATTTGCTGTGTAGAATGAAATTGATTTTTGTATAATTGGCAGAGGAATATATTGTTTGGGCAAGGGAAGAGTGTAGGAATACGATGTTAATGTTGGACACGTCTGAGAAATTCAGGCCAAGGTGTCGGTGTGGTGGACGCGCAAAAGAGAACAGAATGGGCTTTTGACATGTATGCAAATGGTCTAAGCAGCCACCGCCATTGCTGCACCTCGCAAGCAAAGGCTCCTCACTACTGTGTTTTTTAAATTGTTTTTTGTTTGGCCTACACATTGAAGGGGTTTATTTTACCAAACCATACATATGCTAGTGTAAGAATCTTCTGGATTGTGTAAGTTTTTCCAGATATTAGTAGTATGGAGTGTGGAAATCATGTGTATGTATGTTTTAAAGTGTGGAAATCGTATCTATATAATATATAGAAAAACGATGAAATTAGTTGAAGACAATAAAAAGAAAATATAGAGAAATATGGCAAGATAAGCAATTCAAGTCAACAAAAAGTGTGTTGATTTTTACACATTAAGTTTTCTTTGAAACAATAAAGAGGTGGGGGGAGGGGGAGAATATTGCTCCATATCCTCTATTTTTCAAACTCCTAATAACATCATTCATCGAAGGTAGTTTGCAGGAACAACAAACCGAAGTGACATGGAGGAATTTGATGTAGATAACCCCCCTAGTACATAGTAATATAATCATTGCTGCAGTCTTTGGGTATTATTCAAAGATAGCACATAGTAATATAATCACACCAATTGGTTGCCTTTATAATAGGAAAGGGGAAAAATTCTCCCCTTAATCCCTTGATGGGCCTTGTAAGATATCCCCACCGCCATCTCGTGTTTTGCTTTGAACATTGTCTTAATGTGGAGGGGGGGTTTCGAAATAGGAAGACTTCTGCTGCACTCTACCCATGATTTTATAAAATGCCAATTTAACAAATTTTCGTTTGCTATAGTATGATGAAATTTACTTCCTATAAGAATTCTCCCTCCCTCAAATCTTGTGACATGTAATAACTAGTGATTATTTTATCTAAAAACCCCCAAAAAGGGGTGTGAAACATTTATATCATGACTCACATTTCAAGTAAAATTGAAGCTATTTACTTGAATCCCAAGGCTATGGCTCATGATTGTTATGCTCAGCTTTTCCCCCTTGTACATTTCAACCAGTCTTTTAACCTCTACATGTATTTGCTCCTATGCGTTGGATTTGGCAAAGCGATAGTTCTTCTCACTAGCGGTGTAGAGATTGAGAAACCCTAACTACACTTTGATGTGAGGATCGGGATGATTAGAATGGAAACCCGCAAGTTTGAGGAAATCCTGATGCCGTTGGGGAGAACTTTATAGCAAAACAAAATCGGTTTGTGGTTGGCAAGATCATTGCCTATTGGCTATTACATTACACATAAATATTGTGCAACTACTAGTATAATATGAATGAGCACATCAAGTGATCATGTAGCTATTGTATTATTGATTTATTCTATTGCCTTTTGAAATGAATCACAATTTTTGTATTAGAAAAGTGTTGGCATAGTAGATTCCTCCAACCCATCTCACAACATGTGTGTAGTTAACTAGAACTTAGTATTGAGGTATGTAATAGGATGAGAAAAATATATAAGGAATTACATGAAAATCACAAAAATATTTATCAATCATCATATGACACCAAAAAACCAACATTTTGAGAAGGTAAAAATATAATTTTATTGATATAAGATGTTTTAAGTTCAATAATACAAGACTGTAAAATTCTTCAAAAATTACTTGAAATATGAAATCATGTGGGTTTTTAGTCTTGAGAACTAAAAAATTGAGTTATAATACAATTCTTCTACTAGAACAATTTCTAAGGTGTATAGTAACCCTTAACAAACTATGAAGGTTTCATGGCATCTTTGATATCTTGAAGGTTTATGGAATGCTATCCTTCTTTATATTCTCTCTTAATGACTAAGCATCTAATGAAACCATGCCTTTTTTCTATAGATTCAAAGGGTTTTAGATAGTCTTTTACCTCCAGCATTGAAGTCGACACTATATTGAATATTTGGACAGATTATTCTAAATGTGTTGAAGGCATGGGATAAGGGCACAAAGTTCTATTATTTTCCACTTCTAATTTTTCATATGTTGGAGTACTATGAGATTCCAATTTGTGAGCAATATAAGTATGGTAACACATGGAAATACATTTTTTTTTATTTCATGTTGTACTCTACCACTCCACATGGCATTGCCAACCATGGGAAGTTGATGGACAAATGGAAGAAGGCCCTTGTGTTGCAATGTGCTTGAGATTTCTATGTTTTACTAGTGCTTTTGATAGAGAAGCTTCAAAACCTTTAACAATTTAACTAATCTTATAGAATGGTATATGTGCTTGGTTTAGCCATTAATGCCAGCTTATGGAACAACTCCTCCCTATGCTATTGTGTATCCATCTGGAGGAATTTATAAGCCTACTATAATATTGAAAAAAATCCTAAATCTGGCAGATGATATTTGGCTTACTATGACTTCTAACTTAATTCATTCAAAGCTATTGTATCTTGAAAGTATTTTATACTTTTTCCTTGCAATTGTCTTTTCACAAGCTATGAAACAATCAATTACCATATCATCAACTTTTCCTTATTGAAAATAAGTGCCACATCATTGTCTAAAGAAATAATTGCCCAACCATAACTAACCCTGGCTATTAGGTTGTTGCTTTGGTTTCAATACCACATATGTTAGTCAAATTGGTCATTATCCCTTTATCATATGTTGTCAAATTGGTCATTAGTCCTTTATCATATATTGTCAAATTGGTCATAAGCCCTTTATCCTTGATTGTTGGTTAAGGACAAATGTTGTTGAAATATATATATATATATATATATATATATATATTGAAAGTCCTTTTTGGACATTATGTTCCATTAAAAAAAAATTATACAGATTAAATAGTCAAAAAAAAATTCAAAGCCTCAAATTATTTTCCCGTGCCCAACAAATAAAAGTAGAAAAGCTTCAAAACCTTTAACAGTTCAACTAATCTTATAGAATGGTATTTGTGCTTCATTTAGCCATTAATGTGAGCTTATGAAACAACTCCTGGGCTATGTTGTTGTGTATTAATTTGGAGGAATTTATGGGCATCCCTTTGTACCACCTATAAGTTTTAATACCTTGGGTTTTGTCATTCTTGTCTTTTCCTTTATTTAATACTTATATAATTTGAGATTATGCGCATGTCTTTGTGATTTTTCTTTCCAGTCAAGTCAATAACGAAGCAGATGATCATTCCTTTTGTTACCTATAGTTTAAAATGTATTTGTGGCTATATATAGTTGATGGTAATTATAAAAATATTGTAGGCAATAATTTTCTAGAAAAGATCATAAGAATTTTTAGTTCTCAATTGTTATTCTTCTTATTTTTTAAGAAATGTTTGAATGGAAATCTGATATCTACATTATGTGAAGATAGACTTTAGTTACTTGAAACAAAGATGTAGAGGCAAAGTCCTTGGGGGGTCAAGGACATAATAAAATTCTTTATATCTCCTTACAACTCAAAATGTGCCCTATAAGCAGGCAACCTTGCATTCTATGTACATTTTGTTATGCAATTATACCAACTCACACAACAATATTGTTTCCATTGGGTCTATTGGGATTTGAACATCTTGTACAAATTTTGTAACTTTATCTAAATAAAATCTAGAAAACAATATTATATATATATAACAAAATTGTATTACATGGTATTTTAGTGGTACTGAAAATGAGCTTTTGATGCAAGGAGAACTTCTCTATTTGCAGTATTGAGGAGCTTACATTTCTTGGTAGGAATGCAAAATACAACCAACTATGCATAAACCATTAGAAGGCATAGTTACATTTTGTACATCACATTTTATATACACATTTACAGAGCAAAAGTATACTAAAAATCACTTAAGTTGTTGTGAAATGCTGCTTTAATGTAGGTAGAACCACCTTGTGAATAGTACTCATCAACATGTAGTTCACGAAGGAAAGCGTAGAAGGAAGTCAATTTTTTGCAAGTTGAATGAAATTCGTGTAATGAAATTTCAATTGATTGAATGTCATACTCCTTCACACTTTCAACATTTGCAACAGTGGTCTTTGCTTGTTGTATCAAGTCTATGCAACTAACTGTAATGTTACTTGCAAAATCCTGTATGGGTCCTATAGGAATGCCATTCCAATTCATCAATGGAGATGAGTTGGTAGAGAGAATTGGGGAGCTATCACCACTTGAGATTTCAATAATATTTGTGGGTTCATGAAAGTTGTCCATTGCCTAAATGAAATTAAATTGTACAAATTGTAAACAATTTATACTATTTGTATAGTGATTCATAAGCTATCTACAACTTTCATTATGAAATATAACTATTTTGTTCATAAAGTGAAAAACAATATGTAAATTGACATCTCCTTACAAAAACATAGCTTCTTCTTACATGTCTTATGGAAAAAGAACAAATACAACAATTTGTGGATTTTGTGTTGGCTAAAAGGAAAAATGTCAAATAGAAACAAAGGTTCAACACGAATAAGATATGTAGTACAATAAGGTGATATTATTTGAAAAGTAGAAAGCATGGTCAAGAAGAAGACAACAGGGACATGGACAATAAAAAATGTGCACAAAATAGGACAAAATTCTTCATTTTTACAAGGTACGTTTGTCATGTCGATTGGATTTTCATGTTGTACTCATAAATTGAAAAAAATCTGCCATTGGTCTTTCAAAAATGCTCTCAAGTTCAATAGTGGGAGCAACTATGTTAACTTTTGAAGCTAATTTATTTAAAGGAAATGAATTCCTTTCTGCAAAAACTTCAACATTGGGCTTCAAAATGGTACTTTGCACAAAAAATGGACTATTTAAGGGACAAAGTGTAGGCTTCCTTTGTAAAAGAGAGGAGTGTCGATTCATATAATTGTGATAGTCATGGAGCGTACACAAAGCCTAGATCTAAAGAAAAAGAAAAGTAAAAGACATCATGATTTAGAAAAATGATTTTCCAAAGATTAAGAAGTCAATGGAGAGGTTTTCACAAATGTGAAAGGACAAGTCATAATCTAAAGGTTGTTAACAAGAAAATGTATTTCAAATTGAAAAAAAACTTTGCAAGTTGCAACACCTGGGAGGGATAAAACTATATTTAAGCAACCACTGGAAAGTCATTTGGCAAAAGTCAACCTACAAAGTACCAAATTTGATAGGTTACAAAGAGAAACTGGGTTGTCATGAATGTGCTAATAGTACAAATGAAAGAAATTTAATATTTGAAAGGATGTCAAAGAGTTGATGTCTTTGACAAATGCAAAGAGATATTGAGTATGAGATATGTGTGAATACCAAAAGGACCTTCAACACACAAACATTGTTGGCTTCATTAATCTTTTAAACAGAAAATAAATTAACACAACAAAGATAATAAAGAAAGTAGAACTACACAAATATTACTATATGTTGAAACCGAAACAAGTAAAGATGAAACAACATACATGTGTTAAAAAGGAACTTTGAAAGAGAGTAGTAATTCTTGTAACCCAATGAACTTGGCCAAAGATTGAAATTTTTTGAGTTAAAATCAAGATAAATAAGAATGACAACACTAAACACTTAAATGGGCAAGTGGGGCATTTTTAACACTAAAACAAGGCAGCTCAAGTGTTTTTAATGTAAAACAAGCAAACACCCTTATTAATAGCTTTTCAATTTTTCTTTTGGAATTGATTTATTGAAACAACCACATGCAAACTCCCCTCACACTTAGCTTCATTTATTGGAAAGCAAAGCATATTTAGGAAACATTTCATGATGCAAGGAAAGTTTGTTAGGTGATATTTGTTGAAGAGGGGTGAAGTTTCTTCTAGAAAACAGGGCACACAATGACACGATTTAAAGCAGAAAATATGATCGCAATCAAACACAATGACACGATTTAAAGTAGCAGATATGATCACAATCAACATTCTATTAAGCCGCCCTCCATTATAGTTCAATTAATAATAACTATCTTCATCCACCGAGAATCCAAGAAAACATGATATATAGGCAAAAGAGTAAAAGAGGTTTAACAGGAGATTAAAAGAGGTTTAACAAGAGTTGTTGTATACTAATAAAAAAAAAAAGTTGTATAACAACATGAGATAGGTTTCAGCTCAACATTCACTCTATATATAGCCTATTGGTTAAAAATAATTTCATATATTTTAAAAAAAAAGGGCAATAATTTTATATATTTTATAACAAAAGGGCATTATAGAGAAGGTAAATAGGACATTAATAGATAGAACTATAGGCATGTATAGTGGTCATTGATTAGATCAATATTTATAGGTTGACATTATCGGTATGTGCACTGGAACAACTGTGACACAAAAAAGATGCCACTTTTTTTTACTTGAATTGGATGGTTGAGCCTAAGGGTTGCTATTTTTTCAATGCAATCCATTTGGCAAGTGCCAAATTTGGTGCTTGCCAAATGTGAATGATGAGTTTTGACAATGTATTTTGTTGAACTCTTATTTTTTCTTTGTCTTTGTCCTTGTTTGCCAGTGAAACTATGTACATGAAATTTTTTATAGTTTCAAGATTTTTGAGAGTGGTTTTGGATCTCTTGGAGTTATAATGTAAATTCTACTTTTTGAAAGATCTTATAATTTTCTAGATAGTCAAATTTGAATAATCAACATGCCAAATTTCAATAATTAGGTCAAATTTCAGTAATCAACAAGTTCTATCATCTCTCTCTCTACCTATAGATATCTCACTAATTATTCATCTCATGCTCTAGATCTCTCTCTCTCTCACTATCTTCATCCCTGTATTTGAATCTCTCTCCCTTGATCTCAAGAAATACCCATCTACCTATATCCATCCTTCTCTCTCTCTCCTCTCTATCTCCCTCCCTCCCTCCTCACCTCTCTACATATCTCTATCTCCCCCTCTCTCCCTCTCTCTCTCTCTCCCCTCCCCCCTCTCTCTCTCTCATCTCCCCTCTCCCTCCCCTTTCTCTCTCCCTCTATCTTTCCATCTACTCTCTCTCTCTACCTGACCTTTCGTTCCTCCCCCCCCTCTCTCTCTCTGTAAAGGGCTAAAACTCAAGTGAACTCTAAATAATTTAAAATGAAAATAGTTAAATCAAATTTGCAATTTCCAATATAATTATTTCCATTATATGCTATGAAAAATTTCCTATTCTTCATTCATTTTTAAAGGATAAAATACATGGGATATTGATATACAAGTCTGACTTGGCAATGCCCGCCAATAATTCATCACTATGATACATCATGAGAACATATGGTAAACAAATAAAAATGTTTGGGTATCCACATAAGTCCAATCCAACATCCACCCTACAACTAAAAGATGAGAATAAGATCTAGGCACTTTTTCCACCCAACCATGAAGCTATATTTCCCCAGAGAGTTATTTTTGAAATGAAGAACCACCGACCCTACATGGAATACTTAGCAAAAATATATTGATGGTAGTATGGAATCTTGGTGTGTGCCTAACATAACTACATGCATTTCTATCTGCTAGAACATGCAAGGTTCAATGCTAGGATGTGGCAGAGAGCAACAATATAAAACATGTCCATCTATTTTGATGGTCTACAAGCTTGGCCAAGTATAATGTCGTATAAAACAATAAAATAGTAGATCTAGAGAAAGTAGAATCTATGCCCCTTGTTTATCCACATTCAACACCTTCTTGGAAGAAAATTTCCCCAAAACACAATGAAGACATTTTTTTTCCTAACTATTCATTTACTAACTTTCATACCTCAAGATTTCAAATTAGGAGTTCTCTAGCATAAAGTAAATGCATTTAACAATCACACAAGGAAAGATCAAATAGAATCATGAAAGGGTTTAAGCAATTCAATGTTAATAAGAAAGGTGAGTGAATTGCCAGTACATATGAAGATGCATTCTAGCACTTGCAAATTAATTTCACCATAGATTTTGGAGGTTTTCAATAGAAATGAAAATATACAAATAAATAAATTTAAAGAAGGTATAACATAGGTATGAATATATTTATACATATATAAACATTAATAAAATGTATAGGTTGTTAATCAAAGAAAAATACATTCATGCATATGAATCCTTCTATGTACAACTTTAGGTAGTAGTATTTGCATTCATACATATACCTTAGATAGTAAATTTCATGCATTCCTATTCATTTTTATATGCAATTTACAAAGTGAATTCCTTCCTAAGAAAAATATGGGTTATCATGGAGAACTTAAGTTCAAGAGTAACCTTTTCCATAAACAATTTCAATTTCATTAAGTTTTCATTGATCTCCAATATCTAAAATGGAAGTGTATGTACACGCCCATACACACCCATATATAAATATGTTTAAACCTTCACATGAAGCACTTTGTACCATAGTATACAATACTCTAAGACTATTTCCATGATATCTTACTTTAAGACCCTATTATGTTCATATTAGTGTCGTCATATCTACAGACACACATGCACATTATCCACTACTAGCACTTGGGGAAGCTGCAAGGAATACGCCGATAGTTTTTCATAATTAGTTAAACATTATTGGGTTGTCTTTGCACATATCATTGAAACCAACTATAGTATTATACAAGGAGAATTTGTGGCAGAGAAGGAACCTGCTTGGAAGAATGGGGTGTGTATACATACAAGTGCCAAATTCAGAGGAAGAAGTGAAAGTAGTATTGCATCAACTACCGAGAGATGCCACTGACATTCTTGACATCCTGAAAGCAGAGCAAGCTCCTCTTGATTTATGGCTGATTATAGCAAGAGAATATTTCAAGCAAGGCAAAATTGAGGAGTTTCGACAAATACTAGAGGAAGGTGCTAGTCCAGAAGTTGATGAGCACTATGCTAATGTGAGGTATGACAGAATTGCCATTTTAAATTCCCTTGGTGCATAATACAACAATGTTGGTATGATTAAGACAAAGTATTCAGGGAAGGAAGAACAATTCGTTCGTGCAACATTTTATAATTACCTAGAATTTATTGCCTGCTTCTCCCATGGGGCAAAGCAATGGGAGTTAAGTAATGGAGATGTTTACCAGGAACATCGGCATTGTAACATGACCAGAAAGGAACACAAAGGATGCATTGCATTTGATTTCCTCATGTACATGTTATTCAAATCCTTGTCAAAGAATGCATAAAAGCGCCTTGATTAATATACATGTCTAAGACAAATCATAAATGTTGTAAAACAAACTTACTGCTATATGAGTGTCTCCTCAAAGACGTCATATTTCATAGTCATGTTTGGGCATCTTGAATACACCCTGCCTCATTCACAATCGAATGTAAAAATAAAGTAGTTTAGAGAAATTTCCTACTACAGTTAATTATAAATCCATCTTAAAACCACTTCCTAGCTCTTCTAAACGGTGGTTGCATACACAATCTTTTTAAAATTTTAGCCATTTTAGGTACACCAATCCCTTTAAGCTACAAGGCCCAGTATTATAGCACAAAACTCTGAAGATGGTCTGATCTCTACTATTCACTCTGTAAAAATAGCTCTGGCAACCATTGCATTTATAGCATCAGCAGTAGTTGTGCAGTGAACAGCAAAGACCTGAAAACTTTGATGGACCATCCCCATCATAGGTATTAGATTCATTATACATACCAACAACACAAATTGTGACTGATACAAAAGCAAATAATTTTGTATGTATACGCTTGGACGCTGTAAAGAACCAGAAGCACCTATGTGTATTATATCATCCATGGAGGATAGGATAAAAACATTTTGATGAAGACAATATATAGATATACGGTTCCTCTACATATATCATTCTGGCTAGGAAAATGCCCACTCACCTAATGCTCCTCACTCTATTGCCGACTGTGTTCAATAAATTGTGGGCAGTATACTCATAAAATGTCATTATAATTAGGGGCTTTCATTAATTCTCCCATTAACCTTTTATGGGAAAAAATGGATTTCCCATTGACAAGGCCTTTTAATTGAAGGCAATGTGCTGCAAGGATAAAATCATGAAATGGAGCATATCCATCACATTTCTATTAACCTAAGGAAATCTAGTTGATCCTCCAATCTAGGGCTAGAATATAGTGTTTTTATCCATATAAGTGATATCAATGGGCGAAAAGAAATACTAAAGCAAAAGAATCAAAGGTTGAAGCATAGTTAGTCCTCTATGTTAGGGGCTTTATTGTGGCTATCTTTATCTACTAGTGTAATGTAGTAAGATTCCTAGCTGGAAAGAGATGTCAAACCTACCACTAAAACATTGCAAATATTCAGACATTGAGTGCATAGTAGGAAGAGATTTGATCTAAATAGAGAGAATGAAATTGCTAATTTTACTTTCACCTACCTGATAAATGGAAAAAGAATTGGTAGGGCTTACTTGAAGCTAGTAACCTAGACACTGGGTCTACCCATGTTTAAGTCATTGGATTATGAAATTCAGAAGCACTGGCACCACAATAGGTATACATTCCCAGAGGTTCTTTCAATGGTATAACATCTATAACATAAGATACTCTTTAATACTACGTCCAATCATAAGGGTGCTATCTTTATTGCAATAATAAGCTATCCTAAGCATTCTGATCATCAAGTAGCTCTAGCAGATTTTTAGTGGGCTGGAAAATTATTGTAATTATATTTAACCACTGATCTACTTAGATTACTATATAATAAGCAATCTCTTCTTATTCTAAAACCGCATAACAAATGAAAACAACAATATATCCCAAACACTTTAGCTTATATAAACGTGGGAAAAGAGTCATTGGTACTCCTAAACAGGCAACAATAGTAATCTCAAATATCATAATAGACTTACACTTTAAGAAATCAAAAGGAGTACAAAGGTTTGGGGACTTAATTTTCCCTAGATTCTGCTGATTGTTTTTCCTATTGCATGAATCCTAAACTACCAACAAATGCTAGCATAAATAGACAATCAAACAGTCCTATCAGCACTGAACTTCCAATTAAATGCTGAAATTGTCTTCAAATGCTAAAATTAATTTAAAATAAACAAAGAAACAACAGCTTTGAGCAATCTTGGATAGTCTGATTGAAAATGCCATGGATATTAAAAATTGATATTTCGAGCTTTCCAAGATTAGGGTTTAAAGAAATAGTATAGAAACCTGGTCGCATTGCTCGATGACGAGATTTGACAGAGATGGTATCATATGTTATCATAACACAAATTTTAGCTTTGAACTTATGAGTAAGAATGTTTAAATAAAACATCCACGCCCCAAAAGAAGCTAAAACATAGCCCTAGGCCCCTAAGTACACTGCCTATCTTTTTGATATGCCTAATTCTTGCAATTGGGTCTAATCTCCTGGTGCCTAAACAAAATAGATTTGCCCCACTGTAGCATTGACTCCAAACAGCTTAAAAAATGTCTTCCCACAAACAAAAACTTTAAATAAATAAAAAAAGCAGGAAAAAAATTAACCCCTCTTGCATTCATTCTCTGTAGAACATTTTCCATAAAATTTTTCTAACTGCTTCATAATTGGTGAACACAACTTCTAAAATACTGTGCTAAATGGTTAAAAGTTCTAAACTTACAATTGATGAAAAACACCACACGAAAAAAAGTGACTTCTGCATTGGAAAAACACCATTTCACTTTAATATTGGAACAGTTCCTCAAATTCATCTCATTAGAATTGTAATTACATATTTACATATATAGTTCTTCAGGTCACAAAACTAACTAGTTTTTCGCCCACAAAAGACTACTTAAAGCCTTCTACCAACACGTATATCTAGCCACCTTGGATAAATTTTCATGGTCCAAAGGAGTATTTTTACATTTAATTCAAATGAAACATCTTATATGTGATCTCCCCCATTTTTGCAATGCAATGCTTTATTGATTCATATCACACTACAAAAATAAATTCTTTGTCTAACCCAAATGATTTATATGCTATCAATGCTACAATTTTCTTTCCTTCTAAATGGGATGATTCATCCAAATTGGGAAATTTATCATGCTGCAATTTTCTAAGCATCTCACTAAGAGCATTGAGCTCCTGCCTAAAAGTCTGCATTCAAGAATCTTCACCTGAAAATAAAAGATTGACATGCATGCATGTGCATATAATTTGAGCATGTTACAAGACACTGAATGGTAATAAATTTACAAATGCCTGAGAAAGGTAATACTTACTAGGCCACTTGCCCTGAAAATTGCTCAATGCATAACATAGCATTCCAACAGCAAGGCCCATTTACTATATGATGCTTTCAAGTCACCAGCAAGGCCAATCTGCTCTGATACTTTCAAGTCAGAAGGAAACCCAAGAGCCAATAGAGATCAAGTTAGACATATTTGAGAGAGCTTCAGTTAGCTGAGCAAGAATGACATCTTTTGCTATCTAACTTGAACTTTATTTAACTTAAGTGGATGCTGATCAAATGTATACATCATTATACATCAATTTTTTTCATTATTGACCTTGTGGAGTTGGTTGGTTGTAACAGATCTAGCCAACGTGGGCTTTAGAAGATCCACAACAGTTACTTGGAGAAGAAGCAATTCCATTTGCTCAAGATCTTGGGAAAGGTGTTTGCCCTTCCACTTCCTACTTTCTTCCAAACTTTGGTAGACTTCAATAAACAAGTTTCCAATCATCATTGGATAAATCATCCTGAAAAAATAAGAATACTCAATTGTAGACATTAATGGAGGTCCTCTGAATACTTGCAAAATATTTTTGGAAAGAGCATTAATACCCGGTATAGTTGAACAAACTGACAATGATTTGTGCCAACAAATTGAAAAAGTTGTTAATAATAGATCATTTTTAGAAGAAAAATTTTAAACTAAAAACAGGGTTAATATTGAAACATTTGAAACAAATGTTTGTCCTTAGCTGACGTAAATTACCTGGTAGAGTTTAATTTATTATGACCACAAATGTTTTTGTAGGTTATTATTTTGGCTCAAGTGCTCATAGACAATTTTGTTGGGAGCAAAGATAAGTTTCTGTTGGAAGCATAGCGTTATCTGCTGTATCAGTTTTGCTATTAGTGTCAATTAGAGTTGTTCACTTCCTTATTTATGCTACCACATTTTTCATGCATGTCTACCAAAGCATTTTATCAAACAGTTCACTGCCTTATTGCTATGGCTAAAAGCCTAAAACAGGTGCTTTCGAACAAGCTATGGATGTGTTGAAAGAATTTATCAAAACATAATAGCAAGCAATAGCATAGTTGGGGCAGTGAACTTTTTGGAAAAATGCCTCAAAGAAATGTGGCCTTATGGTGATAGAATGGCATGAGAAGGCAGTGAACTGTTTGGAAAAATACCTCAAGCTACAACACAAATTCCACAATTTAATCCCCATAGTGTGAAGCCTTTGTACTTGGCTTCCAATGTAAATATTGACATGTTACAAACATGGTTACATGACACGGTACAGATACATTTGAGGTGTCAAAATTGGGGCAGACTGTGGCTTATTCTGTAATCCATGGTCTCTCATGAGGGTTTCCCTGTTAATGGCTTTACAATCAAAACATTATTTATTTAAATGGTCTACACAATGAAAAAGTTCGTTATTGGAACTCCCTATCTAATCGTCTTGGCAATTCCAAGGAGAGAAAGGCAGAAGATTGTAAGCCAATTAGTCTGTGAAGATTCTACATTTACTCATTCACTCTCATAAAATTCCAAACTCATACTTGGAAGCCGAATGAAATCATAAAGGAAGATTGAGCATTTATTCTGCAACTCAACCTAGTTTTCTTCTCTCATATTTACAAAAAGACAAATATCCCAACAGGTTTCTCAGCTAATGCGGGCACATCTCTTTCTGATATATCCTTATTCTAAAGCTCTGTAGCATGCATATTGATTTTAAAATCCATTCTCTGCTTTGCATATTATCTAGCAGCTTGAGGTGCTACAGACCCTCACAAGGAAACATGAAGTTGACAAGCTCATTAGGGATACATTAGACAAAGTTTTGGTATTGCTTTACACCTCTAAGGCCAGCCATTTACTAAATATTCCAAACATCAAATGAAGTTGAATTTAGTCTATGTATCCAGAAACATAATATTATGTATCGCTGAAGTAGCATAATACACAAGACAAAATAGGCATACTAGTTATCTAAGCAGTAGTTTTTGTAAAGATCTTTGTAGCAGTTCACATCAATAGCATTGCTTATTTTCACTTGATATGCATCAAGCCTCTTGTTATGTGTATTTTAAAACTCTTTAAGTCGATGTGACAGCCATCTAATTTGAGCTAATATAACAAACAAAATTATAAGCCTAAAGAGGTACTTGGTATTGCTTAACAAACAAAATTACAAGCCTTAAATTCTTATATCTGTTCACCATTCCAGGATATTTTCAGCCAAAATTAACTGAAAGAGCCACCAATGATCAGGGAGCTCCATGGTAAAGTCTTCTCCTACAGACCTAGCCGCGTAGGTTTCCTCTAGTGCGTCTTGGTGCAAAGCCTCAAACTGTGCATTCAAGCTCTCCAGAGCAGTGTTGAGAGACTTCTCTAGAGCACAACATTTGCAGTTGCACTTGAAACCCCAGAGCCCACACTTGGCTTCTCTCTGCAGTTGGGGAAGCAGAGCATCAAAGTAAGTGATGGTTATAGCATTTTAGTGGAAAAATTATCTCCTCATCGCATGAGCTTTGCTTCATACTAGACAATCTAGTATGAAAAAATATACAAACAAAACTGAAAGCACATGTCCCTCGTCTAAGGAAACCAATTCACATATATACCATACGATCCCACAATTGTTGTGCTGAACACAAACAGATTTTAGATGTACACACTATGATTGGGGAATCAATTTCTGCAGTTTTTTCATCGCTTGCACATAAAAATTTGCAATCTTCTTTTGTAATCAATTCAAGCATATGAAATATTCCCTTAAAAATGTTGTTGAAATTCCACAGTACAAATATCTATACAAATTACAAATATCTGTACAAATTACAAATATGTGTATAAATTACAAATTTTTGTATAGAATACACTGTACAAATTACAAATTGAGAATGGGGGATTTCCATGATTGAAATTGAAACAAATTAGAATTACATTACAAATTTCTGTACACAATGATCCTTTGTAGAAATATATGAAATAGATTACAAATTTCTGTATTGGAGACTGCAGTTTATTTTGTGGTTCATGCTTTAGACAATGGAGACAACAGTTTTTGGATCCCTATACATCATAATAATCTAGCAATTTGAACATTCAACCATCAGATCTAACAGAAATTGTTGGAGGTTAAATAAAATGACAGGAATTCAACATCACAGGTTCGCTATCTTTTTATACGGTGTGGAAGAATGCACAATAATAATCTAGCAATTTCAACATTCAGCCCTTAGATCTGAATGATTAGCAATGGAGAATATAGAGTAGTGGAGAATATTTACCACTTGGAATGTTATTGTGTTTTTGGGCCAAACTAGTATTTTGACAATAGAAGATTTCCATGCTTGAAATTGAAACTAATTAGAAGTAACATGTAACTGGAAGGTCATGATAAAGCATGCACGAAAGAATACTGGTTTTCCAAAATTCTTCATCAAGATGTGGTCCTTGAAATGTCATGACTATAGAGAGTGCATAAAATATGGCTTTTAACTTAAGTCTTGATTACTATTAAATTTCGAGTTATGTACAGGTTGCATTTCTGCAACCTTGGAGACTTTGAAAGTAAATGAAATTGGAAGGTCATGATAGAGCATCTATGCAAAAAGTTGCAGAATAAATAAGGAAGGTGATTTAGTACATGGTACCTTATTATGATGTAAGAAAGTTGCTATTCTAACTGTGCTTTGAATTGAAACAGATTACAAATATCTTACAAATTTCTGTAGACAATGATTCTTTGTACGGATTGTGTGTCAAATTTCTACAAGTTAATGGACAGCATTATAACAACAACAAATATAACATAATGTTGTTAAAATGATGTTGGATGATGTCTGCATAAGCCTGCATGCCAACCACATTCCAAAAAAAAAATTGTTTGTCTACACTTTTCACATAGTACCACACTATAACAGACCATGTCCAATACATCTTAAATCTCTTTATCTTAATACAGAAAAGGGAGAAAAACATCTTTCTTTTATGCAAATGAGAAAATTATTGTCAATTAAGGTTGGAGCAAATAGAATAAAGCACAACGATCAAAATGCTGCAGATAATCTTTAATGTAGAATGGGAGAAAATAAAACTAAAGTTGAGGCAAAGATTGTGGATCACAATATGATCCTCCCATAAATGGAGTATAAAGGAATTAAGACCTCAAGTTTATACTTATGAACCCTCAAAATTACTATGAATTTTGTCTTAAGAACTAAACAAATATAATATGATAACATTACTTTACAAGACAAGAGATTAACAAAGACCCCAGAAGATTGAAAATGCTAAACAAAAAAATGCCTTATTAGTATTTTAATAACAGTATAAATTTAGGGTGCCGGTATTGGCATGGTGTGATGGTTTAATGGTGGTATTGTTGTTCTTTCCACCAAGGTTCAAACCCTATTGGGGTGGTATTGTTAAATGGTTGTACTCCGGTTCATAGCTCCGGTCAAAAGCGTTTACCCCTTGAATAAAAAAAAAACAGTATAAATTTAGGGTAAGAAAGAAGTCACTCCACAATAGAAAATTCCCCAAAAATAGAAAAGAAAAGAGCCATTCTGTCTTGTGCACCTGATGAACTCGGTAAGTTTGAAATTACTCAGCAATTGAGTCATTTTCATTTGAATATCAAAGCTACACTGCCACCATAGACAATCCAATCCTTAAATAATTCCACAAACTATTGAAGCTTATATAAAATGGAAAAAATTCAACATCATAATTCACTATCCTTTCATAAGATCTTTAAGAATGTAGAATATACTCTAATTAATAGAGTAGGCAAAGAAAATTCAAAAATTCAAAAAACAATGTACAATAATAATCAAGCAAGTTTTTATGTTTCTGCAAGTAGTAGTGAATGGAGAGACACACCATACAAAGGAAGGAGCTTGAGCTTCCAGTTTGATGTTTGAAAGTACACTATTGAATAGTTGTAGTTGGAACTTGGCATATGGTTTCAGATATTTTGAAGTTGAAAGCAGTTTTTCTACAAGAACTCTTTTGCTACTTCAGGATGACATTCATCAAGAAGGATATACAATATGAGACGGATAGCACAATAAAAGTAGCCCCCATAGAATATTTAGACACAACAGCAAAAGCTCTCTTTACTGATCGAGGTCTCAAATGGGTTGTTGCTTTTTGTAGTCCCGAACACCTTTCAATGGAATTTTTTTAGAAACAATCTATATTTAATAGGAAAAAACCAAACTTGTCAGGGAAAAATGAAATAAGATGTGCTTGATTTCAATTGTACCTAAGTTCCATTAGGAAGTTATTATTCAAGTTCCAAATTTCAAGTTTAATATTTCTATTTAAATTTTTACAGCATAGTCAAGTTTTGATGGTTTCCCCCCTGCATACTCCTGCATCTTGCATACTGTTGTACTCTTGCAATAGCATGTACAAATATTGGGCACTTCTACTGGGTGTTGTGTTCCTGCATTGTACATATGCAGGCACTTGTGCACCAACGTAAGGTTGATCATAGGGGAAAAATAACTTTGTCCTCTTGTTGGTCTTGTAAATCATCATTTTCTTTACCAAATATCTTTCTAGAAGAGGACCAAGGAACATGAATTCACCATGGGAATGGCTTATCAACAAAAAAAAGGCTCACATAAGCTAGCTCCCCTCTTGTAAATCATCATTTTTGCCTGAGTTGCTTGGTTCAATAATCATTGTCTTCCGGGGATGTTTCAATTGAGGAGGATTCCCCATAGTCTTGAGCTTGTCCTTCCATGTCCAATTTGAGGGCAGCCAAGCTCTCACTAGTACTGTAGCAGATTGGGTTGCTAATCCTAGTCCTAGTATTCCTAAAAAAATAATCAGTTTTATAAGATGGTGGACAGTCCACTATTTGTATTGTGTGATACGAAGAAATTAATCTGTACCCACTTAGTCGGTGCCAAAAAGACGCTCTATTCTAGATAGGAAAGAAGAACGAATCAAAAGGTGCTACATTTGAGCATCCAAATTGAAAAGGGTGCTATTTAGAATGTTTTGAAAACATTTGAAGTTTAAAAAGCAATTACCTTGACCCAGAAGTGACCATGCCCCTAATGGCAACACTGGTTGATTTGGTCGGTGGGAGGTCCATCCATTTTGCAAGCATTGAGTACACTCCAACGCATCCTATCACAATCTGCAATCCATACTTCAGAGTAAGGAATCTATATTTTGAAAAATAGAGCTTCTGGAAAAACTGAGTGAAAAGCTTTATTTTCTTGTTATGGAGAAAGTAGTTCAAGGGCAGAAAGCTCTACCTTTGTTGTGAGGGATGTTCCGTCTACAAGCTCTAGTGTGGTGAAAGGAGAGAGTGTAGCCACGTATCTATTTCCATGCAGGGAGTAAATTTGAGGTTGCCAGCGTGAACCTGGGAGCTAGCAGCAAAAACAAGCCTAAACAGTATACCAGTGGGAGAGGACGGAATATGGATATAGAAAAATAATTTACTGGCATGAGACAAATTTCCGGTGTGAGACAACTTCCCGGCAGAAAGCTCACGCATAATATAGCCTATTAGGTAAACAATACTTGATTCTTTATATAAGTAATTTACATATTTGTAATATATTACAGCATGACTTGAGGACATGATCAGGAAGACAAATATGATATACATTATTGCTATCACTATAAAATATTTCTAACCATATTAATATATGTTCTAATCAATAAATTATTATATTATGAGTGATATAATTAGCATGCAATTTTGCCACTATTATCCCCGTGGTTATTATTTATTTGATTTCAAGTTTGAATCTAGTTTATATGGTTTATATTATTAATAAAAGTATTTCTCTTTAAATTTAGTAAAGGGAATGAGAGATGTGACAAGAGATGCCACCTACTAAATTCACATACATGTAGTGATATTTTCTATCCAAAGAGATGGATTAGACATCACATGTAACTAAATGGACGACTAGTTTATCCATTTAAGTGCATGCAACTTTACATATTCTACATGACTCAATTATCAATACCATCAAATGATGAAGAGGTCCTACCAATAAAGCTAGAATTGAGTCCTTGGCACTATGGAGAAGGATCAACAAAGGGATTGCCATAGATTTTTTTTTTTAATAAAAGAGGGTAAAAATTTATTGATTGAGAGAAAGGATTACAAGGAGAGAGTCACAAGACTCCAAACAAACACCCCAACACAAGGGTAGAACCCTAAAAGCAACCACATCCACACAATCCATAACAAAACCATTACTCCCTCTTATCCGCAACAATCAACCATGCAAGAACACGAGAATACTCATGGGATAACTGCTCCCAATCTTCCACTTGCCAACCCCCATCAATCGCAGCTGCCCATTTTGCCAGACAATCTACCAAGGGATTGTCATAGATTCAAACCCAACTAAGAGATTGACTGACAAGATAAATTACATGTTCAAGGTAATTAACTAATGATTAGTTTCTTCAAGCTAAATCCAAAGGGAATCGAGGTTTTTAAAAAGATTATTCAACGTTATTGGTTAGTCTATGAAAATCTTTGAAATCCTTCATGAAACACTAGCTTTCAAAAATCTTCAATTCACCCATGATGTCGATGTTGCATTGCAAACCAAGCTCCATTTGACAATGAAGAATGAACTAGATATCGGTGTAACTTGAACCAGGCTTCATCGCATGAAGTGCCTAAAGGGTTTACTACAAACATTAAACAAATTCTCACACAAATAGGCGAGAGGGGCCTATAGTGGGCCACCCTAACTTTATGCTTCTCAAAGTCTTATGTGAAAATTTCAAATCATTCCCAAATTTGTACAACTGGTTATTTGGCAAGTCCCCTACTTATAAAAATTAGTTTCAAGGCCACATCATCAAATATGATGCCACATCAACATGTTTTTTGTCAAGGTATCCAAAAAGGCCCAAAAAAATGGTGAGACTAATAGTGGGCCACTAAGTCATGTATTCTTGGTGTGTTGATGTGGCATCACATGATTTTTCAATTTGTGTACTTTTACAAATAAAAGTGTTTTGCAATTAGATATTAAGTGTAAGTTTATTGGATATTAAATCTACCTACTATGGGGCCCACTCATGTCTACTTTTATACTTGTCATTGGACCCCTATCCACTATGGACCCCTTTCCCCTATACGGTACTGCTCTAAAAGCATCAAATCCTTGACTTAAAGAAATAAGTCTAAAACAAATATAGTTATGAAAATAACAACAATTTAACCTTGGCTTGCTATAATCAGAAGATAAATCTGAGGTTAAGCTATGTTTTGGGGGTGGCCAATATACTCATGAAGGGGGCATGGATTACCAAATTGCATTTATTCAAACATTATTAATCCATTTCCACTCTTGAGCTAAACAAGAAACCATTTTGCATTAAATCTAAACCAAGTTAAGAATCTTAGCCTACAGGTTTAGCAAACGAGGTTGGAAGTAATGAAACTTTAAGCATTTGACAAACTATAGAGAAAAGTTAACGAAGGGGAGGGCATAGGGTTGAGTTTCTAGGTGTGGTTAGAGAAGTACTCTGCATGGTGGATTTGAGGTTATGCTTCCATAGTTTCAATGCATTTACAATAAATCATGTAGTGATTTGGAATGGATCTACCTAAGGATTTTATAAACTTTTATGTGCAATGAGATCCATGGCTTATTGGTCAAATTTTGAACCTGTGCTAATATGATCTCATTGCATGTGCCTAGATGGGGCTTCAAATGGAGTAAGGGTGATCATAAAGCATGATGTTTTGAATTGATAAAAACAATTATGTATTTATAGGTGTTTATCTAATTTCTTGAAAATTAGATTTCAAAAGCTAACATTTGAAACCTGAATTTGAATAATTAAAATGTCATAAAAAACAAGGTCTTGGCACTTAAAGGGACTAGTGATAACTTTAAGAAACCCCCCTCAAAAAAACATATAAAACTTGGTGAATCTTTCATTTATTTAGAAAAAATAATTAATTTCTATTGGCAAATCTTTCTTTTTTTTTGGTTATTTTTTTTACATCACTATAATTTTATAGATTTTTTTGGCGAATCTTGAAAAATAATAGGAAAATGCAATAGGGGGCTGAGGGTGCAAATTATTGATGGGTTTAAAGGGTAGACTATAATATTTACTTTCCACCATCAAGTTTAAAAATATAATCTAGTGGTCCTTATTGTATTCTTCAAGGTAAAATGTATCCATGATATGTAATTCTCATAGGGCCCAAAAATTATTTTGAATCATTGATCTAATGACACTCGTATTTTGTGAGGTAAAATATACCCACGATCTATAATGTTCACGAGGCCCATAATTGTGGGCCCCATGATCATTATAGATTGAGGGTATATTTTTCCTTGTGGAATACAACAAGGGTCATTAGATTATATTGTAAATCAATGTTGGAAACTAAAGATTAGAAATATGGCTCTAAAGCAACTAATTATTATGATATACTATTGGTGAATTAATATAGATTTCTATAATAATTTATAAAATTTAGGAAAATTTGATCTAATCATGTACCAAATATTGGGGCAAATTTTTGAGTTAAATTTTTCAATACAATAAATTAATTGGCAATTTAAATAAGACTATAATAAAAATTTGTAAAAATGTGGTGATTCAAGTCAGACTATAGCTCAAACTATTAGCCAATTTTTTCATTCCCAAATTTCAACTATTAGTCAATTGGTGAATATTAGCCACTAAAAAATCACTAAAGGGGACTTAAGTCCAAGAAACTCAATTTCTAAGGTGTTTTAATTGATGTTGGCAATTGTTTAATATAGGTTTTCCTTTTGTAAAATGAGAATAATAAGGCTTTGGAGTGCATAATTTGGTCAATTAGAGGCTTAATTAAGTCCAATTAATTAAGGGGATGCAAACATAGTGTGAAATTGTAAAGGTAACCAATTATCTATACTACACCTCTAAACCCTTCTTTATAGAATTGGATCATAGGGTCATCATTCACCCAAGGACTATCTACATACCCACTTCCAAACAACATCAAATTCACATTATACATTTCAAACTTAGTTAAATTGCAGTAGTTAGTAGACTCTTATTATCTTGCAAGTGTCAAAGGATAGTTGTAACTATTCAAAAGATTCATCACGACTCTCCTTAGAAGTATGAGGACCTAATTTTATGCAAGAATTTTGGCAAGGACTCCAAGATAAATACTAAATCAAGTTTGAAAGAAAGTGGTAGTTCTTTGAGCGTTTTTCATGAGAATTTCAAACTTGAAGACTAGATCGCCTTCTTCAAATAAAATCATGGAGAGAAGTAAGTCATGATTGTTGCTACTATGCCAAAAGAGAGTGCCTAGTCAAGAAGAGGTTAAGTACCACATTCAAGAGGCATTTAGGATGCCCTTCCCCCTTAACCCCTACAAGGGTGTTGCCCCTTGCCCCCATGGGAGAGAACTACCCCCTTAACCCTTGTAAGAAGCATGACCCCTTAAATTCATTGATTGTTGCCACCTCTCAAGTCCCTAATTTCCCATTAAAATTTCTTATGATGTAAAAAAAAATCAATAATAATTTTTTTTGGAAGGAAAGATTTGCAAATAGAAACTAATATTTTTTATGATTTTTTTTTTTTTAAATCTAGTATTTAATATATATTTAGGGGGGTTTCTTAAAGTTATCATTGATGCATCTTTGCATTATTTGCATTGATTTAATTCTCCCTAAGTTGCACATAAGGTGGGGTGTTGGTGTGAATAGGGGTATTACCTTTTCAATTTCCCTTTTGTAGTGTGAACAAAGCATATTATCTAACTATTCATCAGTTAAAGCCTATTCACACATGTTTACATGTTGAGTTTACTTTTTAGAACTTTTTAGTACACATTCAATCTTATCTTTAGTTGTCTCATGACATAGGATTAACACCCTTGTCACAATATAATTATCTTTTCTCTCAATATTGTCTTTATAAGTAAGACCTCATGTGTACATTTCTAGATAGATGTCTCATAGAACATAATTCATGTTTTGCACCATTTAATCAAGCAATTATTTCTCTTGTTGCATTCTCTTGTAGAAGGTAATATTTGGTCTTGCAAGTGATCTTGGGAGCTCAAATACACTAGAAACTCTAACAATCTTGAGAGGAATTATCTGTCTTGATAAGTCCCAACACCCTGCAGTTGAAGAGTATGGAACCAGAGTTGCGTGGAATCATGACCCTGGCAGTGTGCTTCATGCCTAACAAAGACCCTGTCACATTCACAGCCATCACTCTTTCCCAAGTATCCAATTGGACCTGAGTGATGGAATTACCATGAGCATGCAACATACCCGCGTTGTTGACAATGATGTCTAGACGTCCCTTCTCCATTGCTCGATCTACAACCGCTTTCACATGGCTTTCGATTGCCACCTCACATTTCACAAATGAACAACTCCCATGGAGCTCTTGGCATACTTTAAATTGTTTCAGAAATGAGTGTTATATAGACCTCTTATTGAATTCAAAGTCCTAGTCGATGCAAATTCCTAAAAGGACGAAAGAACGAAGGAAGTCAATATTATTCCACAGGCCCACTTTCACCGTACCCGCTACTTTTTGACGTGTGCTTTCTAATTGTCATTGGATTCACACTATGTAATGAAGGAAATATTCAAACATCGTATGTGGATGCCATTTTCCAATGGAAACCATATCGAAAACTTAGGCTTTATGGGCTTACAAGTGAAGGCTTTGGTTCATTTATTTTCATACAATTTGGTTAAAGGTATTTTTTTATCTAATTCTATTATTTGGTTAGTCAATGATTATTTTACAGATGATTCAATTTTTTATTTGTTGGAGAAAGAAGAGAATATTAAATAATTTTTGAAGTGTCTAGAAGTTTTTGGTAAAACTTCAAGGTTAAGCATTTACTGACAAAAAATTCAGTTCTACGGGAAATCCAATATTCTTAAATCTAGTTGATTAAATTTTTATGGATGGAAATGGATTGATCATGGAAAAGTTTTGAATTTGTTCCACATTCTCTTTTCCTTTGAAGCCTCCCCTTCCATCTTGTGGCAAGTTGCTATTCCTATAACCGAAAAAAGCTCATATATCAAGAATTGTTAACCCTCTTTCATTGGCAAGAAAATTTTGTGTGCTCAAAAATTTTGGTCACCACACATGTTTACTATTCTTATTGGGTTTTTTTAAGGCCTCCTACGTAAAGATTTTAAAAATTCTCAAAGAATTCATGTGGGTGTCTTTTGATAATAAAAAATAATTTCATCATGTAGCTTGAGATTACTATTGCCTTCCTCATTACTCTAGAGGATTGGGCTACTTGAATCTCAATTTTAAATCATGACTATTCATTAAGCATAAGCTTGCAAGATTAGTCATGTTATAGTAGAATGATAACAACATATTTTGATCAAGTGTTGGTTTCATACCAATCATTAGTAAACAAACAAGTACACAACCACATAGGGTAAATATCATTCTGAAATATAAAGAACACACAAGGATTAGCTTGAGCATGCATCAATTATACACAAGTTGGATAACTCATACACACATCACATGTACAACAATGACTAGTTCATACACACATCATGTATGTACAAAAATGACTAGTTCATATATACACATCATGAGTACAATAGAAACTAGCTCAAGCATACATCACATATACCCAATGTGAATGATCCACACATACATTACATGTCCACATAGAGACTAATTGACAAAATGAAAGAGGATGCAGCCTTTTGTATGCATCATCCCACTACTTGGCTCACTAGCATAGAATCCTATACATAGATTTCATCTCAAAAAGGAATGTTGTTGCATCCCATGCTACATTGTGGGTCCTATCCTCTTACCAATCCACTACCAACTATGATGATAATCAAGCATCCTATACTACTTGATATCCTCACTAGAAAGGGCATAAGTATAATCATGTTCACAATAACTAAGGCTAGTAATAATATTTCCATAACCCATTAATCATCTAGGTCAACAAACCACATTTATGTTACATAGTTAAGATGTCTTATGGTTATACTGGATAGACCCTAGGCTAGCACTCATACTATCATCCACATAGATTAAATAAATAATCAAACTTAAAAATCCTACCTTAGCCAAACACTAGATAAAAAAACACACATGATTCCTTTGGTACACCAATCTAAATAATAAACTCTTGAGATGGGTAGATCTTGGCCTCCATCACTTGCATGCTACTATAAAAACCTATATAAACCCTATAAAATCAAGTAGCTCCTAGCATCTATCACTTGCATGTTATTGGTTAAAGTTCACAACCCTATGAAATTAGGTAGCTCTTGGAATCTATCACTTGCATGCTACTAGTGAAAGCTAAATGACCTTATGATATGGTTGAATCTACTTATTTCAATAGAGAACACTGCTTGACTTTTGTCACACTAAAGCAACATTAAGGCTATCTATAATCAAGTAACAAGTTTTAAAATTTGGTGATCACCCTCACTCAATGTTCCAATGCCAAGAATTTAGCTCCTATATCAATCTCAATTCAACATCATGACATTAGAAGTAACAAGTGATGGATCTAAAAAATATTGTCCAAGGGTTTATACCCTAGCCAATTAATCTTGTTACATTACATGAAAGAGATCTTGTAAACTATTCAATTATTTCATATATATGGGTCAATTTACCAACACATATGTAACACATTGAATCCATATAAGATGGCCTCTATCCAAATATATTTGTAAATCCATGTAAACTCATAAGGAATCAAGCTCCACTTACTTCATTTAGTTATTATTTGGAAACATGTTTAATAAACATGATTAAATCCACATATATAATATTAAATAAAATTCCAACCATATCTAAAATACTTACCCTTGTAGTTGGAAAATTCCACATGGGAATTCAATCCTAAGCTCAACATAGATCTAAGTGTGTATTAAAAGCAAACAAACCAACAAGGGTTGTTCACACCCATAAATAACAATGATTTAAGTCAACATCATCATTAAATACATGTTATTAGGCTTTGATAACTCCTCCATAGGTAAATATGAAACTACTTCATAACTAAATCATGGCCAAGCTATTCCACCCTTATTTCTTGGAAGAATAAACCTCCTCAATGCATAGGGGATAACTATAAATTAAATGTAAATATCATGGAGATAATACACCATGCCATGGGGCTTAATACCCATAAACTGATTATTTTAGCTTAGATGCATTCTCCCACATTCACGCCAAGATAGCCATAATGCCAATGACTGTACAAGTTCATCTAATGTTGGAGTAGATTTTGGAAAAACAAACACCCCAAGCCTCATAATAGATAGGCTTGTGATAGTAAGTTGTCTTTCATTTGCTTAGACCTATATAGATGGAACATATAAATATGGAGATGATTTCACAACCATCTACTATAATTCTTAGCTTCAAGGTGAAGTAGACTAAGGACTCGAAAGATATAATAAAGTTTAGGAAAAATCTCAAAATTTGGAGAACTTTATCCTCTTGAAATGGTGGGAAAAGGGGGAATCAATTCAATCAATGTGGAAGGATGAAATGGCCTAGGATTCAAACACCCCTTTCCCTTGATTTCATTAGAAAAAGAGATCTCAAAGGAATAGGATTGACTTTCAACCTTCAGGTGAGCCAACCCTATTTTGGGATATGTTGTTTTCTTATGATAGAAATGATTGATTATCCATATTGGGAAATGACTTAAACTACATTAAATAAATGAATTATATGACCTAACACTTGAAATGCAAAATTCTATGATAATAGAAACAAAAATGATAATTTGCAAGCAGATATGAGAAGGGCTTCATAGTGTGCACCTATGATAAAAGTGGATTTCAGGGCCTATAGTAGGACTAGTTCACCATAGGGAGAATGGGTCCTAAGTAGGGTGTCCAAAAATAATTTGTGCAATCCTTTGATCTCATATCTAAGCTTATGATTGTTGAAGTGAGCAGCCAAAATATTCAATCTGCAACACCAAATAACCTCCACAAGAAATAGAGAGAAACAACAATGGATGATGCTATTCGACCAAACAAGAATTCCAATATGATACAATATGCAATATACTACAATACAATACTATGTAAAATACGCTAGAGATTCCTCGCCTTTAAAGGAAAGGATGAGAGGTAGGATTAGACAAGATCATGACAAGTGTCTTAATCCTATCACATGAGACAACTAGATCATAACTACCGAGGATGATGTGAAGTCTAGATAAGACAAATATGACTTGTCTAGATAAGACAACTAATATCCTAAGTAAACTTAACATGTGAATTAAGTCCCTAATAAAGGAATTAACTAGGTACAAGACTTATTCACACCAACACTAATTTCTCCTAGTTTGACTATTGGAAAGCTAGAAATAAAATCTGCAAGTGAGATTCTGTAGCTTGACAATAATGAATGCAACAAATGCAACTTTACAAAAATGATCTTTTGATCAACTTTTAGTTGATCTTCACCTATAAATCTATACATACAAAGAGAGAAGCAATTTTTTTTTTTTGGGTGAATGGGGGTTTGCCTTAGTCAAACCCCATGTTTGGCAATTAAACATTGATAATGAAATAATGAAAAAATGAAGGAATTGATGAATGAACACTTGCTTGTTACAACTTACCAAACCCTTAATGGTTTCCCTTAGAGGACTAAAGTAGAATATATCACTCTAAGGCTTAGATCTTGCATGAATTGACTTGAATGATTGCTTGACTTGATGCTTGCTTGAATGCTTGAAACCTACATCATAATGTTAGCTCCAAAACATGGCATGAACACACATAAATTTGACATCATGATATGATCTTGATTTCTATTATATATTACTAATAAATCTACTCTTCAATGCTCTTGACAATAATATTTTCTCTTGTGAAAGTTTCCTTAATGCTAAATGTTTTGAATTGATAAAATAACTATGTATTTATAACTTTGTTTTTCTAATTTCTCAAAAATTAGATTCCAAAAGCTAACATTTGAAACTTGAATTTGAATCATTAAAATGCCATCAAAAATATATTAAAAATTGGGTCTTGGCACTTAAAGGGGATACATTTTCCCTTGGGTGAATGGGTCCTAGGACCTAAGTCCAGGACACTCAATTTCCAAGATATTTTAATTAATGTTGGCAATTTTTTAATATAGGTTTCCCTTTCAGAAAATGAGAATAATAAGGCTTTGGAATGCATAATTTGGTCAATTATAGGCTTAATTAAGTTCAATTAATTAAAGGGATGCAAACATAGTGTGAAATTGTAAAGGTATACAATTTTCTACACTACACCTCTAAACCCATCCTTATAGAATTGGGTCATAGGGGCATCATTCACCCAAGGACTGTCTATATACCCACTTCCAAATGAGATCAAAGTCACATGTAGTACTGCAAGAAAATATACATTTCAAACTTAGTCAAATTTTAGTAGTTAGTAGACTCCTATTATCTTGCAAGTGTCAAAGGGTAGATGTAACTATTGAAAAGAATCATCAAGACTCCCCTTAGAAGTATGAGGAAATATTTTTATGTAAGATATTTGGCAAGGATTCCAAGAAAAATACTAAATCAAGTTCAAGAAAGTGGTAGTTCTCTAAGCATTTTTCATGAGATTTTCAAACTTGAAGACCAAATCAACTCCTTCAAATAAAATCATGGAGAGAAATAATCCATGGTTGTTGCTACTATGTCCAAAGAGAGTGCCTAGTCAAGAAGAGGTTAAGTACTAAATTCAAGAGGCATTTAGGAGGCTCTTCCCCCTCAACCCTTGCAAGGGTGTTGCCCCTTAACCCCATGAGGGAGAACTACCCCCTTAACCCAAGTTGTAAGAAGCACTACCCCTTAAATTCATTGATTGTTTCCACCTCTCAAGCCCCTAACTTCCCATAAGGATTTCTTATTATGTAAAAAATATTAATAATACAATTTTTAGAAGGAAAGATTTGCCAATAGAAATTAATATTTTTTACCAAAAAAAAATAAAAATAGCTAGTATTATATATATATATTGGGGGGGAGGGTTTCTTAAAGTTATCACTAATGCTTCTTTGCATTCTTTGCATTTATTTACTTCTATCGGGGTGTGTTTGTGTGAATAGGGGTATTTCCTTTTCAATTTCCCTTTTGTAGTGTGAACAAGGAAAATTATCTAACTATTCATTAGTTAAAGCCTATTCACACATGTTTACATGTTGAGTTTACTTTTTAGAAGTTTTTACTACACATTTAATCTTATCTTTAGTTGTCTCATGACATAGGATTAATACCCTTGTCACAATATAATTGTCTTGTCTCTCAATGTTATCTTTATAAGTAAGACCTCATGTGTATATTTCTAGATATATGGGTATGTGCAAGATCATCATGGAAAAATAGGCCCTTAAGTGGCAAAAAATTTAGAAAAATCAGAGTTAGGCAACTTGACACAAAAATTTGAATAAGTTATCTATATTATTTCAAAAATATGTAAGAATAGAATTTGTAATGTAAATTGAATGTAGTTTCTAAACTACTAGGTTCATTTAAAAAAAATGAATCTATTTGGTGAAAATTTGAAATTTCAATGTAATAGTACTTAAATTTTAGGGAAAAAATAAGAAGTAGGTGTCATCTAACCACCCTAAAATGATAATATTTTTTTATAAGATTTTAGATATAAGTAGAGGACTCATGTCTGAATGTGATGCATATTTTTTTGTAATTTTTTTCCAAGTAAATAATTAATTATGCATTTTTTATTACAACTTTTAAAAAATATAAAAAATCGTATGTCTAACCACCTTAACTTGGTCAAAATTTCATGGAATTCAATTTTTTCTTTTGTAATCCTATAGTATGCAAAGCATATAATGTGACACATGTTTCAAATTCAAAAAATGTGATACCATTTGAAAGCTATAGATGTTTTTCAATCAACCTATCAATTAGGACTTTAGTCGCAATTCAAATAGAAAATGAATAATAATTATTTATTAAATTCAAAGTAAAACATAATTTATATTGGTGGAAAGCTGAGAATCTCCTTTAAAAACCCTTTTCGTTTCATCAATTTTGGGTAAAACAAAGTCGTCAGCCACATACCCTATAAATACCCATTATATTGCCACTTTTTGGCCCATCATGATCTTGCAGATACCCATATATCTCATAAAACATAATTCATTTTGCACCATAATCAAGCAATTATTTCTCTTGTTTCATTCTCTTAGAGAAGGTAATATTTGGTCTTGCAAGTGATCTTGGAAGCTCAAGTACACTAGAAAATCTAACAATTTTGAGGTTGCTCCTAGTGATCATAATATCACCTCTTTCATCAATTAAATCATCCTTAGTAAAACACATAATTTTGAACTACTAGAATGCCCTATTTTATACAACACAGCCTATGAAGACTCTATTTTTTAGTTTGAAGTAGATGTAAGGATTACTTACAAGCCTACTATTCAAAATGACATTGAAACCATGTTCACAACATTCTAATCAAGTAAAAGTAGTAAAGATTAAAAACTATAGCATTGTGAAGCCAAGAAGGTCGAATGATAAACATGCCATAACACCTTCATTTTATCAGTTGTTATAAAATTCATGATTTAAATCAATAAATTCTAATGTACCGAGGATTCAATTTACCATGTCTAAGATCTCTAGAACCACAAATTCACTTTTTAAACAAGCACATGATTACTATTCGTGTGATAACATGCATTTTCAACCATTGCAACATAAGAATATATGAAGGATCCTAACTCCTAATCATAGAGTTGAATATACCACATAATATTGATGATTCTAACTTAATTGTACCAAAAGAAGACATCATTAAAATAATATTGTATTAATTTTTAAGTTTTTTATTAAGAATATTTAAGTGAAATTTTTTAAAAAGAATCCATCCCTTTTTTTATTGAAAATGCAACTCATTATTGGCAATGTTACAACTCTCTAATTGTGAGTTGTGTCTTTGAAGGACATAATATCTCGCCCATGAACATAATAACCCTCATCAACTATAAGGTTGTGGTCATTAATGTAGGAAGCCTCATCAAATGCTAGAAACAAGAAAGCATTGGCCACATCATCAATAGTAAGCTTCCTTCCATTGGTAGCATTCCTTTGTATCTCATCCACAAGGAAATCCTTAGTAAATGTCCCATTAGACACCTCATCAAGCCACTCCTCAATCATCTTTGTCACAATCCCAAAGGATGTCATAGCATTAACACATATTCCTATCTTTTACAACTCCACTACATCAATCCTCATCAACCCCAATAGAGAATTCTTGGAAGCCATGTAACCATGAGACTTGTTATCAGTCTTAAGAAGTGCCAACACACTCAGTTGAAGAGTATGGAACTAGAGTTGCGTGAAATCATGACCCTAGTAACATGCTTCATCCCTAACAAAGACCCTATCACATTCACTACCATCACTCTTTCCCAAGTGCGGAGTGGGACTTGAGTGATGGAATTACCATGAGTGTGCAACATACCCACATTGTGGACTAATTATTATGTTCATTTTTTAATGACTATTCACATTATATGTGGATTTATTTTCAAAGGCACAAATCTAAAAGTTAGGAAGTTTAAATATTTTAAGGTTCTTGTTGAAATTTACATGGATTAAGTTTAGATAATAGAGGGAAAATGTTTTTGAAAGAGGAAAAAATAGGTTTTACAAGGACCCGAAACCACGAAGTTTACAAACTAAAGATAAGAACATTAAAGACACCAAAATTAGAAAGGTTGTAAAAACAACAACAATAAAAGTCCACAACCACCAAAAAGGCCAGTAAAGGCCACAAAACCAAAAAATCAGAAAAAATGCCAACAACAACTAAATTTGGGTCTTTAATAAATCCGCAGTTTCAACTTCCAACTCGTTCATATCCTGAACCCCCCTCTTTAAGATCTGAACCATCTCGGTAGTGGGAGGTGCTTTCCTTTTAAGATTGGAAAATGTTTCTCTATAGAATTTGATGACTTATAGAAGCATGCACATAGTGTGAGGTAGGAAGCAATTTCATATATGCCATAGAGGAAAGGCATCATAGAGAGGATGAATAGGATATTAATAGATAGAACTAGAGGCATGCTAAGTACTAATCGATTGGATGCAACTTATAGTTCATAGTAATAGAAAAATATAACAGCAGCAAAAATAGAGAATGCAACTACAAATAAACTCATTCAATCATATTAATTAACAACAATACATATTTTATAGTTGCAAACACTCAACAAACTTCCTATAATCATCTTAATTATGATCAAGCTAATTGGAGTTGTTCAATAACAAATTGGATGCCTAGTGACAACAAACTAAACTTAACTAAACATAATGAACACTAAACATTATTTGATGGCACATACACAACATATGTGTAGTTTACATTATGACTTATTTTAACAATGAGTAGTTATGTTGGAGTGTATATTCCAACAAATATAAGTTCTTAAGAAGGCTCCAACTCAAAATATAACTTCAATGTTACAACTCTCTAATCATCAAGTGGTTCTTTGAAGGACGCAATATCTTACCCACGAAGAGAATAATCCCCATCAACTATAAGGTTGTGGCCATTGATGTAGGAAGCCTCGTCAAATGCTAGAAACAAGAAATCTAGTGCTCGCTAGGGGATCTTGGTGTGGGACTTTGTTTATTCTTGGTTCATCTACTTATTATAACTTAACCTATGCAATTGGAAACTCATATTCATGTATATAATGACACGAGACATTGGGCCACCTGTTAGGGTTAGAGATGGCAGATATCTAACAATTAAATGCAGATTTAAATAATAAACAAAGAAACTAAAACATACACAGAATAAATCATAACAGAGAATTTAACGTGGTTCACCCAATCTGGGCTACATCCACCAAACCGCAGCCATCCAATACTTTTATTATCTAGTGCAAAACCTATTACAATCTTGCGAATAATCGCGTTTTTCATCATACTGTAACCCCCATCCCAACCCCTTTTAACAAGCTTTTAGAAGCTTCTAGAATTAGGGTTTTACAAAGTCGGTTTTCTTTTTTTTAGAGATTTTTCCTTTTTACTGACGACGCGAAAAAAAATGGCAAAATTTTTTTTCTCAGGGGCTGCACCCCCGAACCCCCGCCCGGGGCCCGGCCCAGCCCTAAACCTCAACGAGGACAGGGGGCCGGGGTGTACAGTATACCATGGGCTATATAGTATAGCATGATTAGTCGCCACATACCAACACCACCCTAGTGAAAAAGGGATTAAGATTATATTTAATAAAATTATAATGGATGGTTTATTTAGTTATTTTGTAGATTTTGATTTTGTGAGCATTATGAGTTTGCAAAATAAAGTTTAATTCTTATAGAACTAAAGCAAAGGGATTATTAGAGGTTATTCATAGTGATATTTTTGGATCATGTGGATGTTTCTTCAATTAGAAAATCTCATTATTATGTTCATTTTTAATGACTATTCACATATATGTGGATTTATTTTTTAAGGAATAAATCTAAAAGTTAGAAAGTTTAAATAATTTAAGGTTCTTGTTGAAATTTATATAGATCAAAAAATAAAAAGTATTAAGGTTAGATAATAGACACAAAATATTTCTCTAGAGAATTTGATGACTTATAGAAGCATGCACATATTGTGATGTAGAGAACAATTCGATATATGCCATAGAGAAAAGGAATCATAGAGAGGATGAATAGGACACTAATAGATAGAACTAGAAGCATGTTAAGTACTGATTGATCGGATACAACTTATAGAAAATATAAATTCTTAAGAAGACTCCAACTGAAAATATAACTTATAGACAATGTTACAACTCTCTAATCATCAAGTGGTTCTTTGAAGGATGCAATATCTTTCCCATGAAGAGAATAACCCCCATCAACTATAAGGTTGTGGCCATTGATGTAGGAAGCCTCATCAAATGCTAGAAACAAGAAATCATTGGCCACATCATTAACAGTAAGCTTCCTGCCATTGGTGGCATTCCTCTCAAACTCATCCTCAAGGGCCTCCTTAGGACATTGCCCATTAGATGCCTTATAAATCCACTCCTCCATCATCTTTGTCACAATCCCATAGGATGAGACATCATTCAAACATATTCATGTCTTTTCCAACTCCACTGCACCGCTCTTCACCAACCCCAACAGAGCTTTCTTGGAAGCCATGTAACCATGAGACTCGTTATCAGTCTTAAGAAGTGCCAATACACTGTTGCTAAAGAGTATGGAACCAAAGTTGCATGGAATCATGACCTTCGCAGCGTGCTTCATGCCTAACATAGGCCCTATCAAATTCACTGCTATCATTCTTTCCCAAGTGTCTAGTTGAACTTTCGTGATGACATTCCCATGAGTGTGCATCATAGCCGCATTGTTCACCATGATGTTGAGATGCCCTTTCTCCTCCATTGCTCAATCTATAACCCCTTTCACATGGCTCTCAAATGCCACATCACATTTCACAAATGAACAACTCCCATGGAGCTCTTGTAATACTTTAAGCCCTACCTCTTCATCGATGTCAGCAATGTACACATAAGCACCTTCTCCCACAAATTTCCTTGTCGTGGCTGCACCTATACCATTTGATCCACCTATCACTATTGTCACTTTGCCTTCCAATCTCCTCATCCTATACCATACCCACTCAAGTTAATAAATCAACTTAAAAAGATTTACACCATAAACTATGTAAACCAATCCACCATTGCCACAGAATAAGCAGAAAGCAAGAAAAAAACCATAAAAGCATTAAGTGATATAAGCTTACCCTGAGCAAGCCATAAGAAAAATTTGCCTCCACTCAAAATTTTCTTCTGCTCTTAGCTTTGGCTACTTCTATAAATTGTATAAGAAATGAGTGTTATATAGAGACCTCCTATTCAACAGTCTCTTACATCACCAGTGATATTCCTTTTTTCTTTGAAGCCTTCCCTTCCACCTTGTGGCAAGTTATTATTTCTATAATTGAGAAAAAGCTCAAGTATTGAATTACGAAGCCTCTTTCATTGGTAGGAAACTTCTATGTGTGCTCAAAAGTCTTGGTTATCACACATGTTTACTACTCTTCTTGTTGGGTCCTTTTAAGGCCTCGTACTTGAAGATTGTTCAAAATATTCTCAAGGAATTCCTATGGGCACCTTTTGATAATAACAAATAATTTCATCACATGGCTTGAGATTATTATTGCCTTCCTCACTACTCTAGAGGTATGGGGCTTCTTTCAATTTGACCCCAAGTTTTATCCTTATGTGCAAAATGGATTGTCAGAGTCCTTGATGGTGATGAAGGCTAAAAATTCTTGGTTCAATGGCATTACATTTCTTCTATTGTGCCCATTATCTGCCTAGCTTAGAAGGGTCTTCCAGACTTCATACGCTTCTTATCATGAACAAATCTATTTATCAATAAGACACTTTTGCTATAAAGATATTGGGAAATCTTGGCAAGGTACCATGACATTAGGGGGATGGCAACAAATTTCACAAGGAGTTCTCTTTTAATCAAAAATCTATTTGGTTGTATCTAGTTCTTTACTATAAAGACTACGGCATCAAGCAAATTCACCACTAGCAATTCACCGCCAACAATTCATCATGGGAAAATTCACTGCCATGAGAAATTCACCTCAAGGAAAATTCACCACCAGCAATTCATCACCATGGAAAATTAATTGCAAACTTTTAATGCGATGAATTTTCCATTGTGATGAATTGCTAGTGGTGAATTTTCCTTGAGGTGAATTTGTCATGGCGATGAATTGTTGGTGGTGAATTTTCGTAGAGCCAAAGACTATTCACTTACAAATATTTTGTGGGTTCATGCTTTGAATTTTTATAATAAGGGGATCAAGGCTTTGTAAAACCTCTTCTCCAAGTATACAAATAATTTCCTTTCTTAGACACAATACAAAGTAAAACTTAGGCTCTCTAATTAGGATTTTGAGACTTATTAGAAAGTCATTGATTTAGTTCTTCTCAACATGCTTCATAAAATTTGGCTTAAACCTTCAAACCCTAGTGAAAATGTTGTAAATGATATCCAAACATGTCATTTTAAAATTGTATACCTCATAAGGGATATGCTTTCCTTTCAACCCATCTTCCCATAGTTTCTTAGTTAAATTAGAAAAGATGTCATCTATAGTCTTCCTTGGATACTTGATACTACATCTATTATTTTTATAACATAACATTATTAGGGTTCATATACAAGAATGTAACCACAATCTCTAGATCTTCTTCATCTTAATTTTCACAATGAATTTGTTAGACTATTATTTTTTGATCATTTGTAAATAATTATTTTCATTAAATACTTTTTAGGTCATATTCATTATAAGCAATCTAATTATACCATGAGTTTAATCTAATCATGTACTATGATGTTATATGTTAGGATAAAATTTGGTTATTGACATTTACTAGACTTTCTTGGTTTGATATAATAATAGTTGAGGATAGAAGGGCATTCAATTTTATATTGACATAATAATTATAGTCATTTTACTATTGTAGTAGTGAGATTTACATATTGTTGTCAATTTCCATTTAGTTTTGGGCTCATTTTGATACAATGGTTCAAAAAAATTACATAGCAACAAGTGGCACACTCGTGTTAAGTTTGGCTCATAATATGATCCATAGCTCTATCCTTCTCACATTCATTTACACTTAATCATAGGAATTCATACTTATTCCATGCCTACTTTACACACATTCCCATATATTCATGATTATTAACAATTTTTCATACCTATGCTAACATCTATATCCACACATTTTTTCTATGCATCAAATTTAGTACCCTACTATCTTGGGTCAATCTTGAGTACCTTGAGATTGGCCCTAAATAAAAATATATATATTTTTATTTTCCTAATAACCATTATGAGCTAAAATGTGCATTTTGTGTGATTTATTGCTCTATTTTGGATTTTAAAGACATTAAATTTATAATTAATTCATATGTTCTTTTAAAAGGAAAAAGCATTAGCACTTGCTTTTTTTTTCCTGGAGACAAAAGGAGTTAGAATTTGCATTAGATTTGCCTAGGCTATTTGTGTGCTTGGAAATGTTGTCTTCAACTTGATATATGCTAGTTAATACTCAAATAATGATGCTATGAATATATATCATAAATGTTATTCAATGATTCCTAGTTGTTTTCAAAATGAATGAATGAATACATTTAAATAAAATAGTACAATGTAAATATTAATGTAAATGTGCACTCAATCAAGGCACAATGGACAGTGAAGAGGAAAATAAGGTGCAAAATTAAATTTTAAATTTTAAAAGTTTGAGGTATAAATTCCTAACCACTAAAATTATTTTGTTCAAGTTTTTTATCGTAGATTTGATCAAAGGTGGTGAATGGGGGATCTAGGGATTATCATCAATCTCTAGGGATGAGTAATAATCAGACTTCGATAGGTTGGTATCATGAGCCAAATTCACACAATCTTATACCATGTGTAGTCTATTTATTGTATTAAAAACACTCTACTAAAAGTAGGCCTTTCTGGTGATCTAATTTGTAACCCAAAATCCCTAGTGTTGAATCCCTTCCTAAATGCTAGGGGTGTCAAATTTGGTATCTAAGGATGGAAGAAACCACCCTTCAATTACTACTATAAATATAAACTCATTTCAAAATAACTACTGACCTAATTGACCAAATTTCTTCTATCTAACTTATAAGCATTAACTCTATAACTTCTCTAATCACCATGGTGGTGACAAATCTATGTTGTCACTTATACATTTACACTCAAAAGTGGTAAGCTTTCAATTGTTGGGGTCATCCCTAGACCTACACCTAAGCCTCAATAGTTCATTTTTTATGATCTCACCAATGTATCCCCTTTGGGAATTAAAGGCTTTGTATTTTGTACACCGATGATAGAGATAATTTATCCTCTCCTCTTTCATGATATTTCATATCTCAATTTTAAATCATGGATTTTCATTAAGCACAAGCATGCAAAATTAGTCTCATTAAAATAGAATGATAACAACACATTTTTATCAAGTGTCGGTTCCATACCAACAATTAGTTCCAAAACACATACAAAACCACTATGGTAAATATCATTCCAAATTCCCAAGTCACACACAATAATTGGCTTGAGCATACATCACTTATACAAAATGTGGCTAATTTATACATACATCACAAGTACAATAACAACTAGCATATAGACATCATATGTACAAGAATTACTAGCTCATATGCACATCATGAGTCCAATAGCAACAAACTCAAGCATACATCACATACATCTAGTGTGAATGATCCATGTATATACACTACATGTCCACATAGAGACCAACTAGCACAATGAAAGTGGATGCGTTCTTTTGAATGCATCATCCCACTACTTAGTTCACTAACATAGAAGCCGCTACATAGATCTCATTTAGAAAAACAATGTCAATGTATCCCGTAACACACCATGGGTCCTATCCTTTTCCCAATCTACTACTATCTATGATTATAATCAAGCATCCCATACTACTTTATTTCCTCACTAACAAGGGAATAGGTATAATAATTTTCATAATAACTAAGGATAACAATAATATTTCCACAGTTACCCATTAATCATCTAGGTCAACAAAACGTTATATATCTTACATAATCTGGATATATTAAATGGTTATACCATAGACCCAAGGCTAGCACCTATACTATCAATCAAATAGATTGAATTAATAATTGAACTAGAAAATCCCACCTTAGCCAAACACCACATAGAAAATACACACGATTCCTTTGATACACCAATGTTAATAATAAACTTCTGATAGGGGTAGAACTTGGCCTCCATCATTTGCATGCTACTAGAAAAATTCTATCTAAACCCTATACAAGTAAGTAGCTCCTAAAATCTATCACATACATGCTATAAGTGAAAGTCAATTGAACCTATGAAATGAGGTAGATCTTGGAATCTATCATTTTCATACTACTAGTAAAAGTTGACTAACCCTATGATATTCATTTATACTTCTTTTTAATAGAGCTCACTCCTTGACTCCTATCACACCAGAGCAATAATAAGTTTATCTATAAGTGAGTCATAGGTTTTACAATTTTGGTGTTTACCTAAGGATGACTAGGACAAGCTATGTTAAGAGAACAAATATCCTCTACCTAGATGAATATACAATTCCATCCAATATTGAGGTAGATTTTGGAAAGATAAACACCACAAGCCTCATAATAGATAGGCTTGATGACAATAAGGTGTATTTCATTGACTTAGAACTATATAGGGGGGACATATAAATATGGATACTAGTTCACAACCATAGATGCTACAATTCTCAACTTCAAGGCGAATCATACTAAGAAGGAAGAGATAATAAAGTTTAAGAACAATCCAAAATTTTGGAGTTATCCCCTAAACCCTCCCCATATAGAATTTGGTCATAGGAGCATCCTTCACCCAAGGAATGCCTACATACCCACTTCCAAACATGATCAAAGTCACATGGAGTAGTGCAAGATGATATACTTTTCAAACTTGTCAAATTTTAGTAATCAACAACCTCTTTTCATCTTGAAATTATCTAAGGGTAGTTGTAAGTATTCAAAATAATCATCAATCCTCTCCTTAGAAATACAATGACCTATTCTTATGAAAGATATTTGGCAAGGAATCGAAGAAAATTACTAAGTCACGTTCAAAAAGTAGCATTTCTCTAAGCATTTTTTTGGATATTTTCAACTTGAATACTAAGTCACCTTGTTGAGAGAAAATCATGGAGATATATACAAACCATGATTGTTGCTACTATGCCTAAAGAGAGTGCTTAGTCAAGAAGAGGTTAAGTACTACATTCAAGAGGCATTAAGGATAACTTACCCCCTTGACCCCTACAAGGGGTGTGTCACCTTGACCCTATGGGGGAGAACTACCCACTAAACCTTCATAGAAAGCACCATTCATTAAACTCATTGATTATCGTCACTCCTTGGGCCCTTGTTTTTGCATAAGAATTTGTATTTGTTTTAAAGGAAGGATTTACCATGATAATTAATATGTTTTTTTCAAATAAATGAAAAATTCACCAATTTTTTTTACCAATATCTAGTGATGTAAAAAATTCACCAATAAATTATAATTTAATTGGTGTGGCCTTTCTAAGAAAAAATGGCAAAGTGAAAATGGTCGTTCAATGGTAAATTTTCAAAAAATGACAGGGTTCCTCCTCCTCGTGGCTTCCAAAGCTACAACAAATAGGTTCCTCATAATCAGGGACCCATTGGTAATTCAATGTGGCAACATGCAAGGCGTGGGTCTAATGTTGTTAGACATAAGTTTTCAAAACCTAATTGGGTCCCTTTTCTCTCCCACGGGCATCTACTTAGAGATAAACAAGAAATTTTTGATATTTGTAAAGATGCTAGGTCTCATTACTCACAAGGGGAAGGGCTACAACAAAGACACTATGAAAATAATTCAAATTTTTTGAATCACCTCTATCAAGATAGCGAAGTTGATCTTCAATCAAGAAAAAATACAAAATGGCTAGCATTTAGGGTTTCAACAAAACCTGAAGCTTTTCTTTCAAAAGATTAGCAGACACGGGTACAACATAGTAGGGATCTTCACAAGAAGCATGAATATGCAAAGAAAGAAGATTGAAACAAGGATATAAAAGAAGGGAACAATGGTCAAAAGAAGACTGGAGATCAAAAATATTCACAAGAAGAGTGAAGATCAGAATAGAAGGAATGATGAGAGGCAAAAAACTCAGAATATTCAAAATGAGCAAGCTGTATCTTTTCAACCAAATGAAAAGATACAAGTTTCTCATCAGAAAAAGGAACAATAGTCTAATCAGAAGGTTGAAAAACAAGATCGCCATGCAAGAGCTTCAAAGAGCACACATGAAAAGAATGGTAAAAAGAGATCTAACAAGAAAAAAGGAAAAAAGAGCAATAAATCTTTGTTGCAATGGAGGCGTAAAGACTTAAAGCAAGGAGAAACCCCTTTGAAAAAAGTTTCATAGCAACAATCCCAGATCAATGTAGAGGGTGAAGGGAATTGTTAATATCACATTCCCTGAGGATCTATTAAAAAATAAAATTGAAGACCTTCGATAGTGACCCCTAATTTGTAAGTTCTGAAACCTCACATTAGATATAGTTTTTTTGAAAAAAAATATTATTTGAAGAATGAGAAGGGGTTATAAACGTGTTTTATTTAGATCATGAAAAGGGTATTTTTTTTAACTCTTTGATACAAAGGCTCATAGAGATGAAATTTTCAAAATAAAATTGTGGGTGTTTGAAGGCTTCGACCTCTGTATGTAATCATGGACACCAAATTTCAAATTTGAGCAATTTGAGATTAGATTTGTTCAATCTTGGATTCAGTTGCAATCTTTAGATTTGGAATATAGGGAACTAAATTTAATAGAAATTATGGGAAATCATGTAGGGATATTCCTCAAACATGATATGGTGTTCTACAGAAATCCAACAAATCATGTTAGGGTTTGTGTATTGCTAGATGCTACAAGGCTTTCCCAAGTCAAATTCATATAAACTCTAAGTATGACAAGTGGGTTCAGGATATCATTGTGGAAACCCCACATAATAAATGAAATTTATTTCCTTCTTTGGACCACACCCCAACATCGTGTCATGATTTGGAAAGTTTTGAAGTTCAAGAAGAACAAGTATAGTCATCCCCTGAGTTCAAAAAGGTTAAGGTTAAAAATTCGGGACTTCATAGTGATAATGTAAATGGATCTATCACTCACTCTAATGGTAATGGGTGCTCTAAAATAATATTAATAAAAAAGACAACCATTACTTTGTCTACAATACCAAATTATTGAAGGTGCAAGAAGTTCAGTAGTGTGGGTTTACACACTTGCATTCCATTTTTCCCATTAGTCACATTAGTACAATTGGATGACATTGTCCACAGACCAATGTTTAGTTGGGGTTCCGTTTAGTTTTCTTTAAATCCTTTGATGCATGAGGTGCATTGTTCGGCCTTCTTCAAGATAGATGGTTACCCTCAACAAAAAATACTTCTTGATAATAAAGAAAATCCACCCATAGGAAATATTGAAAGTCCCATAGCATTAAGTATGAAACAAAGGGGTTGTCAAGATAAATTTGAAGAACTTAATAAGAAGCTTCTCTTCTCCATAGGCTTACACCATTTTGATGAAATAGTAGAAGAGACAATAAATGAATAGGATGAATTCTCATCTCCACAGTCAGTACATCCCCAAGTTTCAGAAAATCAAAAAATAGATAGAATTTAACATGGAAATTGGTATAAATGCTCAAAAAATAGACAATGAGTTCAACATGGAAATTGATATAGAGATGGTTTATGAGTTTTATTATTCACAAACCTTATCACTATCATAGATGCCAAATTCCAAATCAATAGTTAAAAAACCACCAGGAAAGAAGGGAAGAAAATCAAAGGCTACCAAGTTAAAGGAAGATATTGATGCAAAGGTGCAAACTAAACTAGATGGAAGTATCTTGGTAAGCAAGAGGTTGAGGAGAGCATGTTGCTCTCCTTGAACACAATGAGAATGATTTCTTGGAATACTAGAGGCATTAATTCCTTTGGAAAGCTTGCACAAATCAAGTGTTAGCTGAACACTTGTGGGGAAAACTTAGTACTATTACAAGAGACCAAAACATCACAGGAAACATATAAGGCATCAATTTTGAAGTGGGGAAGGTGGAATTCAACTCATGTACTTGATTAAGGGGCTTCTAGTGGTTTAGTAACCTTATGGTCCCCAAAAAGAGTGTCCATTGATGAGATTAGTAATGATAACAATTGGCAGTTAATGAGAGTGGTAAGCTTTGATCTCAAATTTTTGATGCTAAATATATATGGACCAACATCTACAGTGATAATAAAATATTATGGAATACTTTAACAAATGTTATTGAAGGGTTTGGAGATGAAAAATTAATACTAGTTGGGGATTTAAATGCAATTGTGTCATTACAAGAGAAACAAGGAGGTATTTTTCCACTACACAAAATAATCCAAGATTTCAATTCTTTCATTTTAAATAATGCATTGAAGGATATATTACCTGCAAAAGGAAAATTTATTTGGAAAAATCGTAGGAAAGATTTTTGTATATCGTGAAACATTTAGACAGATTCTTAGCATCATAACATTGGTTTTTAGGATCATATAAGCTAGATTCAAAGATTATTCCTATTATAGCACTAGTAGAATTTGACAAATAAATGACTACATGACTAAAACTTTTAGTCACAACTAAAGATGGCTAAATTCTGTAGACTCATTTCTTGCAACACAATTATAAATGACTAAATAGATGACTAATTTGATCATAATAAGTGACTAATTTGATCATCGGGTAAAAAACACAACTAAATAATTAATCACACAAATAAAAATTAGACAATATAATATTAAAGTGGATAATCAAAAAATATATTTTGAATTGAGGGAGTGGGTTGTATTATAATATAATAATAGATTATATTATATTATAATATGGTATTATAAAATATAATATACATAATATATATTAGTTCCTGCTGGTAGGCAGGTATACTTATGCATTCCCCTGGAATGCATTTAACTGGGAGCATCGACCAATCACATTTCGCCATTTAACATATTACTTATTTTTTGTATAGTTTGAATTTGGAGAGCTATTTTTTATATTAAAAAATTAGCATTTATCTATTTTTCTATTCGTCCGAGTAGCGTTATAAATCATTTTCGTTTTAAAAAATTCTTGAACGCATAAATTGATTAAATAAATTTAAACACATAATTTAAAAACAGACGGCTAAAAATACGTAATCCATAAATACAAATTAAATACATTAAAATTTAGGAAAATGCCCCGTACGTAATGCATGAATGCAAATTAAATGCATCTGGCTGGAGGTGAAGGCGCTGCCATCATTATAATTAATATGTCTTTATGAAAAACTCGTAATGCATGAATGCAAATTAAATGCATCTCGCTGGAGGTGAAGGCGCTGCCATCATTATAATTAATATGTCTTTATGAAAAACTCTCGAGAAACTGCTGGAAGCACATGGTCATACTGTAGAAGCTACTTGTAACCTGTGTAGAAATCTTCACAGCAACAACACAACACAAAGACCAGTAAACAACCACCCTGCTCGGCCATGCATAATTATTCCGCCTCTGTTTTTGTTTCTGGGTCTTTTAATTTCTCATAGCGTAACAGACACAACAATGATTCAGCAGCTTTGTTTTAAACATTTTGTTTTTTCATTAATCACTCTCTGTGTACAAATAGCGGAACTGGGGCTGAGAGAGAACTCGTGGGGCTAATCCGCGAGTGCATCAAGACCCTTACATACGGCAAGAAAACATCATTGCAGGGCAACGAACAGAATCTGCCCTCTCTGCGCAAAGGCGGCGTATTTTTCATTAATCTGCATCAACCCACTATGTTTCTCCCCATTTAAACATCACCCAGGTGCTCACAAGACATGGAAGAAGACGAAAATGCAGACAGATTATTCTCCAGTTTTATTCTTTCCTTTTAATTTCTTCTCTTGATTTGCTTCTACAAGAAGTCGAAGAAGAAAGAAAATTATGCGAAAGGATCTCTGTGCTTGCTTTCATCCCTATCTGTGAAAACCCACGTCTGTTTCATCAATGAAGATGGGATCAGGAGGATCCAGTGTTGTTGGTAAGTAGTGACGAATTGGGTATCATTTTAATGGTTACTTTTTTCTAGTTAAATATATAACTTGGGTTCGTAATGAATATGTGGGCGTGTACTGTGTACTGCCTTAGAATTTCATTAACTTGGGCTTGTAATGGATATGTGTAATTTGTGGTGCCCAGGGCTTGTGAAGGATATGTGGGTATGTACTATTTAGTGTATAGGGCTTTCATTAATTTGGTCTTGTAATGGATGTGTGGGTGTGTACTGGGTAGTGCCCGGGAATTTCATTAATTTGGGCTTGCAATGGATATGTGGGTGTATACTGTGTAGTGCCCAGGAATTTCAGGTTATTGGAAGAACTGGAGAGGGGAGAGAAGGGCATAGGCGATGGAACTGTCAGTTACGGAATGGATGACAGTGATGACATATACATGCGCTCATGGACTGGTACCATCATTGGTCCTCACAATGTATGCTGCTCTTTCTCGTTTTTACTTTTCTTGCCTCGTATCCATTTCTGGCTTTGTCGATTGATCTTTGATTTGGTATTTGCAGTCCGTGCATGAAGGTCGCATCTATCAGCTCAAGCTGTTTTGTGATAAGGATTATCCTGAGAAGCCACCAACCGTGAGATTTTATTCAAGGGTTAACATGACGTGTGTCAATCAGGAGACCGGTCTGGTAAGAACATCTATATTCATTGATTGTTTATGGGTCTGTGCAGGCGCCTCAGTTTCTATATTTGTTATGTGTCAATTGGGTTTCTAGATTTTGTTTCCATGTCAATTAAAATTTCTTATAATCAATTTATAATATCTATATTGATTTGTTTATGGGTCTGTCATGGTATTTTTTTTATTGTAAAATCATTTGCCTTGTGAATTATGTTTGTAGATTTTGACTAACTTGTTAGTTTTGCGTTTCTTTACAATTTGGAATTCTAACATGTCATATGTACCATACTCTTTAGAGGCTTTGTTTTATATTCATCTTCGGAATCTATTAACATCTTGTTACTTTGTTATTTCATACCATGAATTTGAGAGTTTTACTCTGTTATAAGTTTTTCCTAGTTCCCATTTCTAGGCTATGTTATATATACACTAATTCATCTCCAGAGTCTGTCGACATCTTGTTTCTTTTCTAGTTCTTTTCATAATTTGGCATTTTGTTTCTTGCTTCTCACGTTTCCATATATATGTGGGTGTGTGCTTTTTCATTTATATGGTGTTCAGTTGGCTATGGATAAAAGTTTAAAACATCTGTGAAGCTATTATGTTTCTTTTGTTATTGTTGTAGGATAGTTCTGCCTGCAACGGGTAACCAGGTTGCCTAGTCTAGGACAAGCTATACATAATACATGATAGAGAAATTCTCCACAGCCGAGTTTTCAACTTGGGGATAAAAATGTGCAGGGTAATGTTGAGCCATAGGCCTCGTAACAAAAACATAGCCTTAATTTTGTTGTCCTCATTTCCATCAAGAATGTTGCATGTAGGGTTACTCATAATTTTGGACTCTACAGGTATCCTTTGTTCAACTTGGGGATAAAAATGTGCAGGGTTATGTTGAGCCCTAGGCCTCATAACAAAAACATTGCGTTAATTTTATTGTCCTCATTTCCATCCAGAATGTTGCATGTAGGGTTACTCATAATTTTGGACTCTACAGGTATCCTTTGTTCAACTTGGGGATAAAAATGTGCAGGGTTATGTCGAGCCCTAGGCCTCATAACAAAAACATTGCGTTAATTTTATTGTCCTCATTTTCATCCAGAATGTTGCATGTAGGCCTACTCATAGTTTTGGACCCTACAGGTATCCTTTGTCAAGTGAGTTCTAGTCGAGTTCTGCTGATTTGATTTGTGGGAACTGGAACTCAGTGATAAAATATCTAGAAACAAATGAAAAAACCCATAAGGCCCATACACTACTCCACTCTTCCTCATTTCAACTTTTAAATTTTTGATTTGTGCACCACCCACTAGAGATGAAACAGGTCTGCATCATGAAGGAATTGCTTTTGCTGAGTTTGGTCAGTATTTGGATGATTAGATTTGTTTTTGTCTGATATTGTTTTGACATTTTGCCTATTTTTTTGGCTGAGTCAAATTGTGATTTAGTTTTTTTTTTGGGGTTAAATCTTGGGTGAGGTTATGGCTTGGCTTTATTGTCACGTAGGGTAAACCTGGACTTCATTCATAAGATTTAAGAACGAGTGGCAAATGCGGTGTATAATATTAATTGCTATACCATAACAGTGCCACATGCCCGTGGAGCTATGGGCCACTGTAGTGTGCTGAGTGGATTTGATCTGGATGTACAATATATCTTTATACTTGACTCTTTTTATTGATTAATATGTGGATCTCACTCAATTTAGATTCATTTTCATCAATAAATGATATTTTTTCAAGATTCTTCATTCTTGGGTTGACTGTACTGCCTTGATCATTTCATTAAACTAAATGTATGATTCAATATACTAAATAAATAGGACAGTTTTATTATGTAAAATACTTACCACCAACCCAAAAGTTTGATAAATGAATATTATCTCAAGTCAAATTTAAATTTTTTATCCTAGCTGCCTGGTAGAAAATGATACGGGAAATACGTCAATTGCAAATGATATAGAAAAACACAAGGTGGTCCATTGATTTATAGAACATAAATGTCATGGACCTGGAAAACACCGAGTCTGGTGGAGTTGACACAAGCCTCAGATAAAAGCTTGCCTGTTGGATCACTCTGACCTGTACTGGATAATTTTCATTATTTTATTTAACTGTATCCAATCCATACTGAACTTAGGGCCAAAAGGAAAATTGAACTGCCGTACTTGATCCTTGAAGTCAAATATCTACCAAAGCACACATCTAGGGGAAAAGAACTATGTTGCTGGTTCAGGTTCAGGTTAAGCGATTTTCTTTCCAGGGCTTGGTATGGCTGGGTTTGGCTATATAAACACATTAGTGAAACAAGAAACACATTTTTTATTTTTTAATCCATTTATATAAATAGATGAATATGAATAAGAAACACAAAGCATAGTAATATGAATATATAAACATGAAATAATATATATATTGAAGTGAAATACTGTTAGAAAATAATATATATATTAAAAGCAAGAAACATATTTTTTGTTCATTTATATAAATAGAAGAAATATAAATAAGAAACACAATACATATTAACATAAATATATATTGAATTGAAATACTGTTACAAAATTGCAGCCTTCAGAGGCTACAAGAAGTCATTGGTAGCTAAATATGATCATTTGACGAACAAAGAAATTTATTCAGAGATTATAAAGGATTCAAAAACTACAGATTAATATGTGGTCCGCCAATAACAAATAGTATCAAGGAAGAGCTAAAGGAAAAAAGGAGAATCATATGTAGAGCAGTATCTGTTCTGTTTGCTACTGCATCTCCTGTATAAAGGCCTAAGTTTAGGTGCCATTGGAGTATATAGTAGAAAATCTGGAGCGTGATGTGCAAACTATGAAAGATCAATTCAACCAGCAAGTATAGGATACAAATTCAGTGTATGGTGGAAAAAAATCAAAATGTCATAGATATTGCTCAATTCATATGTTCAAAACAAGTTTGTGCCTAGATTAAATCTTCTCGCGGGCATTTGTGAGGAGGCCATGAGCTCACTAACTCAGTGAGGGTTTGAACTCTGGTGTATGCCATAACAGTGCCATGACTTTGCATTAACTAACACACCATGCCTTTAACAAGGATATGCATTTATATATTATTAAAGAGTCTAAGTTCAATTCATCAATAGTTGAAACAATATTTGCTAATATCTTCTCTCGAGCTCAAGAGTCTAAGTAAGCCCTAAAACCCTGATATTTTCAGATTTCGTTTCCTGTGAATAGATTGAAGCAAGCTACAGGAAGATTGGTTTTAGTTCATTTCATTTAAATAAATTTCTCTTGTGTTAGGGTTTCGTACTTTTATTGCAAGCTCTGCCTGTTTTTAATCAATGGCATCTTGGACAACACGACACAATTTGTGCAGAATTTTTAGGTAAGTTGCTTGCTGGCCAATTTAATAAACACTAGATATGATTCAGTGAAAAGTTTACCTGAATTTGCTATATTGCCCAAAATTAACAAGTGTCTGTAGTAAATTCTGTGCTTTTCTCTAATATTAAGCTATAATATGTGTCAAATACTTATAATATTCACCATTCTTTGAAAACCAAGTCTGTACTATTCTTTCAAAGCTATTCTGAATTTCAACCTAGCAATGCATGGTGTTCGCTATTCTTTTTCTTTATCATGGAATCAGGTACAATTTCATGCCAAGCTCCGAGGTGATAAATAATGTTCAGGTATTGAAGAATGAGGTCTGCTCATTTTAATGTGGCCTTGTTTGTAAAATAAGAAGGCGCTTAAGTTATGCTTTATAATAATGTTGAAACTTGAAAGTGATAATACAATCACTGAAATTTGAAACAAATATTGCAAAAGATCAGATGGTCCTTTGCACTCCTTATATCATAGAACATGGCATTTGTTAAGTCAAAACAATATACTATTCTTATAGCTTTGTATCAGTGTAAACTATTTATCTTGTTTAAAACCATATTCCTGTGGTTTCAGATCTTTTTCTTTCACGAAAACCAAGCCTTAGATGCGGCTCCGTTATATTTATGGCCAAGGTCACAAACTCTTTCATAATATGTGGGCTCCATTATATTTATTCCATATACAATAGAGTTATTTATATTTGAGGTGATTGTTAATGGATCTCTTATTTATCCACTGAATCTCTTATACGTGATACTCTAGTTTTCAGCATATGTAGTAATGGCATATCCTTTCTCTATTTTTGTAGTGCATTTGTCGTAATAGCTTATTTGATGAAAACAGAGCAATTGTCCCAAGAAGGTATGGACTCTGTGATTTTCTGGTGGTTATATTTGAAATTTTTACCAACTTGAGGCTATTTGTCACTTGCAAATTGCCTCGCTCATGTGTGTTTATGTTGTGCAATATAGAAATGGATCAATTTCTACTGGTTTTTTCATTAGTTCATCTCATGTTGTCCAATAAAAGTCTAAAAATTTGTTGCAGATGCACTTGAATCCCTAAGACAACAAAGTGAATCATTCAAAACCAAAATCAAGATTAATTTTTATTCATTCTCATGTGATTGATTTAAGGTCTTGATATCTCTTTTGGAAATTTGGATGTGTACCAAAATTTCAGATATATGTCAAGTTTACTCATTACTCTATTCAAGCACAGAAATTACATACTCACAAGCACACTGGATTTCGGTCTGAATTGATTTATCATCTACTCTTCAACTACATGAAACTTGGTGTTGATGGTTAGATTTGTTCCTATTGTTTTCTACAACAAATAATAGAAATCGAATACAAGCATTCAGTAAGCAGTCAAATACTGAAACATCACAGTGATCTTAAAGGGTATGCAAGAAAGCCCTTGACGCAAAAAGAAAATTTTATGTGTTTTAACCACCACATGCTCATTGTTGTTTTCCAAATCTTTGCATAGCAGCACACCAAATACGATTGAAATGTTTTCCCAAAATATTTAATAAAACAACTTTTGCAATTGATTATCTTTTTCCAGAGGATAATAAATCAATCATTACAATCTAGTCATCGCCACAAAATTCTTCATCTCTTCTATTTTTATTAGCATATTCTATATTTTTTGATGATGATGATGATTGATCAAGAAAACATGTGTTCAAGGCTCTCCCTTTCCTAAAACCCGTTTCTTCAATTTGGAGGAATATTCTATCTTTACTAATGCGTCTATTCTTAATATTTTATCACATAAAGCATCATGCAATAGTTGCAAGAAATATGAATATAGAAATTCATACTGTACCTACTTTTATTCTGACATTGGAAAGTTATGTTTTAATTCTATATGGTCCTCAGAATTAATTTTACATGAAAGTTAGTATTAATTTTTCATGAGAGTTAAGTTTTCTTTTTGATAACGTGAATTCAGAAGTTCTTTCACTAAATATAATAATAGATGTTATCAAATAGAAGTTGATAAAACTCGTAGTCACTGGAGATATAATACATCTCAGATATGGGAGACTGGCATTATAGGGGGCACCGTTTTTTCAAAAACTGGGTCATATGGTACTAGTAGTCAGAAATACATGCTACAAAAAATTAGTTTTATGTGACAATAGAAAGCACGTTCTACTTATAGCAGGGAATAGCAAGAGACATGACACATCTTGTATCTCTCAAATACTACAAGCTTTGTCTCTGTCATTTCAGCAATATGTTCAAGTGTTGTTAAACTTGCTGTTTTGTGGTCTAGTTTCTAACAATGACAGTTTTGATTGCTATTGTACTAGTAATATATGTTTTACTACTGTTGGACCCATCAATTCTGGCTTTTGATTTCTTAGGTCCACTTCCCTATAGCAGACAGATCCTTCAGTTACTTCCTCCTTTGTGTTTTCAGAGAAAGAACTTCAACATAATTTAAATACACAAATTAATACAAGCAAGGAGAAAACTATTTTAATTAAGGTATTTTCCAATTTATAGATGCAAGCACATGATTCTCAACCTTATCCACTTTCTGCTCTGAACCAGCATGCTCCACACTCTTAAGTAGCTAATTATCAAATTTAAACATTTTCTTAGCTTCACCTGCAATTTAAATTCTGAAAAATAACTTGTGATATTTTAACTACATCATGTTTGGTAATGTTCAAATTTATTTAAGTTTCAAAACACATTTATATGGTGGAGTAGCATGTCTTTTGTTTTCCAAATTTATCAACTTGTCTCAAGCAGCCCTTACACAATGATACAAATCTGCATTTAGCAAACTTGATACTATTATCTTCTGCACCTTAAGCATATTTGATGAAAGTTCGTGTTTTGTCATCTATCCATGAAAGGATTCTCTATGACAGGAAAAACATCAAGTGGACAGTTAGTGCTTAGATTGTTTTTTTTGTGTTTTCAAGGTACACCTAGAACAATTGTATTCAATGGCACAGGTAACTGGAAATGTTACAACAGTCTATGCATTCGTTGCGGAGAAGAAAGTAGTTAAATCATATAGAAATGCTCTGGTTCACCATGCTTAATGTTTTTTTTTCTCTTTATAGTTAGTGCTTAGATTGTTTTTTTTGTGTTTTCAAGGTACACCTAGAACAATTGTATTCAATGGCACAGGTAACTGGAAATGTTACAACAGTCTATGCATTCGTTGCGGAGAAGAAAGCAGTTAAATCATATAGAAATGCTCTGGTTCACCATGCTTAATGTTTTTTTTTCTCTTTATGGCTCAAACAATTCCTCTATTAAGTGTCTAATAACGAGGACATTTGATGTGTATGATTGTATGTGGCATGTATTCTTTTTGGTATATCTTTTTATACCTTTGAAGACTTAGAATCTTTTGTTACAATGGACTGCTTTTACATAGCAATCCTATGTACTTGAAATGAACATTTGGAGAAAACAACATTACCACATTCTAAGCGTGTAGTCTTGTTTAGATCGCTTAAAATCTTTGTGCTTCCTCTGAATTATCACACAATGTGTTATAATTTGTATGACTTGGTGTTAGTGTAGTGGATGGAAAGATATGGTTGGGAATGCTTTCGATGGCATTGAATATAGTGAAGGTGCTTGGATCTTATGTGTTGGAGGACTATGATCTTTCATTCTATGCTTCACATGTTTATATAGATTGTAGTTTTTTGTTGCACTATCAACACCAGAATGCCCTTGCATCAATTCAGTTCAAATTTGCAAAAGACTCATCCTGGGTTATAGCATAATAGTTGCATTAATATGATAGTTAATTGCCTTACCTCCCAATAGAATTTGTGCATACTTAACGCACTGGAATTCTTTCTATCAACACTACAACTTATCCAGCATACAAAAGTTTAATAAACTTAAATAATTTTGTTTTAGTTATTAAACTCAAGGCAAAATAAAATGATGTGCCACACTATTGCTGATTGTGCATACTTCCTTATGACCCAAACTTTGCTCGCTACTACTTTTTTATCCACTTCCTTTTCTTAACCAACATGAATTCATAGCACTAGAGTAAAAATAGATCCAATGTCATTTAGAGCAATTAGACTCGCGCTTGAAACAAGATTTTTGCACCCTTTCACATGAATATATGAATTGTGTGACAAGAATGATCATTACTTTTTTATCTGCTTTCTCCTCTAAATCAAAATGCATCATGTTTTTCGGCAGGAACTCGACGCTTGCGTCACTTGTTACATAATATAATTATTATATTATAATACAATATAATATTTATAATATAATATAAATTAAAATAATATAATATTTATATTATGATATAATATAATATTATATTATATAATATAATATTATATTATATAATAATATAATATATAATAATATAATATAATATAATATAATATAATATAATATAATATTATATAATAATATAATATTATATAATAATATAAATATTATATTATATTATTAATATTATAATATTATATTATAATATATTTAATAATATTTATTGTGCAAGATAAGTGGGAGATTATGTATTCTAGATTTTTTACTTTGGATTCTATTTTGAAATCCTCTTTAGCAATAGAAAACACCCTAATCATTGTGGAATAAACACAATATCAAAACTTGGCCGCAATTTCATTTTAATAAACATATTCTAAAACCTTCATCGAAACCTTATTTTCAGGCTATAGCTTGCCGAATTATGGTAGTGAAAGGTGAATACCAATGAGGAAGAGTTTGGAGGAGTGGAATCCAATAGCGGCAGATAGTGGTAGTGGATCCATCTTATTTGGTGTCTCTCAACATCATGGCCGCCTATTCTCACAATTTTTTTCCTTTGTTTCTTTTAATTTTTGTAAAAAAATCTTTTTAAGGATGACAACCCTATATGCTTCAATGTGCAAGGTGAAGGAAGCTATAACGTTAAATCCTAAATGTGCTTACTATAACGATCTTGGTTGAACTTTCATTTTAATAAACATACTCTAAAACCCTCATCAAAACCTTATTTTTAGGTTGTAGCTCACCAAATTGGAGAAGTTAAAGGTGAATACCAATGAGGAAGAGTTTGGAGGAGCCAACACCAATAGTAGCGGGGAAAGTAGCAAAAAATAATGAAAAAACCTAAATGTGCTCATTATAGACCAAAAACCAAATTGGGTTTTGGGTATCCAACCCTGGGTAAGTTAGTTTCATATCACAGAGACACATTTTGTGTTCTCTAAAGCATATTGGTAGTATCTATAAAGAAGGTAAAGGGTATGTGTAGGATCATGATGGGCCAAAAAGTGATGATATGATGGGTATGTGGCTAAAGACTTTTTTTTTACCCAAAATTGATGAAACGAAAAGGGTTTTTTAAAAGAGATTCTTAGCTTTCCACTAATATAGATTATGCTTTACTTTGAATTTAATAAATAATTATTATTCATTTTCTATTTGAATTATGACTAAAGTCATGATTGATAGGATGATTGAAAAACATCGATAGTTTTCAAACGGTATCACATTTTTTGAATCCAAAACATGTCACATTATATGCTTCGCATACTATAAGATTTTTTAAAAGAATGAATTTCATAAAGTTTTGACCAAGTTAAGGTGGTTAGACATACGAGTTTTTTATATTTTTTAAAAGTTGTAATAAAAAATTCATAATTAATTATTTACTTTGAGAAAAATTACAAAAAAATATGCATCACATCCGGACATGAGTCCTCTACTTATATCTAAAATATTATAAAAAAAAATATTATCATTTTACTATGGTTAGGGTGGTCACACATACACCTACTTATTTTTTCCCTGAAATTTAAGTACTACTGCATTGTAATTTCAAATTTTCACCAAATAGTTTTTTTTTTTTGTAAATAAACCTAGTAGTTTAGAAATTACATTTAGTTTGCTACAGATTCTATTCTTACATATTTTTGAAATTATATAGATAACTTATTCAAATTTTTATGTCATGTTGCCTAACTCTAATTTTTTTGAATTTTTCGTCACTTACGGGCTTGTTTTTTCCATGATGATCCTGCACATACCCTATAATAATGTATGCCAACAATAGAAAAAGCAACTAAACTTTTCTGCAGTTATTCTTGATACAAGTTAGTGTTTAGTTTCAATTTTTTGCAAATCTATTGTTAGTTATTTCAAGTGCAATTGTGGAGAACTTTTTCAAATTACCCACTTTTATTTTTAGATCTTGGTTTTAATTCTCAAAATACTTCTTTAAAAAAATTATTTGATTAAAAAAATTCACCCTATTTTGTTTGTCTCAAGTATGGTTCTTCTTAATGTGATAATCAGAATTCTCATTTAACTTTTCTTTTAGCATATTGTTAGATGCAAGCTGTGATTAGATGGCAGAGATCCTTGAATCATATTAACTTAAATATTTTGGTTTTTTAAGTTCAAAATGTCCAAATTAAGATCCCATCTTCCCATGCATGGACTTCTTGTGGGGTGTTAGACTATTGATGTACAATGGTAACAAGAAAGGGAAATTTGATACAAATTCATTGTTCAATAGTGCATGAGCTGAGATGGATGTTTTTTAGAATAAAGAGAAACACATTTTATAGTATTGATTGTGTTGTAGGTGCAGAAGTAAAAGGTTCTTGAGTTTCAAATCCAAATGAAACTTTCAAGAAAATATATTCATTGATACAAAGTGATTATTTATTTTTATTCCTTTTTGAATTCTTCAAAATTCTTCAATAAACGATGTAAAAAAATTAGTGAGACAAGTTGCTAGTGAGGCACATCATTTATATGTTTTGACTTGCCAGTGAGGTTGTAACTAGTGAGGTTTTGCTTTTCTAGTGAGGTAGTTGTCAGTGAGACATTGAATGTAACTAGTGAGGTTTTGATTTTCCAATGAGGCTTAATGAAGTAAATTTTTAGAGTAGTTTTTTCTCCCTGTATAGGGTTTTCCACTGATAGATATTGTGTTGTGGATCCTCTTGATTTGTGATCTGTTTGTGTCTAATCAATCATATTTGTTGAACATGTGAATATCTATGATACTTTAAGTTCATATGCATAAATTTGTGGAGATTAATTAAGTTAGATTTGATTTGTAACTTGAATCACTAATTCACCCAAATAAATGACTAGACCATGACTAAATAAATGACTACCATGACTAAAATAAATGACTATCATGACTAAATAAATGACTACAATGGCTAAATAAATGACTACCACGACTAATTAAATGACTACCAAGACTAGATAAATGACTACCATGAATAAATAAAAAACTACCATGACTAAATAAATGACTACTATGACTAAATAAGTGACTACCATGACCAAATAAATGACCAGTTAACAACAATCAATGACTAAATATACTACCAAATTGATCAATCAAAACAACTAATAAATGAATAAAAATAGTTTAATCATGAATTTGGTCACATTATAAATTACTGGAAATAAACTACTAATGGTCATGTGACTAAGCTTAGTCACATTGTGTTGTAGAAAATTGGATCCTCTTGAGAAAATAGATAATTTCATTCCTAATTGGACCCACTTTTGAGTCCTTTTGCATCATTTATCCTTCTCAACGAAATTTATAGGTCCCTAAGACCCATGATTTTTTATCTAGAGGATTATTTCCCCTGAAAAACCATTTAAATCCCAAAAACAACATTCAATTCATTCATATCTCGAAAACCCACCTTCAAAAACCACTGGTGGGACCCATTTTCCAAGGGTGGCAAACGAGTCCCTCTTGAGGGAAATTTCAATTTTTGAGTGGGAATTCAATTAATTCAACTTAACTTTTTGGTGAATGTCGATCTCCTAAGTCTAAATAATAGGAAAATTAGGTGTTTTTGCTTATAAATACTCATTTTTAGTCATTTTACACATCTTTTACTCATTTCACAAAAGCAATTTCTAAAGTCAAGTCATCTACAACAAGTTTAATTAGCAAACTTGAAGTTTTAGGGCAGCAAACTAGGATTTTTGCAAGTCTTGAAGCTTGCTTTTTGGATCAAAGTTCAACATTGCAAAGAGTTGATGATGGATGCCTATGGTGAATCATGGATAAATCTAGGTTGAGGAGATGCAACTAGCCATCAAATCACACCTAAAGACTTGTTTTCAAAGTGATTCCATCGTCCATTTCTTCTCTATCTTCAAATTAAGGTTTCTATTTCATTTACATTCCATTTACATGTCATTTTATCTCCATTCTTGATGTGTTGTGAAATTTCTAGGGTTGATATCTTACATCATTCAAATCACAATATTCATTTCTTATTCTTACACAATAGAATAGGGTTTTTGACATACTTCAGACTTTCCTAGTCTTTAGCACATCTAAGGCTAGGGTTTTATGCATATTTTTATTTATTCAAGGTTAGTTACCCAACTAGGAGTTTGAAAAAGGAAAACCCACCATTAGACAAACAATTTTAAGTTGTTTTGTAGGAATTTTCTAAGATCCTAATTTGGGTTTCTGTTAGAAAGTGTTGTACAGGTGTCAAGGTGCAGAATAGAGGTTTGAAATCACAAAAAATTGAAAATGGACTGATTCTCCATACATGGAAAATGAGTCCCTCCTGAGGTGTCATTTTGAGTTAGATGCAAATCCAGACACCCAGTTAGCATAAAACAACTTCTGGGTAGAAAAACCCTGACCTGTGACTGATTTTCCCAAGGTGGTGAATGAGTCCCATTCAACTCAGAATCATATTTTGTTAGATTTCCAAATTGATTTTCAGTCCTCTTATGCTTCTCAAGTGTACACATTCTGATATTTAGATTTCTGTTTAGTTTAATTTGCATCTTCAATAATCATTTTAAGCTTTTCGCAAACATCACTGTGTTTTCCAATATTACATGTTTCTTAGGTTTGACATTCACAATCGATCAATTTTGTAGCTTAATTGCATTTAGATCATTTCATTTAACCTTAATAACACCATATATATCTTAATTTGAGTTAACCACCTAGAATTTTGAGTGGGGTTTATCTCTCTCCTTTTAGGTGAAACATCTTAAGCATGCAAGAGTATTCTGTAAATCCCTACCAAAAAATCTATGGTTCATTTTGGTGAACCTACATATTGAACATCATATCATTCTGATTTTCATTTGCATGTGCATCCTAGGACTCAATTGCATTGTCTTTTGTATTGTTTTTGCATCCTAGGACTACTTAAAGTTAGATTAGTGAAAATATCATTTAGAGTTCATTATTGCATCTTATTTCATTACTTCATTTCAAAATTTTGCATATTCAATCTTTATTTGCATTGTACAGACCTGACAACCTTTAGAAAAGTAAAAAGAATAGAAAAATCCTAAAAAATACCTCCCTTGGGACATATTCACCACCTTGGGCGAATTAGTTCCACTATAATTTTTGAAGCAAAGTTTCCAGAATTGAGTTTATTACTTTGCACATTTATGTTTCTTGTAGTTTTTTTTGTCATATTTCAGTTATCTTATGTTTCATTAGCATAAGCATCATTTTCTTTCATGGCATTTATGGATAGTCTTAGGATTTTGCAAATTTCCTTTTTAGTATTCATTGCAAGTTCTTTTAGATTAGATTCATCAATACATAAAAACAAAAACATCAAAACAACTTTTCAAAAAAATGATTCAAATTAGAAGCAACATCTCATCTGAGCTTCTTAGTAGTGATGATGTTGACAAGTTAGATGAAATTTTTTAAGACTTCCTCTCACTCACCTCATCCTTTAACATTTACACTGGGAAACCTAAAACAATTAATGATAAATTATCCCTTAAACCTTTTGATTGTGATGACTTTGACTTGTTAGATGAAGCTCTTCAAAACTTCATCTCACCTAAGTCATCCACTAAGGTTTGTTGCATGACCAACCCACAATAACAAACGTTAACAACTTTAATGCTTATCTTGAACAACTTAAACCAATTGATGATAACTTGCTCCTCAAACCTTTTAATCATGATGATTTGGACTTGTTAGATGAGTCCCTTTAGGACTTCATCTCACTCAAATCATCCACTTAAATTTTCTATGAGAAATATAAAACTAAGCATGTTAACATGATTCAACCTCAACTAATTATTTACCCACCTTCACATAAACTTTATTCTTCCAATAAACACGAGTACACTCTTTACCCACCTAAAACCAATGTGTTGCAACAATCAAGTAATGTTACTGTTGCTCATACATATAATACCCAAAACAATCCACAACCACCACAACCAACCCCACCCTCTTTACCTTTAACAAATTCTCCTAGTGGTCCTCATTTCATCCCACACACAAAGGAGTGTGATCTTGTTGAATAATTAAAGAATACTCCATCAAAGATTTCCCTTTGGGATTTACTTTAGAACTCACCAAATTACCACACTATTCTTCAAACAGCCTTACAACAAATTGCAGTTCCTCCTAGTACAACTTCGAATGATGTGGCAACTTTAATCCATAACACAAATCTAGACATTACTTTCCATCAACATGAGCTCCCTCCTTTAGAGTTGTGAAAAAAAATGAAGCCTTTATGATAATTGCTCAATTCAATTGCATAGGTATCAAAAGAACCCTTATCGATAATGGTTCTACCCTTAATGTGTGTAGTGTGAAACTCCTTGATAAATTGCACATTGATAAGTCACAAATAATACCTGATTTTGTATCCATTCAAGGATTTAATAATACAACAAAGCAGCCACTTGGTATAATCACATTACCTATTATGGTTGGGGTGGCTACTTTGCAAACTCCTGTTCATGTCATGTCTTATTATCTTTTGTATAATCTTCTTCTAGGTAGACCATGGATTCATGAGATGAATGTAGTACATTTGGCCCTTCATCGTATCATGAAATATGTCTAAAAATCACATTTATCAAGTTGAAATAGACCTCAAGCCTGAAATTTTCTTACACCTTGAAAAAGGAGCTACAAGTCCTTTGAAAACATTAATTCCAACATCTAACATAGATCCTCTTGAAATTGAACACAACATTGAGGAATTGACATCTAAATTATTTGGTGATGATTGGGGATCCTTAGAATTCACACCTTCATTTATGGGAAAATAAATAATCACACAAAAGAAAGATAAGAAACAAGAACAACCAACCATCATGTCCACTCAAAATTCTGAACAATCTTCTCAAACATCTATCTCTTCTACCTTGGAAGAAAATGCAACATACACAACAAATTATGATGAGATAGATTATCAATCCCCACCTACTCCGACTAAAATGGAAAGACTCTATGGAAAATTCTATGAACTTGTGAAACAATTAGGATATACTAGAAAATGGTGTGGAAAACATGAACAAGGCATTCATGTTCCTATCAAACCTAATACGTAAGAGACAAAAACTAGATTGGGATATTCTTTAAATTCTAAAATGAAAATTTAGCTACTCAACGGCCATCTTTGAACATCAATGCTATTACATCTCAACCAAAACACCAACTCACAATTAAACATCTTGAATTACTTGATATGAACTTACCACCATCATGGAAGTATGTTGATAGTGATGAAACTCTGAAACAAATGTTAGGAGTTTATGATAACACATCCTTTGCTCCTTCCATGAAATAGGTTACCTGTTGTAGGAGTAAATGGTGACTCCCCAACACCCCCAAGAACAATTGTGACCAAAACCACTTCCACAAGACAGAGAATGGCGAGAAAGCTTGCTTCACAATGCAAGATTGATTAATGGTTGAATTGCTTGCAATTGCTATGCAATTGTACATGGGATGCCTTGCATATAAAGACAAGGTTGAAATGTAGTAAAGAACATGATGTTAAAAAATGTCATAATCCTATGACATGAGACAACCAACAACCTAATCACCTAGGAAATGATGCATTCTAGCTAGATAAGATAAGTTCTAGAAAAGCCAACTAAGACTTATAGAAAGAATCTTTTTCCTAAGTAAACTTAACCACGTGAATATATACCCTAATTTACATAGTGAACGAATTAGCTAGGTACAAGACAATTATTCACATGAACACCCTCCCTTAAGTGCAACTTAGGGAGAAGATTATTATGCACACTATGAAAAGACTATGACTATGGGTCCTAGCTACTAGGCCATGGTAGGTACCCATTTACAATGCAATATAAACAATGCAATTCTCTCACAAGCGGAGAAAAGGAGAAAACCCTATGGGATAAAATTTCTCTCCAAAAGAGAGAATACAAAACAAAAGAAACAATATGTATGGAGGACTCAATGATACCCCCCAAGGAAAACATGCATCATGTATATACAATCAAATACCCTCCCATAAGAGGGTAGTAGAGAGAAAATATGTCCCCCCCATGATGAAGAAGCTCCAATGCTGATGAAGAATGCATGAAAACAAAAGATGACTCAATGTCTACAAGCAACACATCTTCCCTTAGGAAGAAACAAATCCATAAGTTGATGATGAAGGCACTCCATGTCTAACTGAAAGGAGGAAGCATGAATGCTCAACATGTATGTCTCTGAAAACTAATGAGGAGCCTCCAAGCTTGAATGAGCCACAATATAATCATGGTCAAACTAAACCAAGAAACATGACAAATCAAGTGAAGGAGGAGCCTCATAAATGTCAATCTCCAAAGACAAAGTAGATGGGATAACAGTTGTGCTGAAACTGTCATCAAAGAGGAGAGAAATCCCCTCAAGAGTGTCCTCCAAATCTACAGTATGAGGCTCCATGAACAAGTTAGAAATCCTTGTCACATACTCATTCCAAAAAGAAAGATTTGAAAAACTATGATCATCCTGCTGAATAGAAGCATCAATGGCTGAAGAAGCAGGAGGTGGAGGAGTAGGAAGCTTAGCACTGGTCTCTAGAATACCAAGGTGTCGATGACCAAAATTTTCCTCACTAACATGGTTCACACTCAATGGAGTGTGTGATGCAATCAAAGGAACATTATCATCTTCAGAAGCAAAATGTGAAAAGGAATATACACAAGATGAATGATTCGCCATCTTGATAGCAACAATATCCCTAGTCTCCAAGTCCCTTATGTACACCCTATTTGGAGTGAACTCAACTATTTTACCTTGACCCCAATGAGTAATTTGATAAATAGAAAGGAGATTAGTCGACAAGGAAGGAACAAAAAGTACATCATTGAAGGTCCCTTCCCACTTACCTTCATATATGTATTGTTACCCATCAATATATGAGGTGAATTGTAAGGCTCAAAAGAAGAGAACATATCCATAGAAGATGCCATATGATGAGATGCCCCTAAATCAAGAAGCCATCTATGAGATTCAAGACTTGTAGAGGCCAAGAGTGCTTGTCCTTTCATCTTGTGTAGCCTAGAAGTAGATCCTGTGTCCTGTGGCTGAGATGATGATGAGGGAGTTGCTGATTGAGATGTTGAAGAAGAAGTAGAAGACACTGATGAGGGCAGCTTAATGTTATTCTTTTGAGGAAGGTGTGTGAGTTAATCAATCTTATTATTATAACATCTACACTCATCATGTCCTAACCTTTTGCAATATGCACATTTTGACTTATTCTTAGATGATTCCTCTTTTGAAGAGGATGTATACTCAGGAGTGCTATGTGAAGGAGAATCTTTACCTTGCTCATTAGAATTGGAAGCCTTGTTCTGCTTCTTACCTTTGCCACTTGAAGCCTTTATCTCCTTTGTAAAAAGAGCATGAGATCTAGAAGACTTCGATGTGCCCATGTGTACCAACTCTGCTTGTTCCCTTGTGAGTTGAGCTGCAAATTCATCAAGAGAAGTAATTTTGTATGCATTTCCAAGAGAATCCATTGTAGCATAGAAAGTAGAAACAAACATTGAATAATCAAGACAAAGCTTAGCAAGAATAGAAAGTATCAACTGTTCATCCTCTTTAGTGACCCCACAATTAGATAACTACAATCTAAGAGAATTGAGCTTAGAGAAAAAGTCCTGCACATTATCAAATTCTAAAGGATTTAGACCCATTAGTTCATTCTCCAACTTAAATTTCCTCATCTTATCTGGCTTACGAAAGAGACTCTCTAAAGTAGTCCAAGCTTCATTAGGATGAGTGCAAGATGCAACATGATATCTAAGATTTGGAGAAATGGAAAACTTCAAAGTACCAGAGCTTCATCCCTTCTATCAAGCCATTTTCATTTCTCTTTTGCTCTCGCGGGTTGTGGATCTTGACCAAATGTGATTCATTGCAACTTTGATTTTAACAATAATAACTCCATTTGAGATTTCCACTCATGATAGTTATATGGAGTTAAAAGTACAATTTTTTTCAAATCCATGATACAATGAGATATTACAAGAGAAGAACAACAAATTTCCCTCACAATACAAGAAATCAACCCCTTTGTCCCAACATATTTACACTTTTTTTTAGAAATTTATAAGGAATCCCAAACTATCAAATCAACTACAAAATGAAAATATGAAAATATGGAAACAAATTTGCAAAAAGTGCATGAATAGATCTGAAGTACTCAATACTTTTCTGATGCCATAAATTTGGAGAGAATTACAGATCGGAGCACAAAGTTATGAGCTTGAAGGTGAAAAATGAAGATTTGGCTTAAACCTAGATAAAGAGGCACAAAATTGCAAAATCTTTGCAAAATATCTACACCACTAAAAAATTTAGACTTCCAGCTTTTTGTCGATATTTCATTTCAAAAATTTTGCCTCCATATGAGAAAGTTATGAAAAAATGAAAAAAAGGCCTATAAATAAGCACTTGGGGGCAAAAACCAGGGCATCCACAGACTAAATAGGTGCAATTTTTCAGCACCTAGGGGTTTTTACGAGGTGGTCCATATGACCATCGATGTGCTAATTTGAAAAATAAAAATTTGACCACTGCGGGCCTATACCCATTGGCTAACTATACAAAGGGTTTTAAATAATGTAAGCCGACCAACAATAAGGATATGATCAAAGGAGAGAAAAGTTTTTATATTAAAAAGAATTTTGAAATCATACCATCTAGTGACATTAAATCCTGTATACCCTTGATTTGATGGCTATGTGACTGGTAAAAGATGATGTGATCCACCAATGCCAACCGCCAATTGGGATATTACCGCTCTCGGATAGGATGCCAACGCAAGATCCGGTACAATGGATGCTGACGGAGATAAATGCATTGACCGTGATCAATGTGTATGCTGATTAGATGTACCCTTATGTAGACTGTACCATTCACTACGACCACTAAGCATAGAGCTCACCACCGAAGAAGCCTTCCTATATATTGGATGCCTACCAAGTACTCGTACTCTATAGATGATGTGACCACTGGTACCCACCAACAAGACCATGCGCTGATGTTGGATTAGAAAATTGCCAAGGTCAATGAGGAAGGTACACCGGATATAATAACAACAATGTGGACAGAGGGTAGATCTAATTGGTACACAAGTTGTTGACTAGTGTATGCGGATTGGATAGTGACAATTTGAATGCACCTTTTGATAGGGTACAACCTACGATTTGAATGATGTTGAACCTCTGATGACCATTCAATGAAGAGACCACTTGCAATGTGAACGGTACCCATTAGAAGAGAGTTTGGACCATATGCTAATGATGATGTGAATAGGAGCCCACCAAGTTGACAGGTTGATGATCACCATGCACAACCAATCCAACAATTATTAAATGCCACAGAGAACCCTTGGAATATGTTGGTCCAGATCCCTTAAACCGCCAATTGATCTGCTGATGAAATAAATAGTCAGACAATACTCTTGACCTAAAGGATGAGTGATAGGAGAACTCTACAGATGACAGGTAAAAAAAGGCCAACAAGACCTGTGATTTATCAATACGACCCCTGTAGCCATATACCATAAAAATCATAGAGAATAATATTTAAACCCGCATCAGAATATAATAATTGCCTAAAATAAAAAATAAATTTGCCCCAAATTTATCAATAAAATATTGCAAAAAATATTTTTCCAAAATATTTTTTTGCGAAAAATGGAAAAATCATACCACTCCAAAGGTTGTTCCAGCAAAAAAAAAATTCCTCAAAAACAACTTTACCCAAAATCGATGAATTTACAATCAAAATTCATCTACGGAGCCTTCTGAACTCAACCGTGAGGTTATTGAAACCCTAATATGCATCCAACAAATATCTTCAAGCCAACCCAATACCCTTAGATCTAGGAAGGAATCTACAACACCTAAGAGAGCTCTGATACCATGTAGGAGTAAATGGTGACTCCCCAACACCCCCAAGAATAGTTGCGACCAAAACCACTTCCACAAGAGAGAGAATGGTGAGAAAGCTTGCTTCATAATGCAATATTGATTAATGGCTGAATTGCTTGCTATTGCTATGCAAATGTACATGAGATGTTTTGCATATAAAGACAAGGTTGAAATGTAGTGAAGAACATGATGTTGAAAAATGTCATAATCCTATGACATGAGACAACCAACAACCTAATCACCTAGGAAATGATGCATCCTAGCTAGCTAAGATAAGTTCTAGAAAAGCCAACTAAGACTTCTAGAAAGAATCTTTTTCCTAAGTAAACTTAACCATGTGAATATGTCCCTTAATTTACCTAGTGAATGAATTAGCTAGGTACAAGACAATTATTCACACCAACACTTGTGCTACGATTGTTACTAAGAAAAACAATAGTGATATCATTGATGAGTTTCATGAGTCTGAGGTTCCTAAATCTAATGCACTCCCTTTAGGAGATACAATTGATGTGCCAATGTACATTGATGATAAAGACAAAGTTATTAATATTATGAAGAACAAGAGCACATTACAACTTTACTTCACAATTTTCCTAAAATTTTTGTTTGGAGATATTATTATATGCTAGGAATTGACCAAAAAATTGTGACCCACAACATCATTCTTGATGAAAATTCTAAACCCATTCATCAAAAGATAAGAAAAATGCAACCTAACATAGCCTTGCATGTTAAATTAGATCTTGAAAAACTCCTTGATACATGCTTCATTCAACCTATTGATTATTCTCCTTGGTTCTCAAACATTGTTGCATTTGCTAAGCCCAATAATTGTATTAGGATATGTACGGATTTTTGTGACTTGAATAAAGCTTTTTTAAAAGATGAATTTCTACTTCCTAATATTGAAATGATCATGGATTTAACTATTGGACATGCTTTGTTGTCATTCATGGATGGATTATCTATTTATAATCAAATCCTTATTAATCCTCAAGATCAAGACAAAACTACCTTTACCACTATTTGGAGAACATTTTGTTGGGTTGTGATGCCCTTCGGTTTAAAGAACATGGGTGCAACCTATCAACAAGCAATGACATTGATCTTTCATGATTACATCCACAAAATTTTGGAATATTATGTTGATGACATCCTTGTGAAATCCTTAACATGACAAGACAATGTAACTATTCTTCAGAAAATATTTGAACGAATACATAAATATAATATACACTTAAATCCAAAAAAGTGTGTCTTTGGCATAAATAGTGGTAAAATTTTGGGGTTTGTCATATCTCATAGAGGCATTGAGGTGGAAACAAAGAAAATTGATGCAATTATTAACATTCTACCTCCTTGGAACATTTCTCAATTGCAAACATTACAAGGTTGAATTCAAGCTATTTATCATTTCATTGCATCTTTAGCCAATCACACATTACCTTTCACACATTGTAATGCCCTGCTGTGTGAACCCCAAAGGACAACAAATATCACATTTTTTTTTGTTTATAAGTGAAACATTACATACAATGAATATGTACATGTATTACAGGAACAACAATTATGTATTTACAAAGTCATTCACATCCTCTAGGGTACATGGAAAGATCATTACAATGCATAAAATTTTATCAAACGAAAGCGTATGCACAACCAAGATTACAAGATGATAACTTATAATCATTCATGATCAAAAGAGATGAAATATAATCATTATTAATTTTATTTCAAATTCATAATTCAATATTATAATGGTGGAGTATATTTCCATAGATACAATGGTACATTAAATAGAACTTTCCTTATATCATCGAGAAGAATACAATGAGTACAAGGATAATTACATAAATGAGGTTTATGGTACCAAATGAAGAAAATTATTCATCCAAGTGAAGCTCTAGAACTCTGCATCTGCATCTGTATCATGAACACATCTTGGGAACCCAATGGGTGCATAGCACATTCCACCCAACTGTGTTGACCCGAAGGTCCACCCCTCATGTTAGGAAATGACAAGAAAGGGTCCACATCCAAACAATATCAAGCAAACAAGACTAACATCAACACTAACATAAAACAACATCACAAAGTACATCAACAAGTACATCAACCAATACATAAACACTTCCAGAGGCTATCAAGCAAAGGAAAGTACATGAGTACTATGGGAGAGTGTCATCGCATGGCCTTACATGGATTATCCAGGCAACCTATCACAAGGTACCGCCTCCATCTATGGTTATCCAGGCTGCCTATCTCAAGGCACCGCTCCATAGGGTGACTCATGCGGGACCACCTACCTTTCATGAAGACAAGGTAGTGGTCTTACCGACCAAGTCTTCTCATCACATCCTTAGCCTGAGAGAGCACTAATGATATGGGTGAGGCACATAATTAGTCTTGGTTAATGTTTAACTACCCAAACCCACTAGTACATTAATTATATTATCACTTGATTAGAAAAATCTTCCATGGGTTACCCTAATAACCCCTTTGTGCACCGACCCCCATGAAGAGCCAACCTCCCAAACAGTTCCAAAATAAAACTCACAACAATCAAGGGGTGTACCAAACATAAAAGTCATAAAATGAAAGCACGAGTGAGGCATGAACCATCTCACTCAAAATCATAACCATAAAAAGGAAAATCAACCATGGAACAAGGTACACCCACGAGCTCAACATAGAGATACAAAGGTCAACACAAGACCTAATCATGGAAAAATTTGACACAAATGGGTTTCCCAATGCCTCTGGAAGTCTAACAACCCTACACCCATAACTTATCAATGGGAGTGACTTAGGCATTAACAGGTTCCCAACTCATCTAGAAAAAAAACATGTCTATATATAAAGATTACTTCAATAGCAAAATAAGTCAAGGGAAAAAAATGATCAATCATGGAACCACTAGCATGCATAATGAATCAATACCAAGGAGTATCCAAAATAACTAAACAATATAACATGTACAAGATAAACCCCTTCACTTACACGTAAACATAATCCAATCCTACTTGAGATAGTGTAAAAAATATTAAATGATAAACTATAATTAAGTACATTTTGATCGTAATATCCTTTAAATGGGTAAGCCCTAGAATATGTACAATCCATTGGATCTTTTCTTAATTTCACATCCCTAATTTATACACTTGAATATCTCAAACTGATTAGATCATAATATAACATATACCTATGTTATTTCAAAATAAATAAATTTAATTAAAAAGGTAATGTATACATTTAATTACTTTTAAACTAAATAACTTTAATTAAAAACCTACTATTTACATTGTTGACTCCACCTTAGCTAATTCTAATTTCAATTCCAACTTGAACAATTTAATGGCAATCACAATCTAATAAAAGAAATTGTAATTAAATTGAACTTTTAAATAATTTGAAATTAAAAATGATCACCTTAGCTAATTCTAATTTCAATCACAATCTAATAAAAGAAATTGTAATTAAATTTAACTTTTAAATAGTTTGAAATTAAAACTGACCACCTTAGCTAATTCTAATTTCAATCACAATCTAATAAAAGAAATTGTAATTAAATTTAACTTTAAATAATTTGAAATTAAAACTAATTTTAAATGCACCTGCAACATATCTAACCTAAATGTGTTAGGAACTGTATAATATATACCATAATTAAAATTTAAAATACAACCTATATATTTATATTTGTTACTTAAAATGATAAAATATAACATGTTTGTTTATTGCAAATAATTTAATGTAAATAAGTTTAATTTTAACTAAATTTGTAATTTAAAACCAAATTAAATGTACTTGTACATTATTCTCGATACTCATTTTAAAATAAAAACTATAGGTATAAATATTAATATTAAGATTATTTTAGTAATACCCAAGAATTTAACAATTCCAATTTAATGAATTCATTCATTGATATAAGGTAACTAATTTATTACTCTTTGTTGAAAGATTGACATAAATAACTTAATTGAATATAAAGAAATCAATTTTGCTATATAAAAGAGGTTATACACTAGGGCTTTGATAACTATGAAAATAACTTAACTGAATATAAAGAAATCAACTTTTCTATATAAAAGAGGTTATACACTAAAGTTTTGATAATTATGAAACTCTTGCACAACTATGCACTCACACTTATTCTTTTAAGTTTGCGACATTGAAAATCGAATATTATCATTCTAAGGTTAATAGCTCAAGAATAGTTTAATAAATTTATTCAAGGGGTAAACGCTTTTGACCGGAGCTATGAACCGGAATACAACCAATCAACAATACCACCCCAACGGGGTTTGAGCCTTGGTGGCAAGAACAACAATGCCACCTTTAAACCATCACACCATGCCAATACCGGCAATAGTTTAATAAATTTACATGCATAAAAAAAAAACATATTATTTTAATATTGAATTAAAAATTATATTCCAAGAATATACCTTCTTTCACAAATATTAATTAATATTTTATTATTATTTATATTTAATTATTATTTAACAATTTTTTATTCTTTTTATTCACCTTAATGTTAAATAAATACCAAAATAGTAATTAACAAAAACCCTCTCTTTTTTTCTTTAAAAAAATACTATTAAAACTTATAATATTTCTTTTTATTACTTTTCATGACTTAAAATCAATAAATTGAATATTTAGAATCGATAAACTTTTCATAATTTAAAATCAATAAACATTCCCCCACTTAATAAACATTAATAAAAAAAAATTGCATCTAAAATGGGCCTCCTTAGGAAACGTGAAAACTTATTAAAATTAAACCCTACCCCTTTTAGTGCTAAATCTTTTAATTGTTTTCATATATATATATGAAAACAAATAAAAGATTTAGCACTAAAAGGGGTAGGGTTTAATTTTAATAAGTTTTCATGATATATATCATTATATATATATATATCATGGAAGAAAAGAAGTAATGCGATGGGGCTATGTTTGAAGAAAATGTGTTATTTCAGAATGTTATGCATATTTCTAGAATTAAGAATCTTCATATTAGTCAAATCACTTAGACATGGATATATGAATGAGATCATTGTCTCTACATATGTAACATAGGTCAAATTCTAAATTTTCCCATGCAGAAGAAACATAGGGTAGATGTATGTCTGAATGCTTCTGGATTTGATTGTGTGTCCTCTTTTTTCATCGATGTTTCGGATCACACTCAGTGAACCATCATCAGGATAGAGAGTTGAAAAAGATGAGAAGGGATAAGTTGCAACTTATCCCTTCTCATCTTTTTCAACTCTCTATCCTCCAACTTATCCCTTCTCATCTTTTTCAACTCTCTATCCTGATGATGGTTCACTGAGTGTGATCCGAAACATCGATGAAAAAAGAGGACACACAATCAAATCCAGAAGCATTCAGACATAAATCATATGGATTGTGGAAATCTAATTACATTGATAGGGTAGATGGTTCACAAAAATGAAGCCCTTTTTAAGAAAGCTAGTTTGGAAAGAAATCCAATGTTTGGAGTTGGTGCAAGGTAATATTTATAGAGGAGGGTCTAATATGGTCTAAAAAAATAATTAGAAGCTCTTGAAAAATTTAAGCATTTTAACTTTGGTAAGCAAATTTCAAATCTAATTATGGGTTGAGATTTCAAATCTAATTATGGGGGTGATTTAATTTCAACACGCAAAAGAAAAAAAAGAAATAGAATTGTTATAAATTGCAGCAACAAAAATCACCTATCTGTATACAAGTTTTCTCAAAGAAAATTACTAAGACCTTGGTAAGTGACTTACCTCAAATAAAAAAAAAATTAACCTAAAGCAAGAAATTAAGGCACTTCCATACCTAGAATTTGCAACCGAAGATGGAGACAATAAGCAACAAATTTCCCCCAAATCCCCTCTGCAACCCTCCTTTTACTTTTGCCTCTGCACCATTTAAAGTGAAACTTCTTTTTGTTTTAAATTCCTGTATGTTATGTTTTTTTTTTACCTGCCTTTCCCTTAAGGAGTAACTTCAAAGTTTATTGAAAGACAAACAAGATAGGTGGCTGATTTACAAAATTCATTTTCACCACCTGGCAATTTTTCTTTTCACCTTGTTTCCACCTAGAGGAAAATCCTCTATTTGAAAAGATTAAGAAATCTACCCCACTACTCTTGATTGCGTTATGGGAAAAAAATTAAATTTTAATGCTAATTCATTTATAATTTTATCATGCTTACTTGATTTTAATCAAAACTAATTTAATCTGTGATAATTCATGTTTATTCAATTTAATCAAATCTCAGGTGGGTAAAACTTTATATATATATATATATATATACACACACACACATCTAATCATTGTTTATTATTTTAATTTATATTTTATTACATCCTTTTATCAAATAATTTTTAATTTAAATTTAAAATTTATCAAATAATTTAAACTTTGTGGATTTTCAATCCATTTTATTTTAAATAAAAATAAAAATCATTTATACATGAAATTTTGTGTTTCATTTGCATTTCAATATATTTATAGTTTGTACATTAATTTAATATTTTTAATTATTAAGATTTCCTAAAAAAATTAATAATTTAATTTATTACCATAATTAAATCCATATTATAAAAATGAGCTACGAAGCTCCAAAACAAGGCCTAAATGAACACAAACAACGACTATGCCCGATACAAGAAACACATCAAAGAATCAATTATCACAAATGATACACATCCAAATAACACGATAAACACATCAAGATTTATGACTTGAAACAATTAACATGAAATAGTACAATACCATAACAAGATGGAATACTGGCGGACGACAAACATGGACAGGGACACTTCCTTGTCAAATCCTTAAACCATTTCATAACCATTGGGTATGTTGGGCACGCTCAGACCCGACGATGCAGGTGAAGTTAGTGCATGTACCTGCAGTCTTGCATAGAAACAAGTGTTGAAACAACATATACATCTAATGTCAAACACATTGTGAGAGAGAATTGCGGTGTGGCAAGGTGCTCACATATGAGTGATGCAACACCGTCCCCCTCACCCAAACCTCAAACATTAGCACAACATCATACATATCATGAAATGAGTATTAAACAATTTACATAGCCACACAATATAGCATAATCAAGAAAAGATGGTACCATGCATCATTATATTATCAACATCATCTAATAGTATCATGTGCATCCAAGAAAAACACATAAGTCAAACAAGTGAAAGAATCACCAGTTGTGTAATCACAAGTATGTATCAAACATAATAGTATCCACACAGTATCATAATAAACAGTATCATGAGAGGCACTACACACATCTTCTTAAAAAGGGTGTACCTTTTGATTGTGATGAGGATTGTAAATAGGCTTTTGAGAGTTTAAAGCAATACCTTGCAACCCCACCTATTTTACAATTCATCATGCCAAACAAACTGTTTATTTTATACATAGCCACATCAACCCATGCTCTTGCAACATTGTTGGCTCAACAAGATGATCATGGAAAAGGACATCTTATTTATTACATCAGCCCATCCTTAATTGATTTTGAAAATTGATACTCACCAATTGAAAAACAATGCTTAGCTCTTGTATTTTCTACTAGTAAATTGCAACATTATTTACTAAATGCTAAAATACAAATCATGATAAAATTTGATCCTCTTAAATATCTTTTTAATAAAACCGGCCTCTTTGGATGCTTAGCTAAGTGGGTGATGTTGTTAACTAAGTTTGACCTTAAGTTTGTTTCACAAAAAGAAATCGAAGGACAAGCCTTAACCGATCACTCAGTTGATGCTCCATCCCCTCTTGCTCTACCTAATCATGACCCCTTTCCTAATGATAGTGTCTTGATTGCTAATATTAAAACATGGGAATTGTATTTTGATGTTGGAGTGGTATTGATTCCACCTAACAGACAACCTAAATTCCCTTGTCTTATCAGTTAAATTTTCTATGCACAAATAACATGGCTGAGTATGAGGAATTAATCATAGGTTTGTGAGCTGCTTTAACAATGGATGCTAAACATATCAAGATATTTTGTGATTCACAATTAGTATATCAAACAAATTAATGGTACATATCAAAATAAACATGACAAGTTATCAAAATACAAGGATCTTACGATGAAACTGTTAGAGAAGTTTGAATCATTCACCATTGATAACATCCCATGAAAAGATAATAGACATGCGGATGCAATGGAAATTATAGCCTCTCTTATATCCCCACATGAACCTTCAAAAAACTTCACCTTTTTTATTCATCCCATCATGAAACCTTCGATTGATACTTGATTAGAAGACATTTTAACAATAACTCAAGATGACTCGTGTGAATGGCATGATACAATATACAATTATTTAAAACATGGCATTGTTCCCAAACCTACAATGACAAACACTTGAAAAAATATACACAAACTAGGAGCTAAACACGTGATCCTCTCCAATGCATTATATAGACAATCCTTTAATGGTCTCTTACTAAGGTGTCTTAAGGATTCTAAAATCCCTATAGCACTTGAACAGGCTCATGTTGGTGCTTGTGGAGGTCATTTTGGAGGATGAATGTTAGTGCAAAAATTTATTTGTATGGTTTATTATTGGAGACATATGGAGAAGGACTACTTCACTTACATTAAACGATGCCACAAATGTCAAGAACATAGAAATTCGATCCATGCTCCTACTTCTGAGTTTCGTGCCTAAGTTCCCATTTGGCTATTTTCAATATGGGGATTAGATCTTATTGGAAAAATTTAACCTCCCTCTTCTGCTAGACATATGTTTATCATAACTACAACAGAGTATTTCACAAAATGGGTGGAAGCTATTCCTCTTCATTCTACAACTGCTAAAGTAATTTGTCATTTCATATTAGAACACATAATTTCTCGCTTTGGCCTCCCTTCCACAATCATTTCAAACAATGGAAAACCCATTTAAGAATAATGAAGTCAAGAAATTTCTTGAAACATTCAACATTCAACATTGATTTTCCACACCGTATTATTCACACTCTAATGGACAAGTTGAAAACACTAATAAGATTTTGGAACAAATCCTCAAGAAAATTGTTAACAAACATCATAAGGATTGGCATACACAATTACATTATGCACTTTGGGCTTATCGAACAAGTCTTAGATCATCCATAGGAATCACACCCTATAACCTCGTTTATGGCACTGATGCAATCATGCCCTTGGAGTTAGAAATTCCTACATTGTGAGTTTCTCTCCAAGAACTTCTTGACAATGCCACTTATAAAGAACAATGATTTCACCAACTTGAGATGCTCGATGAAAAGCACATTAACACTCTTGAGCATCTCCAAGCTCACATCAAATAATTACAATGATAACAAAACACACATGTCATCCCTAAAATGTTTCATAAATGTGATTTTGTTCTTTCTGAGAATCAACGTAATACCAATGCTGACAATCAAGATAAAGATAAATTCAGCCCTAATTGGTTAGGACCTTACATATTTGATACTAGTTATGGTTCTGGTGCTTATATCTTAATAGAGCTTGATGGAACACCCTTTAAAGAACCTATTAACTCCATGCATTTGTGTTGGTATTACCTCTAATCTCTTGGAATAATATATTTGTTAAAGTAGTGTTGTCTAAAGTTATTTGATGTCATTCTAAATAACTTTCACATTGCTTCGTTCTTGACAACTAATCGTGTGTTTGTCTTGAACACTAAGGTAATTATTTAATTTCATTTTATAATTACTTTAGGATTCATACTATTCACCCTTTTGTTGTGTTAAGTTAGATCCTTATAGGTGTATTTAATTTAACATGTATTTCTTTAATCAACAATGTTGTATCTATAGTAAAACTGAAATATGTTTTACATTAGATCACATCAATCCTGTTAAATCATGAAGACATTACTTAAATAATTTTACCATAAAGTCATTTAATTAATCTCATTGAATTTAACATTCAAGCACATTAAGACCAATCATAAAAACACCAAATACACATGTATATATATATATCAAAAAAAATTATATACATCTCAATATCATATACAAAATCACCAAGGTCTATGAGAACTCGACCCCTTGGGCTCTAGCACTTGAGCTACGGTCCTTGGATGTCATGAGATGGTTGTTTGTGATCATGACCATGAACTACTAAGTCTAAGTGGATACTCTAGACCCTATACTCGACCAATAGCCACAAGACGCTCCTCTGCCATCTAATCCCTATTCGCTCATACTTGTGCTAGCTCTACATGTAGTCTCTCAACCTCTACCAAGGTTTGCAATGACTATCCTACATTCTCAACTTGAGAGAGTTTTCTCCTCACACTCTCATATGCTTCCCGTAGCCTTGGGAAAGGTTTGAGTGTCTTTGGATCCTCCTCCATGATTGGTGGGGGAACATAGTCAAGATCTATCTCCTCCTTATTAATGGATGTAGGCACTATCTCCATAGCAGCCTAACAATAGAACTCTCACCAGTCTCTCATTGCTCCTACAAGATAGACAAGGTACACAATCAATACACATTATCACTATATATATACAAAACATAAATATACTCAAGTAAATGTGTAAAATGAAAAATATCATCACCTATGTCTTCAGATGCATGAGGAATATCAACCTCATCCTCTCTAGGGGGCATGGAGGATGTGCTAGCCTCTCTCTAAGTATGGTGTCATTTTTTTCTATAGCTTCCGCACATGATATGGTCTTGTAAGCATGTGAGGACTCCCCATGCTCGTACTGATCCTTAGTCACTACCTCATCACCCTCACTTAGGGGTGGCTTCTCCTCATAATACTCATCCTCATAATCCTCCTCCTCCTCATCCTCTCCTCCATCCTAGTCCTCATAGTTAGGGTCAACCTATGACTCATACTCGTCATCAATAACATTAGTAAATATATTTGATGGCCTATATCTTACATCCTCTACTCTATCCTCTAGCTCATCTCCCTCATCTGGTGTTGGTCCCGGATCACTTATAGGGACATCCATGGGGAACACAAGAGTTGGTCATGTCACTAACCACCACTCCTCATGCTCATTTGTGATACCAAGATCATTAATGTTGGAAACTAGAGGCTGATCATGATCAGAATCATCAGAATCACTCTCACGGATATAATCTATAGTAAGCCAAACAGTATCACTTGGCCTCCAAGCACTTTGCACTGATCATCTAATGAAGGGACATGCCCTCAAAGGTGTCTATACCTACCCAAACTATCACATGAATCACCCATAATAGAAAGGTCATACAACAAAGTCATGCCTCCTAGCTAGAAACCTATCCATTTGCATCCTCCTCAACTATCCTATGGGATTTGGTCACTGTAAAGTGAGTAGATAAGGTCTTCATAAGATCTCATCCTCCTCTAGCTAGTCAAATATCACCCTCCAAAAGTTTAAAACTTTGTATTGCCACAAGCATCATAGCAGATAGCCAAATGCTCATGGATAACCTCCAGCTATAACATATGCCTAGTGCATGTAATATGCTTGAGGCACCACACCTGTAGAAGTGTACAGTGCACCATACTGTCGATCTCTTGAAACACAAATCTGCCAAGATCATAATATAAGTGTGCTAGGATGCAGTGGTCCCATGCATAGACTATCATGTCCTTGTACATCCCTAAAATCAAATGTACTAATCCTCCATCTAAGTGAGTCACTCATCCATCAATATTGAGAACAAGTGCCACTATATGCATCATTATTTGTCTAACAACAAGAGCTTGCGAAAATAGAAGCATGTGAAGCTCAATCTGCACTCTAACATCATCATCATGAACTAGTCTGCCCAGGAAATATAGCATATCCACCTTCTCATGGAATGATCGATCGCCACAGAAATATACCCGCTTTCCTTGAATAGGAATTTAGAGAATTCATTGTACGTCCTCGAGAGTGATTGTTATCTCCTTGATAGGAAGATGAAAGGTACATGTATCGATGTCCCAACACTTGCATAGGGCCATAAGCATGGCGTCATGGTATCTCATTAGTGGCATAAGATATTCCCAATAGATACCTACTGTTTGTAAATGCTCTACCTTTGTTGTTGATAGTGTTGGAGTGTGATCTCTCAAGAAAGTAAGCTTCCTCCCCCCTAGCCACTACTTCAATTAGGCAGAGACCTACCAAATTCATCACAAAATTCTCTAATATCCATCTAATCTCTTCAATTTTTACATATTTCATCATGAAAATGTGCTAAATTAGACCTATTCTAATGGCCCTAGAAACTTTAGAACTCTTTTAGGACACTTCACAAAGAAATGGGACACTTTGCGAAGAAATGGGACACTTTGTGAATGAAAGGGACACTTTGTGAATGAAAGGGACACTTTGCGAACAAATGGGACACTTTGCCAAAAAAGGGGACACTTTGCCAACTTTTTTTCCAAGATCCTAAATTAACCTCTGCATACATTAAAAATCATTAAATCATTCCAAAATTATAAAGTGAAAATTGCAAAAATGACTCACCTCATAATACAAATTGTCGTGCACCACCTGCTCTCGAAGCATATCCAGTCGTGAAGTCCTGTAATCTCATCTACTCTGCATCTTCTTGTCTCACTCATCACTCTCAAGATACAAGAAGGTAAATTGCAATAGTAAGTGAAAAATCACTCTACTTTCCTCTCTTTTAACTATTTTCATCCTTTTTACTCTTATGCATTAACTTAGGGTTATTTTAGCTTAAGAGTTCATAAAGCATCTTTTCTTCAAATCACCATAACAGGATCTCGGGAAATCCATTTTTGACACTGTCTGATGTGTTAGAGTCATTATTCCACATCCAACCTCATCAATCATTTATTGTTATGTGGCATGGTACTTGGAAATTCCCTACAATATGATGTTCCTTATTCGATGTGGCTAGATTGCTACCTTGATTCCACCTACGTAAAACAAGCAGAATCAAGGGGGGCATACATCTACCCTCGAATTAGATTCCTAGGAGTTAGAAAAAAGGATTTTTGGACAATTAACGAATGTGTGTTGCAGGATGCAGTTCCTAATGTTGTGGTTTTGTAGATAACTACACTGGGGGCTTTGTTCTCCCATCTTTTGAATGAGTATCCTTTTTATAAAGTGCACTGTGTAGAATCCTTTAACTTACATATGCACGTAGAGTCATATGGGCGCTAAAGTGGGGGCTAAATGTGCCATAGAAAATTTGACCCTCTTGAGAAAAGAGGAAATTTCATGCCTAATTGGACCCACTTTTGAGTCCCTTTGCATCATCCATCCTTCAAAAAAACATTTACAGACCTCTAAGACCCATTATTTTTGATCTAGTGGCTTGCTTCACCTAAAAAACCACTTAAATCCCAACAAAAAAAATTCAATTCATTCATATCCCAAAATCTCACCTTCAAAAACCACTAGTGGGATCCATTCGTCACCTTGGGCGAATGAGTTCCTTTTGGTGGGATCCATTTGCCAAGGTTGGTGAATGAGTCCCTTTTGAGGGAAATTTCAATTTTTGAGTAGGAATTCAATTAATTCAACTTAATTTTTCAGCGAATGTCAGTCTCTTAGGTCTAAATAATAGGAAAATTAGGTGTTGTTGCTTATAAATACTCAATTTTAGTCATTTTACATATCTTTTACTCATTTCACAAAAGAAATTTCTAAAGTCAAATCTTCTACAACAATTTTAATTAGCAAAGTTAAAGTTTTAGGGTAGCAAACTAGGATTTTTGCAAGTCTTGAAGCTCACTTTTTGGATCAAAGTTCAACATTGCAAAGTTGATGATGGATGCCTATGGTGAATCATGGAGAAATCTAGGTTGAGGAGATGCAACTAGCCATCAAATCACACCTAAAGACTTGTTTTCAAAGTGATTCCATCTTCCATTTCTTCTATATCTTCAGATTAAGGTTTATATTTCATTTACATTCCATTTGCATGTCATTTTATCTCCACTCTTGATGTGTTGTGATATTTCTAGGGTTGAGATCTTACATCATTCAAATCACATTTGCAATTCTCATTCTTGCACAATAAAATAGGGTTTTTGACATACTTCCGACTTTCCTAGTCTTTAACACATCTAAGGCTAGGGTTTTATGCATATTTTTTATTCATTCAAGGTTTAATTACTCAACTAGGGGTTTTACCAAGGAAAACCCCCCATTAGACAAACAATTGTAAGCTATTTTGTAGGAATTTTCTAAGATCTTGATTCGGGTTTTCATCAGAAAGTGTTGTACAGGTGTGTAGGTACAAAACAAAGGTTTCAAATCACAAAAAATTGAAAGTGGACTAATTCTCCATGCATGGTGAATGATTCCCTCCTAAGGTTCCATTTTGAGTTAGGTGCAGATCTAGACACCCAAATAGCAAAAACTAGCTTTTGTGTAGAAAAACCCTAACCTGGGACTGATTTGCCCAGGGTCACGAATGAGTCCCAGTCAACTCAGAATCGGATTTTTTCAAATTTATAGATTGCTTTCCAATCGTCTAATGCTTATTAGGTGCACACATTCTAAGATTTGGCTTTTTGTTTAGTTTAATTTTCATTTTCAATAATCATTTTAAGCTTTTTGCAAACATCACCGTGTTTTCAAATATTACATGTTTCTTAGGTTTGACATTCACAATCAATCAATTTCATAGCTTAATTGCATTTATATCATTTCATTTAACCTTAGTAACATCATACATATCTTAATTTGAGTGAACCACCTAGACTTTTGAGTGGGGTTTATCCCTCTCCTTTTAGGTGAAACATCTTAAGAGTGCAAGAGTAGTCTATAAATCCCTACCCAAAAATCTATGGTTCACACATATATGCAATTTTTAGTAGTTTCCTTAGTCATTTATTGCTATTTTTCTACTAGTTTAGGCTTAGAACACTAGGTAAGTGCACCAAGATGGTTCCCAAAAATGAGGCTTAAGTGGCCACTTTTTTTTTAAATCAGGAAATACTGACCTTGGATGTGAAATTGAGGATAGCTACACTCAAAATTTTGAGATGGAGCAAAAACAAGGATCGAAGTGCTCTAAGTCTACTTTCTAAACTACTAATTTATTTTGAAAATTCCTGAGATTAAGGGGTTCAAAAGAGGGATGCACATGAATTGCTGTTGTTTTTGTCAGAAAAACATAACATAGCAACTCTTGTACGACCCTAGCATGGTGAAATTTTTTGTAGTATTTTTAAAATCGCTACTGTCAGAAGTTAGCTAACAACATCTAGTTGATGCATGATTTTTCTAATAATTTTTTAATGAATGTTTGATATTTTACTAATTTTCTAAGTGGGCACTTCCTAAAAACTAGAATTTTGGCCATGCTCCCCCTACAAATTTTGGAAAGTAATAGATTTAAAAAAAAAAAAAATTAGAATGGAATCTAGTTTCTAAAAATGTAATTTATTTGAAATTTTGATGAATGATTAATTTATAATGAAAAAATCACCAATTACTTCTTTTTGACAAAAAAAAGACATACAAATATAAGAAATTATGGATGAAAGACCTAACATTGTCAAAAAGTGAAAAAAATTACATCGTTGGAAAGCTAAGAGAGAACCTAACATTACCCATGTCTTCAATTTTGTCCATATTGAACCACATGTAATCCTGATGGTGAGCATGAACCCAATTATGTGAAAAATTATAGAATTTGCAAAAACATGTCTTTGGTTGTTGGAAATGCCCTCCAAGCCTTTGGGTTGGTATTCCAAGGAAAATACCAAAGCTAAGTCTCGGGGATTCCCAAAGAAAAATATAACACAAGTATGTTATAACGTACTCACGTTATGTGTTAGTTTTGACATTTTTTGCTTCTCCGGGGAACATGTCGAGCAACACATAATGTGCTCACGTTATGTCTTCCTTTAGTTAAATGCCACTTTATTGAATGTTTGTTCATATGTTTGTATGTATATGTATACTAGTGTGTCATGTATGTATGTATGTATGCATGCTTGTATGTATGCCTATATGTATGTATGTATGCTTGTGAGAGAGAGGGTGAGAGAGGGTGGGAGTGGGAGAGTGTGGGAGAGTGGGAGAGAGGGTGGCACTACTGAATTTGATACCATTTTTTCATGAATATTCGTCAGTCATTCGACAAATCTTTATCGGAAAAGCGACAAAATGACAAAAAAAATTCCATCGCTATTTTTTTGTCACAAACCTAATGATGAATTAAATGTCGAAATAATGGCGTAGATACATTAGTCGTCAGCATCATAAAATGACTTGGATGTTCATCAAAATATCAACGAAAACTTCGTGTATCCATTGATGAATTACAACCAAAATACAATTGCAATGGCTCTTCAGAAGCGTCAAAAGAACACCAGAAGTTTATCGCCATTTCGATGAAATGGGAAAGTATTTATGACAAAGCCTTTATCACAGCTAAGCAACTTTGTTAGACCTTTTTATTGATTCATCAGTTGTGTTCGTTGAAATTGCGATGAAATGGGCAAGGAGTTATGACGAAGCCTTTGTCGTAGCTAAGCAACTTCGTCAGACCTTTTTTGTTATTCAATGGTGGACTTCATCAAAATTGTGATGAAATGGACAAGGAGTTATGACGAAGCCTTCGTCGTAGCTATAGCAACTTCGTCTGACCTTTTCGGTGATTCGTCAATTGTGTTTTTCAAAATTTCAATGAAACAATGCAATTTTTTTAAGAAAAATATTCATTGAAATGTACCATTGGTGAGAGATCAATCAAGTCGTGTCCCTTCATATTCAAATCTTGGGAATTTATTTTATTTAGTCATTTTCCATGTTTACTGGACACCCGCTGAGACATCATGTAGTTTCACCAATGCCTTGAGTCTCTTCGACAGTCAATATTACATATCACTTTGGTGTCACACAGTCTCATTAATGTTCAGATTTAACTGATAACCAATAGATCATATGTCACTATGGTGTCATGAAGTCATACCGACATTCTAAATCTCCTCGAGAATTATTCCTTCAATCTTAAGTGTATCGCTACGATTCTCACCAATGATAACTTATCGATGTGACTTTTGGGTTCTCCGAGACTTTCCTTTGACTACTTGTATCTTTCTGAGAACCTTCCTTTGTCAATTCTGATTGCCGAAACAAAATGTTTCTCCTACTAATAAAGCTATATTCGGTTTAACTTCCATATCTCTCTCCAATGATGCCAATCTCTCTAATGAATCTTGTTATCAGCAAGACAATGAATACCGCCAAGTCCTATTACTGATATAATTCTGCTATAGCGATATGATGCATTGGAAATACTTCCTCGAACTCACCCCAATGGTACTATACTACTGATGGGACCCAATTTTCTAGGAAACTTATTGAGAATATTGTAGAGTCCTTTTTGATGCTCCAAAATTGCACCATGATTGGTAAGACACAAATAAGGTTGTTATGACTTACACCGTTAACTTAGGTCTCACCAACAATCATTTTGTGCTTTATCAATACAACACACATGTGCTCATTATGACTTATACTGATGAAGATTTTCTCGCTGATAGGATCCTTTGGTTGCTAAGACAATGAATTGGGTCCTGTCGATATGTGTCCTCACATGAAATCATATTAGTATGACATTCTTGAACTCTTTCTGATAGACTACAAAAAATATACATTAATATAAAATGCTTTATGGATCGGGGAGACCCTCACCATCTCTTTCCGATATGAATTATACATTGAAATACTTAGGGTTAGATGAATTCTATGGGATCATGTGACATAATATAGGAAAAAATGTTATGAAGAGAGGATTCATGTGCTTATGGTATGGGAATTTTTGGGAACTAATGAGTATGTGCAGCCATGAAATTTTCAAAATTTTACAGTTCTAACAGTGGCTACGTCTGGGGATGAATGACTGTGAGATCATTGCAAGGATCTAGATTTCTGGGTGAGCAGACCAAACTCAAGGTGATGGACCAGTGAGCAAGATGGAATGAATGGAAATGGAGATGAACATGACCCTATACTACTGTACATGGAAAGATTTATTTTAAAAGAAGGAATATCAGGATTGTCCATGTACTGGAAATTCTTGTTCCTTTTATTTCCTAAACTACTATGCATGGAATAGAAATTTTTGAGAGGATTGTCAAGAATCATCCATGCACTAGAAACCCTTAATCCTTTGTATTCTTTTGGCAACAAAATTAGATTTCATTTCAGTAAATGATGGCTCGAGGCCACCCAAAAGAAAGGCTCATACTTTCCTCTGTCAAACACCTAGTTTTTCTTTGAATTCATCAAATTCTTCTTGAAGACATTCATGCAATCTTCCCTATCACTATTATTGAGATTTTTCAGAGAATCATCATGCTCAGCTTGGCCCAAATTCCCTTCACCATTTTGTAGTTCATATTCTCCATCTTCTTGTGTATAATGTACTTATATTCATATTTGAATTCGAGACCAATTGTCATTGCACATTCCATTTTACTTGCACAAAGTATTATATAAGCAATATATTGATAATGCCAAATTATTTATGGTGTTGTACAACTCTACCTATCATCATAGTTCTATTGTTCCCCCCGAGAGAATCCTGCAAAGACAAGTTTACAATACCAAGTCAAATAATATGAAAAAGACTTACTTCCATACAAATTAAATGATTATTCTCACAATGGAAATTGTCTAATTACAACAAAAATTCCATGAAAGGTTATCCATGCTTCATAAGAGATGACTAATCATACATACAGATTGCAAGATGCATAGAAAAAGGATTACACTTGAGAACAACCAAGGGATAACAAGGGAAGGAGTTAAGAAACATCTAGATTGAAGAGAAAATGTGTAGGGAAAATGTTAAGTAGTTTCAAGAGAAAAGAACTTGTAGAACATATTCTTGACCTAATCAAGCTCTTGAACAACTTAAAAAAAATTAAAATACTAGCACATACATGAGACATGTAATGAAATTCCAATATCTACTATTTTTTTTTTTTTGTATTGAAAATAGTTTAAGGTCCATTACATATCATGAAAATGCCTATCTAGCATTAGGAATAGTACAACATCAAAGCATTTCCATAACAAGAAATATATCATTAAGTACTTTAGACAACAAGAAAGAAACCAAAAAGCACCAGTTGTTTTCAAAACCAACATAGATAATACAAATAGTTGTTAACAGCACCACAAGTTGCTACTATTCAAATCAACATAAACAATACATAGTGTTGATTACATTCTCCTCATTGTTGACTTCTTCAATATCAAGGTTTTCCATTATTTCTCCTTGGGGGTACAACTGTTGGGGGCCGCCCTATCTTTCTAGGCTTGCATCTTCATCAATTGTTCTCTCGAGCTCATCAAATGTCTATTGGAACAACAAGGTCTCTTCCAAGCTCAACCTATAGGTGGGTCCACTTCTTAGATCCTCTATGGTATTGTTAGCAACACCTTCAGTTATTGACTTCAAGAAATTCTCCATTCAGATCTCCACAAGAGTTGAAACCTATAGAGCAACATAGTGGAAAGTGAGTCTCTTGCAAGACTCAATAAGTACCCTCTTGATACCCTTAAATTTATCATCATTTCCTAGCTTCCACAAATGCCACATGATTTCATTGGATAAGAAATACCAAAATATCTTACAATCAAACTTGAGCTTCAAATTACAAAACAAAATATCATGCCAATTAATTTTACCATTACTATTCCATACCTTCAGCTTATGGCAGAATAAGTACCAAAATTCCTAAGCATAAAACATTAAAAAATAATAGGTTTGATAGTTTCCAGAGTCGTGTAGATATTATAGATTTCAAAACTTTCATGGTTAGATTTATAGGGATCTATCTTGTTCATTAATGTAGAGGTAGGTAAAGGAGAAATAATTATAATTGTAACACTATTAATAGTCCAGTAAATTATGTTCGTAATTTGTGTTTAATGGACCTCAATTTTATCATTATATTGCCCATCTAATACCATGTTAATCTAGGGTTCAACTATCTCAGATCTAAAGAAGCACCTTCAATTAACTATTTAAAGTACTATAAACAAAGGTAAGAATTTTACTTGAGAAAGATTGGGTATACTTGCAAGATTAAAGTTCTTGCAATCATTAGGTTTTATTGGCACACAAACACAACCTGCAACATATGAAGTAATGGATGACTACAACTTAGTGAAATGGTGCTTAATATGTGAGTGGTTTGCAAATTGATTGGTAGAAAATAAGGTTACAAATAGATCTACATGAAAAATTATGAGGACAATCTACTGTAATCATAAAAATAGATGAAAAGTGCAAAGGAAAGAGCCGAGCTACATCTCTAGAGCCTAAAAAAAACACATGCAAGAAACATAAAAAATAGAACAAACCAATTTTTGGATTAATACAAAATGGTGCCTCTAGCAATTGATTCATATGCTTTCACACCTGAAACAGGACATTAAGAAGATTTTAGTCTTCCTCTATGAAATTAACTACTTACAGAATAAACCCAGAAACTAATATTATATACCTCCATGTTTAGCCTAGGGTAGGTATAAGAGAAAAAAAATTATTCAATGCAATGCCAAAAAATATCAATATGTGTGTAGGTTTGTAATACTCAAAATATCATTTCACTGACTAAGAAAAAATACCAAAGTGATGTTTTTAAATTTTAATCTTCACATAGGCTCCCTTATTGCTACACATGCATATACAAGCATTATTCGAGCTCCAAACTATTCAAATATTAAGGATTTAATTAGCTATGAGATGGAAAGTTGTTGTTTAGACATAATCCATCATCTTTTATATATCATTATTCACTCCTAGTGCTTCAGATAAATTTGTGTAAATGAGACAAAAGTGTGAATCTTTTATGACAAAGAAAATTATTAAAAGGAGGGGGGAGAGAGAAAAGGGTAGGGGGCAAGAGAATGCTTGAATGTATAGAAAAGTATAAAATTTTGATCATTATAACAATGAAATGAATCTTAAGTTTGAATCATTAATATCATTTACAACATTTATGAGCAAGAATGAATGTAAGTAGAGAAACATTTGCATACTTGCAGATGGTACAAAATTTCATGGTTAAGTCAAAGCTTCCCATCAACAACAAGATACAAATATCGATGTATCTATCTCAATCGAGCCTCTAAACCCTTCAGAGCTGTCAATTTTTCCACTAACTTGTTATGCACAAAATTCAAATTTTAGAGTTATGCCACCACTAAAATCAGAAGAAACAAAGCTTTGAAACAAAATCCACACACAACACAATGTGGTATTCATACAAAACCATACAAACAAACTAAACTTAGAACATTAGAATGGAAACAACTTCAAATTATGATGCGGAGCATGGATTCAGAGTATAAAGAATCATTTTTCTACCACCATAGTGAAAAGTTAGCACTTTCTTTCATCTTTGCATATTGGTTTGATGCTTCAAATGATGCATTTATTATATTGAAAATTGCATTACTTTATCGAGCTTCTCTTTGTTTCGAGAATAGTTTAATATTCTCTACTTAAAAGGCCAACCATGTGACGGTGGAAGTTCATTTGGCCCCTCCCCCCCGCGCCCCCCTCACATCACTCTCAATTCCCCATACCCAATCATATAACATTAATCATTCATTGATCTATTAATAACATATAACATTCATTCATTAACATATAATATTCATTCTTTCAGTTTTTACATATTATCAAAAATATGGTTGTCATGATATGATTACAATCACCTTTTTTTTGTTTCTTTTTAAAGCTACAAAAATATAAAGTGGAGTATCATTTTCTAAATCAATATATGTCCCCCCTTTAGTTGTTCTACCCTCTGCTCATGATCTTAATGTACACCTAGTCATCTGCTCATGATGTGGACGTCGTTGCAATGGATGGGGGGTCTGCTGCAATAGAAATAAATGTTAAACTAATATGTTTTTATTATTATTGTTACAAGTATTTCATTAATTAAAAGAACATTAGAGTGGCTCTCTTTACCTGATAATTCCACATCATGTTCCTAAATTTTTTTTATAGACTCATGCTCAAGATGCTAAACACCCTCTAAATCCTGATTTGTAGTTGAAACATGAAAGGTTACATTAAATATTGCACTAATTGAAATTAAATATGTTTAAGATAACATGAGTGGTCCTATTTACCTGATGGGGCCACATCATGTTCCTAATCTTCTCTAGCCTAATCATGCTCAACACATTGATCATGCTCTATATGCTCTAAAGTTGAATTGGGAAAGGTTACATTATTTAATACACCAATTGTAATTAAATATGTTTAAAAGAACTTTAGAGTGGTCCTCTTTACCTAATGGGGCCACATCATGTTCTTGATCTTCTCTAGCCTAATCATACTCAATATGTTGATAACACTCTACATGCTCTAAAGTATTGAGATGCACACCATGAACTTCATCTACAAGTTGTACTCCACCCTCACCAAGCTGCATTCCAATGTCATGTGCAATATTATCATTGCTTGAATGTTTAAAACAAATAGGCATGTGATTACTTTATGGTGGAAATTAATATTGAATAGATTGCACAAGTATTCAATTTTAAATAAATTTTATTGAGTTTATTTACCTGTGTGTTGGATGTAGTGGAAGGATGTGTTTTCCCAGTCAAGACTCTTAGGCATTCAACCATGGCTCCATAGCCTTGTTGGAAGGCAATCTTCAGGTCATCTTTTGTGGGAACTCTATTGAATTTAGAGCCCTACATTTTTGCATAAGATCATGAATTTTGCTTCTATGGTGTGATAAAACCAAAATTGTTTTCAATTTATTATTTGGATACTATATTTCATTTATTAATACTTACAATTTGTATGTCTAATGTCATATAACCACTAGAGCCCAGTTTGAGCTTCCCATGTTTTTCTAGTCTTGCCTTTGTTTTCTTTTATGTGTCAGGCAGCCTATGAAAATTTTGAAATACATTAGATTATGTAAAAAGAAAGAGTAATCAATATATAATTACATTGTTGATAGTATCACATACCTTCCTTGGCCCAGTGGTTTCTTTCAAATTTTCTTTTCAACCTTCTCCTTTCCACTGACACTAGGTCCTTCCACTCCCTCTCCAGAATCATGGGGGGATGCTCACACTTTTTTTTCTTCTCTAAATGTGACCTATATTGGTCCCTTGCATACTTTAGATAGGTTCCAACTTTCTTAAGGACCTTGGTTTGGTTGAATGTTTTATCACCAAACAACACAACTAAATGGTTAATCACCTCATCTTTTAAATCTTGATTTTGGGCATTCCACTGTGTACGTATGGTGGGTCCGAAGAGCTCTAATGTAATATCACTTAGATGTTTATAAAAAAAATCATCTCCTGCAAAATGATCATGGGATCAATAGTCTAAAAAGAGCGATCAATAAGTAAATTTCAATTGGATTATATATAATAATAATTAAAACATTTTAAAGTACCTAGGACCTTCTCTATCTTTATGGGAATGAAATCCAAGGTCACCACAAGTGTGACCAAAAATGTTCACATACTAGTTAATATGGGAAGATCTAGGAAATGCTGCTAAAACATCACTAGTACTAGTGGCCTTTGCATCCCCAGGTACATGTCCTGACACATGTTGTGGAATGTGTTTGCTACTAGAGGGTGCATTAATGGATGCACTTGCATGGTATGTGTTGACAATATTTCAGATAACAATATAGGCATGGATGATGGGGTCAGATGATGTGATGTATACATAGGAAGATCAGGATGGACACTTGTACCAACCCCTACTCCTTGGGAAGCACTTGCAGTACCCTAATCATGGTTAGGAGCATAATGAAGAGGAAAATAACCTTGTAAAAACAACATATATTTTAGTTCATGACATAAAAGAGTACAAAATATAAAACCATGAATGAACTTATGTTATAATTAAAGACCTTATGACAACTTACTTGCAAGTTTTGTAATCTCTCAGACAATATTTTAATCCTCTCTCTTATCTCATATATTTGAGGCACTATGAATATCAACTTAATGATTTCTTCATTTTTTGGATCTTCCTTATCATATCGAGAAGGTTTGTTGAATAAGCAATGTCATCTTCACAAAATATTGACTACACCTCACCATGGATGCTCTTGTCTACTACTGGTGCCTTTCCCCAATTAGTCAACTACAACAAGAATATTAAAAAAATTATCAAAATTAACCCAATAAACTTATGAAAAAAACATAATAATAAATTTTTTGCTCATATCTAATTTGTACAATTACAATGAGGTAAACCTATTGGGTAGAAGCATCTGAAGATACATCACAATCTGTGCTCTCGGCCAGATCCTTCTCTGTATGATCCCTGCACTCATAAAGATGTTGGATGAAGTTCTTTCATGGTGATGTGATCCCAAGGTGACATTATGATTAATCTATCATTTCATCGCTAGAATTTCACAGGTTATAAGGTAATCAAGTCTTGATAGATTGCAAGTTATTGTTACTACCATCCAAATGTGTCCATCACAAATCAAATCTACTTAACTTTTTAACTCCCAAACTTTGTAACAAGTGTTCAATGTGACTATGGTCCACCAGTTACACAACCAAGGCCTCAAATGTATTCTCTAATTGTAATAAAAGGAATTTTTCTCTTCATTCAAGTAAATAAACTTGAAGGGAAACACCACCAAGTGGTTTATTGGACACCTACATGACTAAAAATAGAAGCAAATCAACATTTAATTTCCATATGTCTAAGTGGTTAATGGGAGGGAGTGTGTACTAGGCCTGGTTAAGTCATCATAAGTTTATGCTTTGGAAATAATTTTTTTTTAAGTCATATTAAATCTTCCTATGTCTAATTACTAGGAGATTTTTGGTATGTTTTAAGGTAGGATGATTG
>VDFB02000017.1:371555841-371579900 GCA_007258455.2 Sequoia sempervirens | reverse complement strand
TTGAATCCAAAACATGCATCACATTATATGTTTCACATACTATAATATTAAAAAAAAAAAATTGATTTTCATGAAGTTTTGACCAAGTTAAGGTGGTCAAACATGTGGATTTTTGTATTTTTTAAAATTTGTAATAAAAAATTCATAATTAATTATATGCTTGGATAGACATGAGTCCTCTACTTATGTCTAAAATCTTATAAAAAAATATTATCATTTTATTGTGGTTAGGGTGGTCAGACAGACACCTACTTATTTTTTCCCTGAAATTTAAGTACTATTGCATTGAAATTTCAAATTTTCACCATATAGATTAAAAAAAAAAAAACCTAGCAGTTTAAAAACTACATTCAATTTTCTTCAAATTCTACTCTTACATATTTTTGAAATAATGTAGATAACTTATTCAAATTTTAGCTAAAAGCCTTAACTCATTTTTTGAAGTTTTGGCCAATTTCTATGGGCTTAGTTTCTTTTTCCATGATGATCTTGCACATACTGAGAGAGAGAGAGACTTGGAGAGGAGGAGGGTAGGGAGGTGAGAATTTGGATAGAGAGGGAGGGAAGGAGCGAGATTACTGGGAGAGAGATAGAGGGTGCAGGTGTTTAGATTTTAAGTGGTTAAGGGTTTAAGCAGTTTAGGCGTGGGTAGAGGGAGAGAGAGACCCAGAGAGGGAGAGGGGGTAGGAGGGAGAGACTTGAGAGAGAGAGAGGGTAGAGGGTAGAGGGTTTAAGGGTTAATGGTTTAGGGTTATGGGTAGAGGAGTGAGTGAGTGAAAGAAAGACCTAAGAGAGGGAGAAGGGGTAGGAGGGAGACTTGAGATTGGGAGTGAGTGAGTAAGAGAGAGAGAGAGACCTCATGAGGGAGGAAGTTAGGGAGGGAGAGACTTGAGAGAGAGGGAGAGATAAAGGAAGGGAGGGTAGAGGGTTTAAGTGTTTAGGTTTAGGGTTTAGGGTTAAGGGGAGAGAGATAGAGGGAGTGAGTGAGTGACCCATTTACATATTCTTTTATTCTTTATCAGTTAAATATTTAGTTACCCACTTACCGTTAGCAGAAATGACCCAAGAATTTAATAGAATGGACTACTCATATAATACCTTGCATTATGGAGCTCAATTCTCTAATATATTACTACTTATCAAATCCTTTGTAAATAATTGTAAACTTATGACTCCATTTAAGAATTTAATTGATTTTCTTGAATCAAAGCAAAAAAATAGACACACAATTGAATAAATTCTAAAAAGAAGAATAGCAACATCATTAAAATTTCATTCAAAATTCACTCAAATCCACATAAGGAGAGAAATATATTAGAATTATACATTTATTCATGCTTATAAGTCATATCTGCATACAATTTAAGATAATTTGCATATATTCATCCAAAACTCAAAATAGGTTATCTATTCTATTCCTTTCTTTCTACCCATATATTCAACTCAAAACCTAGCTGGAGCTTTCATCAATTCTCTCCCTACAAATAAGCCTTGAATTCCCTTTTATATGACAAGGGAGCAACAAGCTTTGAGATCAAATGTAATTTCACCACAAATTTTCATTTGAACAAAATCTCCATTGCATTTGACTTTCATTTCAAAACTTCCCACACGTTGAATCTACAAAACATAGTTCAATTGGGGAAAGCTAAAGTTGTAACTACCATCAGAAAAGGGAACAAAAATTGTCATCAAAATCCCCTTTGTTGCTATCCACGCAAAAAAACTAGGCAATGAAATTGCCATGAAGGCACACAATCGACATCAAAATATGCCACACACATAGAACCAACACCACCAACAACAACAACATCAACATAAAATTTTACATCCCACATAGCAACTTCTTATTTACCCATAACCCTACCCTTACCAACACTCAGACCCTGGTATACATGCCCGCTTCTAGTTGTTGCTAGAGGAGGAGAGGAAACCTCAACCTCCTCTTCTTTCTTTTCCTCGCCCAATATGGTTCTAGTTCATCGGCTTGGGGTTTTAAATGCCAATGGCACCCCAAATATCACTTCCTCATCAAAGGGCAGATTGTGATTGAAGCGAGGTAAATACTGATAGTAGTCAGAGGTGGTCTCAGTTACACCATCAAAAATGTTGCTCGTAAGGTCAATGGGTGAGTGTTGGAATCCAAGGGAGCCATGCCTATACCTTATTTTCCTACCAACACTAGTAATACAACATAGTGACTGCTTGTCTTTGCCATCTACCAATTGAGCAACAATGTCCTAGAATTGCAACCTTCTACTACATCTAGTGGGCACAAGCCTAGGCTTGTCAACCAAAGAACCTTCCTAAATAGTAGGACTAAGCTTTGTGAGCTCAAATGAATAGACCTTACAGACTTACTCATTTTATCTTGTCAAACAAGCACTCAAACTTGATTAGACTCAGCCCAAAAAGTGCTCTAACTGCTACAAGAATGACACAATTAGCAGTTAATTCCTCTTGTATTTATTGTGCAAGGTAATGGAAACCTTCATCAATTCTTAGTAAAAATGCATGTGCAAACATGGTAATTTGGCAGCATATGTACTATCACCATTTAAATTGAGTTGCATGAGAATCCGTAGATCACCCTTCATGATTGCCAACAACATCTTCACACAGATTGAGATCGACGTGATGACACAAGAAAGGAATAATTCATTAATGCTTCATGAGTTGTACAATAAAATGACCAACATGTGTCATTTTCCAACTTTGAATATTTCCTGCTGATCTCTTGAAGAGTCTACAGATCAAACGGTTTATCTCGAGCTAACTCGATTTGACATCCAATGAAGCATCGTTGACCTTCCTCATGACCAATAACATTAATCCATATTGGAAACCAACTAATAGGTTAGTAGGTCCTATGCACTTTGCAAACTAAATGGCTGGAGCTACACATCGCAATCTCATTTACCTCACGACTTTTAACCAACCTTCATCTTCCTCCTATGAGCTAGCGAGGAATGACAAAGATTTACATTAGTTTTTGATCTTGGTTTTCAATATAAAACCAAGGATTATGAGCTCAATAGTGGAGACTGGGCCCCACATTCCATATAGGACACACATCTGCCTTTTACTGACTTCGTGCCAAATAACAGGGTGACACCTTAGGTCTACAAGTTGTTGGGGTACAATCGAGATCTTCTCCCATATCTTCAAATCTGAAAAACCTACACATTGTACATTTAGTATTTAATGAAAGGATTTGGCTAAGTTGTCGGTGACATGACCATTGGGGTTAATGGCTTAGGCTTATGTCACTGGATTAAAATTAAAACCCAACTTTGATTTTAATACTTTATTTCCTCCACATGGTTTTATTTCCTAAGTCTCAGTTGGCCCCGTGTTTCATCATTTAAAAAAACTTATGTCATTGTTTACTATTGGCCTAGTGATATCCCCTCTTCCTTTTTAATGAATGTTTTATTTTGTAGAAGGGATCAAATTCATGATACCCTCGATCAAATTTCCTTCAGATATCAATGGTTGCCCGCCATCGCGTGATCGAAAGTTGTAGGATTTTTTCCATTTGCGATATCACACACATGCACCATGTGTCCTTCTGGGGGATGAAATTGCATGAATGCTGATCAATTACCATTTGATCTTAGTCGTTCACTACCATCCCATGATGGCCCGACCATAGTGCTTTGGTCAATTGTGATATCATGGGCAGTCGCCATGTGTCTCATTTGATGAAGCCGAAAGAATAAAGGAAATACCATGGAACATTAATCCGACCTTAAATACATTAAAAGGTGAGTTACTAAAGTGATCTTAAGATGCACGTCATTCAAATCAACATTTGTGTTATAATATTGATGGGAAAGCTGCTCAAGGGTTAATGATAGGGCTGATGACTATGTTGAAGGAACGAGATCATTGATGATCAAGATCTATAGTTGCCCGCCATCGCGTGATCCGAAGTTGCAAGATTTTTACCAATTACAATATCGCGGGCAACCGCCATGTGAAATTCCTTCGCAATATATGGTATGGTAGGCCCCCTATTTCCATGTTGGCAATATTGTTAGCATGTTTTTAAGGTAGTCATCGATGATTTGATCAAAATGAAGGATCAACAGCTTGAATTTAAATCTACATCAAATATGGTTTGAGTTGTTTGTACAGTGTGGGAGTGAGCTTTAATGGTGGATGAGACATTTACTGACACAATTTGATCAAAATAAAATCAATTCCCTGCTTTAAGTGTGTCACAAAGCATTCAGGTATTTTGTGAAGCAGTTTCAGAGCTGAGAGCAAGGTTGTGAACCCTGACAGCCAAAATTTGGGATTTTTGAGAAAAGAGTCGTGAGTTAATTTTTGTGTTTCTCGGTTACTTTGTGCTTGAATTAAGGAAAATATTTGTTGTACTTATCATAGGGCTTGTTGATAAATGTTTTAGGGCTATAGTTTATTTAAATTGTGAGAAATTGCAATATTTTGTTCTATAATTTCATATCTCTAGTTAGTCCTAGCTATTTGAAGTGTGAAGTTATAAGAAACCCTAGTTTGTTCGAGATGGCACCACCCAAGCAACATTTTGGCCAAATTGACTATTTAAAAAGAAACCTGTATGATGATTTCCTGGATCAATTTCCCTTGTCAACGAATGATAGAAAGAAGGAATTAGTTTTGATGTGAGGGAAATTATTGGGGGAGGGGTTAGTATACAATTTCTCCAACATAGTCGATGCTAGGGTTCCTCTCACAAGTTTGGAAATGTTCAAACTGTGATATGGACAGAGGAATTTTCCTCACCATTTTTCAAATGGATGGATGTATGATATGGGGAAGTTGGTGGTACCAAATGTTTTCCCTAATGTAGACCTGCTTAGGGTAGTAGCTACAAGATATGACCTTGTCACATGGGTAATTAGGGATAATGATGGAAAGGTTTTGTTAAGCATTAGCAAAGATGATATTCAACAGATTTTTGACTTGAGTAAACCAAGTTAGGACTTGGTGCCTATCAACCTTAAGGAAATGAAGCAAGAATATGCAAAGTTGAAGTCTCTTTTAAGAGCTAAATTGCTTCCACCTCATCTGGCTAGGGTAGGAGGTTCAAGATTTCATATCAGCCCCAATGACCAGGAACCTTTCAGATTAAATTGTTTTGCAAATCATTTCCTAGCCACTTTTTATTCATTTTGTCAGATTTTGGGTTTCAGTCCTAGTGCGGTGATGCCTATTGCATACATGTTCATGGGGGTGCAAATACAACACCTTAACTTCTCTGTCACATATGATTTTGCTTATTTCTTGGCTAAAAGGATACATGAGGGGCTGTCAAAGCAATAGAAAAATGATATCGACACTTAATTCTTTTGGTATTCTATGCTGATGCATATTTTTTTATTCAAGAATGTTGTCTTCTTCTTTGAGAAGATGAAATTAAGGCAATCGGTTGATGGAGAAAGATTGCCACTATATATATGGGCTACAAATTTATCTTGTAATAAGGAAAGCACTAGTTATGTGCAATTTGATAATTGTTTTTCTTCTAGATTGAGGGCTAGATTGATGGTGAATGTACCTTGGATTCCTAAGGAATTACATGATTTCCTCAGGCCAAAGGGGAGGAAGTCAGAATTAAAATTCAGCCATAATTGGGGTGACATTATCCCATACCTAGTTAGCACTATTTTGAGGGTATATGGTTTTCAAGGATCCCCTCATATACTTCCATACAATGTGCCACCAAGACTAGGGTTTGTAGAAGTTATGTGGCAGATAGGTTGCATCCATGAGGACAACCTCATAGGGAGGAGTAAGGGAATATTTTTCCCTAATTATATAGTGGTATCTAATTTTTCCTTTTCAAAAGGAGGTTGGGTGCACTTTGTGAAATTATTTGAGGATTATCATTTGAGATGTGGTCCAAAGTGGCAATATGATCCTGAGGGTTTCTTTACTTTTTTTAGACAAAGAATAAAGGTTGGAAAGTTTGTGCATGAGTTCAACTTTCCTAAGGACCTAATCAGAAATGAGTTCGACCTAAATAAGCAAGAGTTGAACAAGGAGAAATGGATAGCTTATGATAAGCTATTAGATATTGTGCACAAAATGGATCTGAAATATGATCCATTGTTGGAGTTCAGTCCCCACCATAAGAAAATTGATTTTCTGATGGAGAACTTCAAAGAGATTATGGGCACTTTGAGAACCAAAAAAGTAAACTTAGAGTTGAGTCTAGGTGTACAAGAACAAGGTACTAGACCATCTGAAACAAGGCCAGCATACCAGCCTATAGAAAAGTGGCCCATTTATAGGAGGAAAAAGGATAGTAGCAATGATGAGAAAGAAATGGACATAAAGGGAAAGAAAATTATGAAGTTTCCTTCACAACCAGGTCCAAAATTCAAAGTGCCTGGGGCAATTAAGATCATTGATTTAGAGTCATCACTAGAAGATAGTCCCCCGTCACCACCATCTGAGCCAAGCCCTAAAAGGAAAATAATTGATCAACCACATGAGAGTTTGATGGATTAAATTATTGTTACTAATCAGGACATGCAGGTTGGTATGCCTTCCCCTCCTAGGCCAGTTGAATTGGTTTTATCTAATTTAGATATGAAAGGGAAAAGTGTACAAGATGCAAGAATGGAAGCATGTAAGAATTTTCTAGATTACAATGCATTTGTAAAGACTCTTGTATTCTTGCAATTGGTATGGAGGATGAAGTTTAAAGAATATCAAAATAAATGTAAGAAGAGAAGAGAACTAAGACCTGACAGGTCAGATGAGGAGAATGATGAGGAAGTGAAAGCTAAATTAATGGAAGAATTTAAGAACATCACTCCTGAGGAAGGTAGAAAATTGGCGAGTTAGGCTAGTGTATTGATTTTTCCTGAATGGGACATTGGAGATGCAGTGGCGTTTAATGCTATTATGAAGTCCATGCATCCATTGCAAGAATCTGAAGAAGAAGTCAAGGCAACACTTCAAGATTTTGCTTTCAATGAAGAGTATGAAACCTTGGCAATTTTGGGATTGGCCCCACAAGGGAGAAAGCCAAATATTACGAACATTAATCAAAATTTCAGAGGGGCATTAATAATAAAGAGAGCTTCAGAGACCTCAACCACTGAGGCCATTGGTTTAACTGTGATTGTGGCCAAATTGGCCCAAAATACTATTGAAAGGGAGGAGGCTGAAAAGAAAATCCTAATGGAGAAGTATAACCTTTTGATTGAAGAATACAACAGGATGCAAGAGAGGAATGTTGAGTTGCAAACTGAGGTGCAAAGGTTCAGGTATAGATGGATTGGGGAGACATCAAGTGCTCCAGGGACCAATAAATTACCTTCCACAACAAGGTCAGTGCCTCTTGCTTCTCCAATTGTTTCCACACCATGGTCTCCCAGGCCGAATCCTATCTTCACCCCTTATTTAGAGTAAATTGATGAAGAAACAAAGTGCTCTATTAATCCTACAAAAAAACAACTCTTGCAAAGAATTGATGAGTTAGAGGCATCTTTGAGGGTAAGTGAGGAGGGATCTCTTTCAAATCAAAAAGAGATTGTTACTACTATTTTAAGGCATTTGAATGAAAAGGTTGATAATAAATTGCTATCTATACATTCTTTATATTCTTTTCTACTAGATGCAATAAAGAATATTGATAGAGATCAGGAGGTAGTGATACCATTGATTTAAAATTGGATCCCTAGGGCCAGTGATCTGGATGTCATGTATAAGGCCTCAGGGTTTGATACAAACAATAGGCCCCAATCATTAAAGCCTACTCATGTGTTACTAAAATCATTGCAAGGTTTTCAGACCTTACCAGATGACTTGAGTAGGAAGATTAGGACTTGGTGAAGAATTTCAATGATTGGGGTAAGACATTGTTACCTGATATAATTGATGAGCAGGGGAAAATTAGGTCATTCTCAGCTGAGGTCATCAATGATTAAATTATATTAATTTGTGATGACTCAGATTATGACTTGTTGGTGAGTTGTATGGATCATTAGTACCAGCTCATTTTTGGAATATTTTGAAAGAGATGCAAATCAGGTAGTAGTAAAATACACACCTTATAATGCCAAGGTGAATGAGGTAATTAATTTTGACTGGCTGACTGATGAAGAATATCAGAGGTGGGTAGATAAATATTTGACTGAGGAGGAATAAAATAATGAATTAATAATGGGTGGTAAATCAGATGTTGCAGTTACAACGGCCTCCAATTTTGCTTTGATGGTGGTCTCGACATGGGTTTCTTGTGGTTTTTTGTTGTTTCCTCAATTTTCCTCAGTTGGCATGATGAATGGGAATATTCTCAAGGGTGATGGCTGTTGTAACAATTTTTGGAATATCACTAGATGCTTCATTTGGCTGGTGACATGTGTACTTTCTGGCTTGATGCTTGTTTGCTCTTTCATTTTCTAAAGAAGGATTTCAAGGCCAGAAGTATAGGTTAGCAAGTTAGATAATTTTGGTCAAGTCTAGGTGAAGTTGTAGAGAAAATTGTAAAGTTTGATGGTTTTAGAGAGAAATACAATTTAGGTTCTGAGTTATTCTATAATTGGTTTTGAATTCATGGGGATTTAATATTGTATAATGGTACTAGCATTTGAGTTGAAATGATAAATTCAAACTCATGTCTCTCCACTATACATGCATATCCGGATTTTGAATAAGATGACTAAGGGTTGTTTCATTCATCTCATTGTTGTGGTGTGTATAATCCTTATTTTAGCTTTAATTCAAGGAATTAATTAAAATGCTTGAATGGGATTATAGGCGGATATGTTCTATATAAGGATTTCATAAGTAGTATTGGGTGAGAATGCATACTAATGAAATTGTAATGCAATATTGTCATGGATCTTATAAGTTATATGTTATGTATTAAATCTATTATAAACCTTTAGATGCTTATGAATTTGACTCCTACAATGGATATATGACACTGATCTAAGTTGTACTTATTTTTGTAGTTCAATAATTGTTTGTCTTTGCCTAGAGCTTGCTATAAATTTCAAAATAATGACTATATTTTACTATGGATTGTGTTGTAGTTATCTTATGCTCCACATAGTTGATATTATCGGTGAACAACCAATTTTATTTGATATTATCCTATTGTGTTGAGCTATTCAATGGGATTATCTGTTATGTGTTAATGTTGTTTATGATATTGGTGTTGAGGTTGTAAACACATTAAGGGATCACCCTCCTAGGTCTTGCAAAGCCCAAAGTTTAGGAGGATTTTTAAAGTCCTCATTAGTTGGTTCAGGTCCTTCGAGCTGCCCTTGGTTGGAATTGGAAATCCCATAGGTAGATTAGAAGACCAACCTGGTTACAGTGTAAAAAACAAACTAACACCCTCTACCTTTAACCCTAAACCATAAGCCATTAACCCTTAAACCCTCTACCCTCTATCTCTCTCCCACTCTAAACCTTTCCTTGTATTCTTTTATAATTTTCATTATTATTATTTATTTTACACTTACATTTACAAATACACATACATATGCATTTACTGTTTTCATTTATTTTTCATGTAATTTAATAGTTTGATCGATTTCATATTATATGTGTTGAAGACTTTAGAATTTCAATTATAGTAATTTATGGATATGTTGTATCTGTAACACTACAAAACCATATGCTCTTTGAATTTACACTTGCATTTAGAAATACACATGTATATACATAGATATAGATTTCTTTAATGATATGTTGCATTTATTGTTCTAGGAAAGCATCTAGTAATTGCATTTACATTTACATTTAAAAATACATATAGATGCATACATGCATACATACATACATACATACATATGTGTGTGTGTGTGTGTGTGTGTGTGTGCATTTGTATGTATATCATTTATATTCAGTGTTCAAAAACAACCCATTAGATTTGCACATGGATAAAAATTCATAAAATCAGATCTCTCATACATGTTTTGTTGAAACCTAGGCCTGAACCTCTCATTTCATATGCTTTTCTTCACAAAACTCTTGAGGACAATAGCTATACCTTCTTCATTTCTCATCCTACGCCCTATTCATGCATCCTAAAATTACAACAGTATCCATGGGGCTTCTTACACAAGCTAAAGTAATCACAAAAAGTGTAAGATCCCTTTTATATCATGTTTGGACTACAAAACCCTCAAAAATAGGGTAATCGGGTTGTATGCAAAGAAATGAAGCTTTCTAAATTAAATCAATGCCTTACGCCCTCAAATCAAATTCAAATCAAAGCTAACACATATCTTCATGACTTGGAATTGATTTCACATCAAAATATGGTTGCATGTGACCGTGCAGTGCCGCATAATAAGAAAAATACATAAATTTTGAAGAAAAACATAGATTTTCAAATGTCAAGATCTTTTATTTTAAATCCTCAACTATCAACAACCATTACAATGATCACTTTATGCCTTTTAAAGGAATTTACATGTCAACCACTAAAAAACCACCTCTGCAATAGACTTTTTAATCTTTTATGATCACATGAAACATAAAACACACTAATTTCAAGGTTCTTAACATCACTATTGAAATGTTTTAATTTTTTGACCTTTCAAACATTAAAAAGTACGTCATTAAATTAATTATGTAAGGGCATAAAAATTAAAAACATCTTGAATTAATTATGTAACCACATAAGTCAAATATAATTCTATCAAGAAATTAATATCAAATACATAATATAATTTCATAACTCAAACATTTCAATGTCATTGATCTTCTTCTTCATCCAACTCTTTTTCTATATCATCCGATCCAAATTCGACATTGTAAGGATTGTTCATATCATCATCATCATCGATATCAGTTTCAATAATGTCATCATCCACATGGATATCATCTTCATGAACATTAACTCCTACATCATCATGATCTAGTTCCTCCTCTTCGACATCTCTATCAGGGACATCATCAACTAACTGTTGATCCTGATTGTCATCTGCATCATCTTCTAGTTCTTCATTATCTTTTTCTTCCACCACATTATAATTTTATTGACCTTCTTCTTGGATCATATCCAACAACAAATTACCAACCCAGTTTACCTGGAACCTCTAAGTAAAATACCTGGTCACATTGGCTTGGAAGAACATAGGGCTCATTTCCAACTCACTCAATCAATCTTGTATTAACCATGGTAAATCGATTATCATGTTCAATAACAGTTCTCCCAAGATCATTTTCATTCAATTGTAGCTTGTACCATAGGATGACGAATAGAATTAATCTGAAGGACTTAAAGTCATACTCAAGTATATCATCCAAAATCCTGGCATAGTATCAATTTTCTGAGAGTTCTGGATGTATGTCATTTCTAGATGAAACATTAGTCACTTTAAAGACTGCAGTTATACCAGAATCACAAGTTTTCTTCATGTCATCCAACATTTTGATTTGAAATTTTACCATTGCACCACATAGCCTTGTGGTGTTTCACTTGCAATATGTCAAACATGTAAAAATTATTGCAATATCATCAATTGATAAACATATTTATTCTTGGTCGAATGTATGCAAAGAAAACAATCTCAACATATATATACATCAATATAATTGAAAATAATTAAATAATATGGGTGATTAATATATTTATGCGTACTTGTTTATCTCTTAAACCATATGCTAAATCAATTTCCCTTTGTGTAACATTGGAATCTCCATTACGATGAGCTTCTTTAACCAATGAAGCCACACCTTCCCATGTTAATGCACAACCAGATTGTTGACATTGTTAAATCTATGCCGTCATCCAATCAAGATTGTTGGTGATGTACAAATGTAGTGCATTCCAATCTTGACCAACTATATAAAATAAAATAAAATTCACAAACGACGTATAAATAGTTAAATACCATAGTATACAACCTTAATTTATAATTTATATATATTGAAGATTAAAATTAAATAAGTACAATATACATAAAAACCATATGTAAAATGTATTCCAATTAATCTCCATGACCATCTTATAATTACCTCACTTTCCTCAATCTACCTTTCCCCATCAAGTACTCCCCTTCGAATTTGTTAATAGAGTTGGGATCCCAAATGCGATCTACATGGATCTTTGTTGTAAACGTAGGAAGATATTCACTAATGTATACCATGGTTTGGTATACCATATATCCCTCCACCATAGAACCCTCTAGATGTGTTTTTTGTTTAACCAAATCCTTCAAAAATTTCAAGTGTCTCTCAACCATCCACATTGACCTTGTGTGTACAGGTCCACATAGTTCAATCTCCTCAACTTGGTGTATGAGGTAATGTTCTTGTGCATTGAAAAATGTTGAAGGTAGATACTTTTTCATTTCACACATTAGATGAAGAATTTTTCTCTTCCAATAATTTATATCTTCTTTCTAGATTTGTTTAGATGATAGCCATCTACAAGTGATTCAAGGCGCAAATATATTAATGATATTTAACAAAAATATACAGTATATTACATAACAAGTAAAAAAAATTACAATTATAAGATGTATACAATGAATTGAACAAATATTGCTACTTACCTCATGTATTTTCCAAGATCATATATAACTTGCTTGACATTGTTATCAAAGTTGTCTGGGAGAGATAGAGGTAGAGCGTACTGCAATAATTATAAAGTGATCTTTTCATTATTTTTCCAAAAGTAGTAAACACAATACACTGAAAAGTACATGCATTATACAAGTTTATATAATATACTAGAATAATTACCTTAATGAAGGTATGCCAATCATGCATTTCCATCCTTGACCCAAATTCACCTTTCTTTGTTATTATATTGATTATGTTCGCAGCAAATCCTATGGGAAATCAAATTTTTCGTATGACTTCTTTTATAGCATTGCTTTGTTTCTCTATTAATAACTAAGGAAGGGAATTTATATTAATTTGGTCTCCATCGCTATTTAATTGAATGACATTTTTCATTGCATGATTGGCTTCTTGAGTGTCACTACAAATTTTGACAATTCTTTCTTTGTCATTCCTTCCATCCAATATTTTTCATAACGTTTCTATTATATTCTTTCCAATATGCATTGTATCAAACAAATGCACAATTTGTAGCTGCTCATAGTAGGGAAACCTACTAAATTATTTGGGATAGCTTTTTAGTCCCTGTGGAAGTCGACCATTAATGCCTTGATGATCTTCATGAAGCATATAAGTTAAAAAAATTAAAAATGACAATCATTTTCAATTACAACATGAGTAAACACAACACAATATAAAAATATAAATTCAAAGCATATCATATTTGATAGATAAACAATTTGATCTGATGTATAACCTTAATGATTAATTCTATTATATTACAACTTTCATAGGTGAGGTGTCATTCTTCATGGTTTTGATTTGGTCTCCTCTTTCCCATCGAAAAGATGTCTTTTAGTAGTTCGATACTTAGGATTTCTATGGAGGAAGTGTCTATACTCATCAAATAGCTGCTTTCCTAAACTTGTTGAATGACACGATTTCATCTTGGGACCACAAATTGGACATGCAATTTTTTCCTTTGTTTAAAGACCTACAAGATCATATATAATTGGATTGAACATGTCAATTTTTATAATTATATATAATGAATAGATTATTTTAAAAATATGCATGATATCCACTTCATAGAATTAAATATTGTTAAAGTGCAGTCGAATGTTATAACATACCACAAAAATGTGTTAGCCCTAGGGCATCATGAATTGTCCATACAAGCATTGCATGGAATTTAAATTTGCTTTGTCCTATTGGTCTAGAGACGCCATGCATAGTGATGCCATTCCATAACTTTAGTAACTCGCTAATAAGAGGCTCGATATATACATTCATATCTTTAACTTGGTACTTACCTAGTTGAATGAACATAAACATTACATAATTATTATAACCATTTTACTGCAATATATATAAATTAATGTACATGACTATTGAATGAAAAAAATATGTTATTATGCAACAAATAAGACAAATGAGATGCTACTATATTAAAGAAAATTGATGTAAAAAAATACCAGGAACAATCATTGACAACATTATGTGCTCACTCTTTATTGACATATATGGAGGAATGTTATTGTTGATAACAAAAACAATCCACACTGAGTAAATAGATCTCAGCTTTGCAAATGGATTCACACCATCTGCTCCCAATGAAAGCCTGAGATTACGAGGTTCTTCTTTAAAGTGTGGCCATTTTTCCTCCATGTCCCTAAATGTAGAAATATTCACAGGCATTCAAGGAATGTCATCACCACTTATATTTTGTGCATGGTAATCCATAAATTTCACTAAGCTTTCACACCTAAATAATCGTTGCATACATGGAATAATATGAATATATTGAAGAATCTTGTGAGACACCTTTTTTTTTAGTTGATCTGTTCGATATCTATGGATATGACATTCTGAGAATTTTGTTGCAAATTCTTGTTGTTTATGATATATAATATGATTGTTGGGACATGCATCTATTGTTTGATACTCCATTTTGATATCTTTCATAATGGCAGATAAATCTCAGTATGAGTGAGGTAAAATATTTGATGGTGGTAACAAAAAATCACCAATCAATCTACAACAAAAAATAATTTGTTAATATAAAGAATATTAATGGTACATATTTCATCCTTTATTTACTAGTGATGAACTAACAACAATTAAAATAGATGAAAAAGGATGATATATGACATAACTTAACATCTGTGAGATTGCTATGTTTGATAAACCATTCATAACCTTCAAGTTCAACAACAATATAGCAAAAAGAAGAGTTGTTTGGGAGCCTTCATAAAGGGGCTCGTATGCCTTCTCAAGTATAGGTAAATCATGAACATCATCAAAGTCATCTTGATCATCATGATTAGTTCTGCCACTAAATGTTTCATGGATCAATGTATCTGTACCATCATCTTCAATTGTGTTTTCTGGTGCATGATCATCTTCTTCCATAGGATCATTAACTTCATATTCGATATTCATAGCTCCATGTTCATCCTTTTGCAAAACCACATTCTTTGGGATGTGATAATCCATATCATCTGCCCTAGGGTGCCCCACCATTATAATAATGATAGACACAAATAAACCATGATCATGATAAAGTGATTATATATATAATGTTAAAATCATATAAACATTTATAAATTCAATCAATATAAACACATATAATGAAGAACTTACCAATGGATGATAATCATGCCCCCTTCAACATGACCATGCTTCCTACAATGTTTCTCAGCTGTTGTGATTAAAATTCATCCCGTCTTTAAGCCCTTGCAATTATTGCAAGGACAATAACATTTCCCATCACCCTTTCTTTTCAATCTAGCCCATAATTTATCAAGGTTACCAAGGAACCAACAATAGCAACTCCTTAGAGAATACCTCGAACACAAATCCACAAAGATTTTCATTCTTCTCTAGTAGAACTTTCACTCCACTGGGTCAATATGTGGAATCTGCATTCATAGAGTTGATGGCTAAAAATGTCATTACATTGCCACCTCAATGAAACTATGAACCCAGTGTGAATCCTCCATCATGGAATGAGGCATACTATTGTGACTATCATCGGTGCAAAGGTCATCACACAAAAAAATGTCAAGCCTTTAAGAATGTCATCCAAGACTTAATCGAAAATGGCATCATCACAATAGAAGGACATCAATAGTCAAATGAAGACCACCAAGAATTTCACAACCCTTTACCAAACTATCAAAAGGGCGAGTCTTCTGGAAAAAGTGTGAATCATATTGACAATCCGATAATCAATCATATCTACACCGACGATGAATAGGTCAATGTAATTAAAGTCAACAAAAAGGTGGAATATAGGGAATTAAATGCAACAACAAGGGAACAAGCTAAAGTTGTCTTAAAAGGTGCCTCTTCAAAATCCACTGGACCTCCACCTCTACATCAATATGACCTAGTCAACCAACTTCGAAAACTCCCACTCAGATTTCCATCTTGGAACTCTTGAAGATTTCTCCAGCACATAAGGAAATTCTTGAAAAGGCCCTCGTTGAAACAACCATATCCACTGATTTGGATGTGGACCAATTTCAAGCCATCGTAGGACACTTGTCTTCACCCACATGCCTCTCATTCTCTGAAAAAGATGACGTTTCCATAACTCATCCCCATAATTCATCATTATACTTAGAAGTCATGGTTGACAAGTTTCATGTCAGACGAGTTCTAATAGATGGAGGTGCTGTTTTGAACATATGTACCATGAAGTTGGTGAAGGCTTTAGGATTTTCTGAGGACTCCATTGATCTCAGAAGAAAGATTACTATTAAAGCCTACGATGATGAGAAAAGAGCATCCAAGGGTCTAATAATGCTACTAATTAGAGTGGGACCTGTTATCAAGAATACTTTTTGTTAAGTAGTAGACAGTGATCTTGCATACAACATCTTGTTGGGTCATCCTTGGATCCACAAAATGCAAGCTATCCCATCCACCTATCATCAATATCTTAAGTTTCCTTATGATGGACAGGAAATCACGATACTAGCTGATAATTCAAAAATTCAAACTTGTGCTAACATCAAAGCCAGACAATATACTTTGGTTCCTAACAATCGAGAAGCTCGTGCTAGTACTTCTCTCAAGATTGATACAGATCAATCAATTAACCAATAGTTTTGACAGGAAACTAAAATTCAAGGACCATGGAGTTGGGGAATACTCTCTTTGTCTTGCTAATTTACCAACATCACCTCAGTCACATGGACAACCTTCCCTCACACAACATCAAATATCAGTAGCATCATCATCAACACAACCACCAACAGAGCCAAGCACAAAGTTTAATGGTTGATTCATCAAAGAAAAATTCCCCATGGAAGATCCTAAGGATAGAGAAATTCTAAACTAGCTCTATAAAGATGAAGATGAAACAGTTCTTAATGTCAAATTACCAATAGATAGATATGGAAAAGGGTATACAATCATGCAAAAGATGGGATATGATGGTAATGGTCCTATTCAGAAGAGAAAAGAAGGAATAGTTGAACCTATAAATCCTCCAGGACTTGCTGCAAAAGAGAAAACTGGATTAGGTTATGATACTACCTCAAAAGAAAGAACATCCACACAATTGCATGACACTGTTCTCACATTACAAGAAAGTTCAGATTCAAGACAAGCATGTTTGGCAACAATTCAAAATTTTGTGGATAATACCTTTGACACATACTCTATTGAATATGAATGGGACACCATCTACAATGATGAGTTCTGGAGGGACAAAGAGGTTGATGTAATACGCAAGTATACCCCAACTCTAATCAAAGGTGAAGGGTCAAGGTCCCAACCACAAGAATCTGAACTACAAGGTAACTATGATTCTAGTGATACTAAGTCAGATTTAAATGAACAAGATTATCATGAGAATAGTATCATCATTGATCCACCTCATACCTTGGATCCTACTGTCAAATCTGTTATGACCATAACCATATCCAATTTCACGTAACCCAATGACCCACTATCTTTGATCCATCCTGATCTCATTGATTGGGATTCATCCAAACCTATCGATATACCTATGTTTCCAAGTGATGAATCTATCATAAATTTCCTTTCCACAGATGATGCAAATGATTATTCCACTAGTGATTTTTGGCATAGAGTCTTTGATCAAGAGAGTGTCAATTCTCCTAGCTGCAAAAATAAAAATCAAAAAGAAAGATCTAATGGTGAAAACCAAAATTTGGCAGTGTTAGATAAAACAAAAGATAAAATAAAGAGTGTATCGGATGGTGAAAACCTTTTTAAGGCACTAGATGATGGGAAACTTGACACTCTCCCGGAGCACTACCATGAGCGATCCCCTATCTTGATTGAGCCTACAAAAGTCATCAATCTTGAAGCTTCAGAAAAATAAAGGAATTTATAGTTAGCCGCATCAATGACAGGGAAAGAAGTACCAAAATTCATAGAATTTCTAAAAGCAAATCAACTCAACTTTGCTTGGTCTTATGCAGACATGCCAGGTATTGATCTTGATCTTATCATGCATCACTTGTCTATCAAACCAAGGGTTAAGCCTATGAAACAAAAACTTAGAAAGATGCACCCCCATGTTGCATTATTGGTTAAGGAAGAATTGAGAAAACTACTTGATGTGGGCTTCATAAGATCAATCGACTATGCATAATGAATCTCCAACATTGTTCCTATATCCAAGCCAGATAAAAGTGTGCACAAATTTTAGAGATCTTAATAAAGCATGTCCTAAGGATGATTTCCCACTTCCAAACATCGACACTATAGTTGATCTGATAGCTGGCCATGCCATGTATTCATTAATGGATGGTTTTTCTGGTTGCAACCAAATCAAGATTGCACCCAAAGACTAGGAGAAAATAGCTTTCACATGTCCATGGGGAACTTACTGTTGGAATGTCATGCCTTTTGGTCTAAAGAATGCGGGGGCTACTTACCAAAGAGCCATGACTACAATCTTTCATGATATGATGCACACATTCATGGAAGATTATGTAGATGACATATTGGAAAAGTCATACACAAGAGAAGGACATCTAGAAATATTGTCCAAAATATTTGCAAGATTGGAGAAATTCAAGGTTCACCTCAATCCCAAGAAATGTGTTTTTGGGGTCACCTTTGAAAAAATATTAGGATACATAGTATAAGGAAAAGGAATTGAAGTAGATCCTGCCAAAGTACAGGTGATTATGGAAATGCCTCCACCAAGGAATATTAGTCAATTGAGATCATTACAAGGATGACTTCAATCTATCGACAGATTCATTGCACAATTGGCTGATAAGAGTTTACCTTCACACATATACTACATAAGAATGTTCCTTTTAGATGGAATGACAAATGTGAGATGGCCTTTCAACAAAACAAGCAATACCTGATGAACCCACCAGTTCTAGTACCACCAAATCTAGACAAACCTCTAATCTTATATACTATGGCAACAAAGACATCTTTAGGAGCATTATTAGCACAAGAAGACTCTATAGGAAAGGAGTGTGCAATATATTATATTAGCCAAACATTAATAGGGCATGAACTCAACTACACTTTCATTGAGAAGGCTTTCCTAGCAGTGGTCTTTGCTTCACAAAATTTTTGACACTACATGTTAACTCATACAATCAATCTTGTTGCAAAGATTGATCCACTCAAGTATCTGTTAAGCAAGGCTACATTGATAGGAAGGTTAGCAAAATGGGTTATGATCTTAAGTGAGTTTGATATCCATTATGTTGATCGAAAAGAAATCAAAGGAGAAGTTATCGTTGATCAACTAGCTGAAGCACCACTACAAATAGAACATCCCATGAACATTGAATTTCCATACAATGTCTTCACTATAGAATCAAAACAACCATGGTCTTTATATTTTGATGGTTCTTTCACACAACATGGATCAGGGGTGGGCATACTATTTGTCACCCCTCAAGGAAATACCATTCCTCGGTTATATAGGCTAATGTTTCCATGCACTAACAACATAGCCAAATATGAAGCCTTAATCACCAGACTGAAGATCGCATTGGAATGGAGGATCACTGAACTACAGGTTTATGGTGACTCACAGTTAGTCATTAATCAAATCAATGATGATTATCAGAACAAAGATGACAAACTGTTGCCATACAAGAAAATGATTGATGACTTCAAAAAGTACTTCATGGAAATAACATTTATACAGATTCCAAGGCTTGATAATAAAGCAGCTGACACCATGGCCATGATCGCATCATTGCTACAACTCCCAGAAACTCAGACTCGCTATGAATTTCTGGTGGAACAATCATTTGCACCTGCTTATGACACCCTTGAAAGCCAAATAATTTGCCACTTGGTGGGATCTGATTCACCTTGGTATGGAAAGATTTATGCCTACCTAAAAGATGACATCTTACCACCTGATTTATCCCATAACCAAAAGCAAAATTTTATCCGCCAATCCTCTCGCTACACTCTTATCACTGACACCATTTATCACCCTAGTCTTGATGGTACTTTACTTCAATGTCTTGAACGTGACTTAATCTTACAAAGCTTTACAAGAAGTTCATGGTGGCATTTGTGGTACTCATTTGAGTGGACTAACCTTATCCAAGAAATTGATTATAATGGGTTACTACTGGCTGACTATGGAAAGGGAATCATTCACTTTTGTGAAGAAGTGCTAAAAATGTCAAATTCATGGGAATCTCATTCATGCTCCTGCACAAGAACTTCAACCATTTATGCCAACCTGGCCATTCTCCCAATGGGGGTTAGATCTAGTAGGAAAGATTCATTCTTCATCATCAAACAGGCATAAGTTCATCATCACAACCACAAAGCATTTTACCAAGTAGATTGAGGAAGTGCCTCTTACTAAAGTTATCAGAAAACAAATATCATCACTCATACTCAACTATATTATTTTTCGGTATGGCATTCCTAACTCCATTATTACAGATAATGGACGACCTTTCAAGAATCAGGATGTTGATGAAATTTGTGAGAGATTTCATATTCAACACAGATATTCAACACCTTACTATCCACAAGGGAATGGCCAAGCAGAGGCCTCAAATAAGATTATACTAAATTTTTTAAAGAAGACTGTGAATGATTCAGGGAAAGATTGGCATGTTCAACTCAATCCCACCTTATGGGCCTATAGAACCAGTGTCTACATGCCAACAGGAGCAACGCCGTACACTCTTGTCTATGGAGCAAAATCCATATTACCTTTAGAAGTCGAAATACCCTCACTCATAGTATCATTGAAAGGTATCACAATAGATGATGACTATAGAGTTTCCTGACTGCAAGAGCTAGAAATCCTAGATGAAAAGAGACAAAGGGAAACTAACCATTTGAAAGCATACCAACAAATAATATCTCGCAGCTGTAATCACAAAGTAAAGTCAAGTGCCTTTCAGGTGGGTGATCTGGTTTTGAAAGAAAATCCATGAAATCAACAAGAAAGAGAAAAGAAAGGAAAGTTTGAACCAAATTGGCTAGGTCCTTATGTGGTTATTGCAGTCTACCATTCAAGAGCCTACAAGCTATTGACGCTAGAAGGGGACCTGTTTGATGAACCCATCAACAACATACACCTAAAGAAATATTATGTGTAAGTAAGCTATCATCATCCATAAATGTCCTAAAGAAATACAAAAAAATGAAAAAAATTAGAAAATTCCCTAAAAGAAAAAAAAAGATCAAAAAATGTCATTGGGTGAAAACTTGGAAAACATACACCTTGTGTAAATAAGCACTTTCCATCCATCAGGATCTTTACAACTTGTTTTGTAGCATCCATCCATTTCACTTCCATCATCCATCACATCTAGACCTCCATCCATTACTCATCCACCCACATCCGCACCATAGCTTGGTCCTATTTTCATATCATGATCCCTCCTAGTACTACTCGGCCCATCCTCAAGGTCAGTTTGTCCTGACTTGATCGGAGTAGTCTATTTGCATCACACTAGGGGCATGTTCTCATCGGATCAGATTTGTGTATGGTCTTAAGATCCTCAAAAATTAGAAAATCCAAAAACATCAAAACATCACAAAATCCACAAACATAAAAAATACACAAAATCCAAAAATATCAAAACATATCAAAATCCAAAAAATAGGTCAAAGAGTCAGTCAAAAATTCAAAAACAGAGTCATCTTGTCTGAACTACGTGGTCTCTGCATGTATAACGTAGGCAAGGCTAATCTGTTGATCAACCCCCGAGGCCCCTAGGATAGGTCTTTAGGTTAGTCTCTTGGTCAAAATCTTAGAAAAACCCAAAAACATTGGAAAGTCAACAATCAAAACATGCCAAAAACAACCTCAAAACATAGTAAAACTCCAAAAACATCCAAATATTTGAAAAAATCCATCCACCTCATCTCGCTTGCACCCGCAATAACACCATCCATAATAAACTGATCGTCACCCTCATCCTTTGGAAAAACAAATAGAAACAACCACAACAATTAGAAAAAGCAAAGCTTCAATCATAAAATCAAAAGCAAACAACAAACCGTTAAATGCAAAATCAAACTCTTGATCATTTTCAAACATGTCAGTCAACCTTATATCAACAGCTTATCAATCAACTTATCAAACCATCATCATCCTATACAATGCATGTCCTAGGATATATTATTCTGACAATGGGCATCATTTTGGATATCACCTTGGATTCTTATACTATCAAAACAAATCCCTTTGGCTAGAGGTATGAAAAACATTGGCTTGTTTGTGTGCTTTATCTTTGTCTTTTTACTTATCTTATTACGCTTAGTCCAAGGACCTCTTGATGATATCTGAATGAAGGATTTAGAGAGACATGAATGGGGCAATGATCATTATCCTTTTGTCTGCTATGCTTGTTAGACATTCTTGTAAAATAACTTGGCGAATGCTTTCTTTGTTAGATATGTATAGAAGATGTTTTAGATAGCTTGTTGACTATTGCATTGATTAGTTATACCTTTCTGTGTTTTGGTCCGAGATGTTTGAAACTTCTAAGGTACGTCCTAGCAAGGTTTCCATATGTCAAGTGTGAACAAGAATAATCCTATCTATTTGTCGATTCAAGGTCCATCGCACTAGGTACAACGCCATCCTGGTCCTTTATTCCTTGATGCATCGTGCTTATGTGTGTTATCAAACATAAAGTAAGTAGTCCTTTTAAAATCCCAATCTTCGATAAGCAAATCATCCAATTTTCATCATCCATTTATCATCATCATCTGTCATCATCATCATCTCTCATAAAGTTCGCTTGTTGGAACCTCTTGTCATCATTTAATTTCTTCTTTCTCCACGCTAACATGCATCCATCATGCATTCATCCTACATCCACAAACTATCAGCATGCCACATATCATTCATATCATACATAATAGGAAACATTGATCATTTCACATGCATTTTCATTATCACAATATAGATCTATTAGTCTAAGCGTCTCATAAAATAATACATTGGCATAATCATAGCATATCACATCAATCATCTCATCCATCTCACATCATATCATCATTTAAGTTGTTTAGGATAATATAGATTTGAACATCTTAAAATCATCTCATTTGCATAACCATCCAATTTGAACCTCTTTATCGTGAGATCGATCCTCAAATAGAATCTTTTTGCTTGATCTCTCGAGGGGGCAATGTACTAGTGTACTTCTTTCCGCTAGGGCATCCAAAAAAATAGAAAAAATTTAAATTTTGATCGTGGAAAGTTTATTCTTTGAAGCAATGTACTTTATTTGATTTATTTAATTAAAGGAATGATGCAAGATAAAGGTGGATTAATTTGCATGAGATGAGATTAGAAGATGGTTTATGAAAGATGAAATGTTATGGTTTGATTAAAATTGATTTATTTAATCAAATGAGGAAATGATATACTTAAGTCAAATAAAGTTAATTTATTTAATTTAAATGGATGATGAAGTGGATTTATCTGATGAGTGGATTAATATGAATTTGGTTTACTTGATGAATGGACCTAATTGAATGCATAATGCTAATTTTTCATGTATACATTTTTCCCCTCTTTGAAGCAATGTACTTGTTGTGTTGGTTCAAAGAATAAACTTGCCGCGATCAAAATTTAAAAAATTTCTAATTTTTTTGGATGCCCCATCCGAAAGAAGTACTCCATAATCCATTTAAATTAAATAATTAACTTTATTTGATTTAAGTCTATCATTTCCTCATTTGATTAAATAAAACAATTTTAATCAAACCATAACATTTCATCTTTCATAAACCATCTTCTAATCTCATCTCATGCAAATTAATCCACCTTTATCTTGCATCATTCCTTTAATTAAATAAATCAAACATTTATTTAATTAAATCCCAAATGCATTTTCCATCCCTTTTGATTTAAATAAATCAAATATTCAAGTCAAATGGGTCAAAAACCCCTAAACATCATCTAAGCTAATCTAATCCTAATTAGCCTAATCTAACCACTCATCACATCCTCTAGCTTGTCCCACTTGCACCAATAAATCATTTTAACTCATTTATAAATTCATCATTTTCTTTCA
>VDFB02000017.1:371350331-371555741 GCA_007258455.2 Sequoia sempervirens | reverse complement strand
ATAAGAGTGTTAAAAATTGGTTGTTTGAGGACTTTGACATGCATCGTAATATTCTTCATTACTCAAACCTTGTTGTGGCATCCAATGTTCGTTTGAGCAAATATGGGGGTAGACCTTTGAACAAGACCTTGTGGAAGGCCCATGAGTCTAAACATGAGGCAATACTTGACACAATAAAGAGTAAAGCATATCCGAATGGTTCATTGGATTAATTTGTAAGTATATGCACAATGGTTCTTATTAATTTATACTTGTATCCACGTTAATTTGTTTGATGCCAATGCTATCATGTCTTATTTTACTTTGTGTATCTGTAAGTAACTTGGTAAACATTGAATGGTGTCCCCTTGTAGAAAATGCAGATTTATGATCCATCCAAGAGAATCTCAGGCATAAAAGCAATGCAACATCCCTATTTTGATGATCTTGAAAATTCTCAATTATGATTTTCATACATTACAAAAGTGTGTGCAAATCTTGGTTAGGGAATTTCAAGTTATTCATTTGACATTAACCTTATCATGAGCACCTATGATGTAGACATTATAGGAGCATCTCAAATTTCAAGATATTCTAGATTCATGAGAGGTGTTGTGTGCAATAGGTATCTTGGAACTCATAGTGAAGATGTATGAGCAAGAGTGACTAAGTTGAGAGACAACCATGCCTATTTTTAAGTGCCTTTCATCTATTTTCATTTCATTTCCATTTTGGACATGGTTTGTTTCTTTTTATTCTTTTACTTTTCCTATTTGTAACTAAATTAGTAAAAATTGATTAGTCCCTCCTTGCAAAAAATGCTGATTTTGGAGCCATCAAAGAGAATCTCAGCCAAAAAAGCAATGCAACATCATTATTTTGATGGTCTTGACAAATATCAATTTTTATTTCAAGCCATTATAAAAGAGCATGTGAAGCTTTTTGAGGGAATCTCAAGTTTCTCATTTGAAGTTAACCTCTAAATGAGAACCTATGATGTAGACATTATAAGAGAATCTTAAATGTATGAGTGACATTGTAAAATATCTATGAGAAAAGAGTACCTAAGGCATTGTAATGAGATTTATTTGTAATGACATTTACTAAAATAATGAAATTTGGTGTAGGGGCACCAAGGTTATTGAGAAAATTTGGTTCACGGAAATCTTTTAAGTTAGTTTTATGTTTTGAGTTTTGTCAATTGAATAAGGTCATAACACATCCACAATTGATTTATAATGTAATAAGTCATGTTAGTTACAAAAATAACAGTTAGGCATGATTGGAAAAATACAAAATCATTTTTAAAGGCTATTTAAAGCCTCTTGAAGGCTATTTAAGTCAATATTTGAATTTGTAGCCTTTTGAAGGAAAATATTTGAATATGGTTGTAAATGTACTATTAGCGAGATTGATATTGTTAACCTTTAGAGAGCAGTAGTATTTATGTTGATGAAATTTCCATTAGATGCAAGGATTCAAATCACATCAACCATGTGGTACAAATGATTAAATCCCAGAGATGATTTGTAGCAATGAAAGAGTTTGAAAATGAAAAGAGAGCGACACTGGTGACTCAGGAGAAAATTTAGTGATGCAGAGTCAAGGTGGAGAAGACTCAAAAAAATCAAATTTTAGTAAATCAATAACCTTTGTTATTTCATTTGGCCATCTTGGAACAACTACCAACAAAAAGGCTTCCAAACTCAACAATTTGGCTTAAATTTTAGAGAATTCCTCTCAAGGACCATATCATCATCAATATAGCATCTACTCAAACCCCCAACACCATTCCCAAGCCAGGCATACAAGGTTTCTTTGCAATTTCTTGGAGATCCTTCAAACTACCCTGCAAAAAGGCTACAAAATTAGCCTTATTTTACAAACAAACTGCTCTTTAAACTTCTTCTAACCCCACAAGCTCTTGGAAATTCATCAAATAGGTCACAAAACTCCCAATTCCATAGGTTTTAGAACAACACTCAACCTCTAAGCCATAATTTCTTAAGACCCTCAATTTCCTAACAAATACCTAGGGTTTTTAGTATCTCACAACTCCATGGCCTTCCAATCCTCACCAAATCATAAAAAAAGTTTTTTATGGTCTTCACACAGATAATAAACCTTCACCTAGCCTTTAGACTCAGCAAATCTCAAAAACATCACTTTGGTTCCTCCATTTCAAGCCAAAATCTCACATTTTCAGCCTAAAACAACATCACCAGCCCTATAAATGCCTTACCATTAATAAAAGAGTTAAGGAAACTTGAAAAAAACACATTTTAATCCTTTCCTCTAAGTTACAATTCACCACAGTTGGAGGAAGGGCTCCATCACAAAAAATTAAAGTAAACTCAGACCCTGCTAGTCTATACAAGCTAAATAAAGAAAAATGGATTTCCTTTCACTGAAACAACTAAAGGTGTATTAAAAAAAATAGAAATATAGGTTAATACCTTCCACCATAGTTTTTCATGAATTTATATTCATACGAGTCCTGTATTGGGCCGTACACAGAGAAAATAAATTGAAAAACTTGGAAAAATGTTGAAATTCCACAATTTTAGGCATTGTGAAGAGCACCAATCTTCAAAAAAACTATTGATTGAACCCCCATTCAGGATTGAATGATGATTTTAATAAATTTCAAATGAGGATAATCTCCCTTCAATTCCCATAACTACCTTTGAACCACCAAACCCTTATTAAGCCTACAAATACTAGTATTTAACAATGGTTTTGTTGAATAGGCTTTATCATGCAAATTTATTATTCTAAAGGCCTAGGATCACTTAGACACCCTTATAACATGAATTTTAGACTCTTTCTCTGCACTCCCACCTAATTTTTACATAATTTTCCTTTATGGAAATATCAACAATTATTTAATTCAAGAGTGCTTTTGCACATTTGTCCACCCTAACCTACTAATTCCCAAAGTACATAAAAGATTGGTCCATTAGACCTTATTCAAGCCAAAAAGACCTCAACATACTAACATTTACCAAATTTCCTCCCAATTTACCATTAAACAATCACAAATTGAGGGTGAGGTGTGGGTGCACCTGCACCATTTAGCTTTCGAGAACAAAGTCAATTAGGTTGGCAGACGTTTGGATCGAGCTAGCATTTGGTGGAAGAGGAAGAAAGATGACTAGAACTCTAGAGGCCCACCATACTATATTTTGGTATTGAACCATGAGAGTAGAAGAGAGAATTGATATCATGTATCAAAACATTAAGCATGCATTCTTCCAACCAACAGAGAAGGAGATGATTACTTTGCTTCATTTTCATTTGCATAAGCATATCAAGGCATGGGAACCAAGAAGACCAAGGATGTCCAGTTTTATGTGGAGGTAATGGATGTGGTCCAAAATTTAGGAGGGGAAAGAAGGTTAATGTATGATATTGATGAAATTGAGGAAGAACAACAAGATAAGTAAAAGAAAAATAAAATCAATATAGAGTTTCAAGGATTTTTCAAACAAGATAGCTATGGGAGCAGCCTCATCTAAAAGATTTTGAACTAGAGTTTGATATGTACCATTTAGAGATATTTGTTTTCATGGATTTCCTTTCAAAGCCTCTACTTTTATTATGCTTATGGTAAACTATTTGGTAGAGTTGGTGGAATTACCTTTCTTAGTAATCGCTATTAGTGAGATTGAGATTGTTAACCTTGAGAGAGTAGGACTTGGGCAAAAGGAATTTGATATTGCTATTGCTTTCAAAGACTTCAAGTGGGATGTACTCTACATTGACATCATTCCTCAATATTCACTTGATAGCATCAAGGAATGGCTAAACTCCATGGTTATAAAGTATTATGAAAGTGGAATGAACTTGTACTAGCAGCTAATTTTGAAGACTATTACTGATGATCCAAATAAATTTATTGAATATGATGGTTAGGAATTTTTGAATATGGAAGCGAGTGATTTTGATTATGATAATTCGGAAGATTTAGATGAAGGATATGAACCCTCTAATTTAGAAGAGGAATTAGAATCACTCTTCATGTTGTAGGTACCAACTTTAATAACAACTAAAATGACAACATTAAAACTCCCTAGCAATATTTATGTAAAGGAAATTTCCTTTAGATGCAAGGATTCAAAACACATCAACCATCTGCTACAAATGATTAAATCCCAAAGATGATTTGTAGCAATGAAAGAGTTTGAAAAGGTAGAGAGAGCTACATTGGTGACTCAAGAGAAACTTCAACTTTCAAAAAATAAAGCCAATTAGGCTGGAAGATGTGTGGATCAGGCCAACATTTGGCATAAGAGGAAGAAAGATGATTGGAACTCTGGAGGCCCACCATACCAGATTTCAATATTCAACAATGAAAGTAGAAGAGAGAGTTGATATCATGTATCAAAACATTAAGCATGCATTCTTCCAGTCAGTGGAGAAGGAGGTGATTACTTTTCTTCATTTTCATTTACATAACCATATCAAGGTGTGGGAATCAAGAAGACCAAGGATGTTGAGTTTTATATGGAGGTAATGGATGTCGTCCAAACTTTACAAGGGGAAAGAAGGTCAATGTATGATTGTTAACCTTGAGAGAGCATGACTTGGGAAAAAGGAATTTGATATGGCTATTATTTTGAAAGACTTCAAGGAGGATGTACTCTGCATTGACGCCATTCCTCAATCTTCACTTGATGGTATGAAGGATGGTTGAACTCCATGGATATAAATTATTATGAAAGTAGAATGAACTTGAACTGGTGGCCAATTTATTGAAGATGGTGGTTGGTAATTTCTGAATATGGAAGCTAGTGATTCTAATTCTAATAGTTCAAAAGAGTGAGAACAAAGGATAGATGAGTTCCCTTTAATGTAGAAGAGGAATCAAAATCAGATTTCATGTAGCCATCATCAAGAGTGTTACAAGCCAACAAGATGGAGGGAATTCTTATATAAGGATACTTTTCAATGTAGTAGGTACCAGCTTTAATACCAACTACAATGGCAACGTTAAAATTACCTAGTAGTATTTATGTTGACAAAATTTCCTTTGGGTGCAAGGATTCAAATCACATACACCAAATGTGGTACAAATTATTAAATCCCAAAGACAATTTTTAGCAATGAAATATTCTGAAAAGGAAGACCAAGCAACACTAGTGACTCAGGAGAAACTTTAGCTTTCGAAAACAAAGTCAATTAGGTTGGAAAACATGTGGATCAGGCCAACTTTTGGTGGAAGAGGAAGAAAGATGACTAGAACTCTAGAGGCCCACCATACTATATTTTGGTATTCAACCATGAGATTAGATGAGAGAGTTGATATCATGTATCAAAACATTAAGCATGCATTCTTCCAGCTAGCAAAGAATGAGATGATTACTTTGCTTCATTTTCATTTGCATAACCATATCAAGGCATGGGAACCAAGAAGACCAAGTATTTTGAGTTTTATGTGGAGGTAATGGATATATTCAAAACTTTATGAGGGACAAGAAGGTCAATGTATGATTGGTGCAAGAGCACCATTCAGTAGGTTTTGTTCATTAAGGCAAATAAGGAGTAGAATATAGGATTTTGAGTTTTGTACTAAATAAGGTCTATGAGACCATTATATTATGTATTTAGTAATATTTGAGTTGTATTAGGTGATTACGAGGTTGGGTTTTTCAAAAAGTGCAAAATGTTTAAAAATTGCAAAAATTAGCAAAATTTGCAAACTCAAACATTGTAAAATTGCAAAATTTGCATTATGGAGGGAATGTGAAGAGTCAAACCAATTCAAAGGTAAGTTAGGAAGGTGAATCAGTTTTTAATTAGTGGGAAAGAGTTTAAAAACATGGAGAACTCGAATTGAAGGTTGGATTTTATATTTGAAGAAGCAAAAACAATAAAAACTCAAAAATTTCTAGAATTTTCTGTATTTTCAGCTGTAGTAGCAGATTGTATGACTTGTATTTAAATTATTTGATCTCAATTTGTTGATATTTTCATATTATATGGAGTTACCTTTCTTTTGAATCCATTTAGAAGGTTTTCCATAACGTTTTGTGCATTTTATCATCAATTTACTAAAACTGGCTCGAACTTGTACATTTGAAGGTTTTGAGTCAATAAAAATGGCTTTTTGACCCATTACTCTTTATATAGCCTTTGTAACTTGAGGAATGGGTCTTCACTAACATTATTAAGGTGTGGGAATGATTTTTTAGTATTGGGGAGGTCTGAAAGTGAGATGGGTGTGAAACCCATGTGTGTAAAAGTGAGTTTTCTTTAAGAAAAATGGTAGTTTTGAAGAGTCAAATTATGTTTTTGTGTAGGGAAGTGTTATTTTATAATTTTTTGAGCTTTTTTATGGTATCAAAATTTTTTTTGAGTAATTTTTAGGTTGTGGATAGCTTTGGAAGTATCATTTTCAATAAATCCCTAAAGTTTAGGCTACAATAGAGGGTTTTGTGGTTTACCCATTGTACGGTGGTATAACTGAGATCTGATTGTGGATTTTGAAGTTTTGAAACCTTAGAATTGTTTCCCCAAGAGTTGGTAAGGTTTGGATAAGTTTAGAGTATAGACCCTTTGTTCAACCAGATTGATCCCTCAAGGGTCTAAAGGGCAAAGTGGTTGCAAACTTCAACATGAGCTTACTCAGACACCGTGATGCTTAGAAACTTCTCATATGATCTTATGAGATCATGTTGGGACCCTCTACAATAAAATCTCTTGGTTTTTGATATCTCGGAGTGGTTTTCCTATGGTATCCAATTTTTAGTTGATGGAAAAAGTGTCAAATGGAAGCAGTGGAAAGTTGCAAGGTGGTGCAACTTTTGTTCTACAACTCATGTGACCAAATGGACTATTCTAACACATCCAAATAGGAATTTTTACACTAGGAATGGTTCTCTTTCATACCAAAACATGCGGAATAGCTCCAAGCTATGTTCAACCGGATCGATCCCTTAAGGGTCCAAAGGGAAAAATGGTTGAAAATTTTAGCATGAGGTTACTCGAACACCGTGATGCTTAGAAAATTCTCATTTGATCCTATGGGATTTTGTTGGGACCCTCTACAATAACCTCTCTTGGTTTTTTTTATCTAGAAGTGGTTTTCCTATGGTGTCCAATTTTCAGTTGATGGAAAAATTGTCAAATGGAAGCAGTGAAAAGTTGCAAAGTGGTGCAACTTTTGTTCTACAATTTGTGTGACCAAATGAAATATTCCAATGCATCCGAATAGACATTTTTATGCTAGGAATGGTCCTCTTTTGGACCCAAACACGCGGAATCACTTTGAGCTATGTTCAACCAGATCGATTCCTTAAGGGTCCAAAGGGAAAAATGGCTGCAAACTTCAGCATGAGGTTACTCGGACACCGTGATGCTTAGAAAATTATCTTCTAATCATATGGGATCATGTTGGGCCCTTATACAATAACCTCTCTTGGTTTTTGTTATCTCAGATTATTTTCCCATGGTGTCCAGTTTTCAGTTGATGAAAAAGTGTCAAAGTGAAGCAATGGAAAGTTGCAAAGTGGAGAAAATTTCATTTTGCAACTTGTGTGACCAAACAGACTATGCCAACGCATCCGAATAAGAATTTTTACACTAGGCATGGTCCTCTTTTGCACCCAAACACACGAAATCGCTCTGAGCTACGTTCAACCGGATCGATCCCTTAAGGGTCCAAAGGGAAAAATGGCTACAAAATTTAGCATGAGGTTATTCAGACACTATGATTCTTAGAAACTTCTCATCTAATCCCATTCTATTGTGTTGAACCCCTCTACAATAACCTCTCTCAGTTTTCATTATCTCAAAGTGGTTTTCCCGTGGTGTCTAGATTTTAGCTAATGGAAAAAGTGTCAAATGGAAGTAATGGAAAGTTGCAAAGTGGTGCAAATTTCATTCTACAACTCGTGTGACCAAATGGACTGTTCCAATGTGTCTGAATAGGCATGTTTATGCTAGGCATGGTCCTCTTTCTCACCCAAACACACGAAATTGCTCCGAGCTACGTTCAACTGGATCGATTGTTTAAGGGTTTGAGTGTAGTATGTTGAAATAGGCCATTCCACATATTGTTTAGGCTATGTCTCGGTGATATGGGTCGATGTAAGTAGGATAGGGAGTAGGAATAAGAAAATAGCATTATTAAGGGCACTGGAAGAGATTACTAACATTGCCCCTATCGAAAATTCAAAATTGAGGCCCCTTAAAAGCAAGGATATAAGAGGTGAAAAGAAGAAATTGCTTGAAAATAAGTTAGAATAGGTTGGAAATAGGGTGAGATTGTGGAGTTTGAAGTGTTCAAAATGTCTACAAGGATAGGGGAGTTCAAAATTATGTTATGGCATGACATGCTCTAGTTGGGAAAACAGGGGTTTTGAATGAAAAAGAGAGGTTTGAGGGAGTAAACGTGGGTAAAGTCAAGGGCAACATAATTTGGTGGTCAATTAAGTTTGTGCAGGAAAAGTGAAGAGTGTTGGAATAGGTTTTGAGGTTTAGGTTTGGGGGTTTAGTTCATCGGTTTGGCCAAAGTTTTTTGGAGGGGGGTTCTGTTCGTTTTGGGTTCGTTGGTACAAAAAAAATGTAAAAACAAAATATATATCTACGCAACCTAGAAGCATGAAGTAGGATTATACTACCACATATCATCATATAAAAAAAAACCACCATAAACTTGAATGTCATTTAAAACAACAAAATTGCCAAAAAAAATATGTTTATAACCTGCAAAAAAATGTGAATAAAATCACACTGATTTTCGTGTGAAAAAAAACCATGAGACCTTAGCTTGTTGCTTACTATTACGCTTTGATAGATTTTTTCCAAGCATCCATAGCTTGTTTGAAAGTACTTTTTTTAGTCTTTTAGCCATAGCAGAAAAACATTGAATTGTTTGATAAAATGCTTTGGTAGACATGTATGAAAAATGTGGTAGCATAGACAAGGAAGTGAACTGTTTGAAAAAATTCCTCAAAGAAATGTGGTTTCATAGTGATGGAATGGCATGATAAATTTCGTGACAAGAAAATTGCTATGGATTGTCATGGCATTCCATCACCATTGAGACCACATTTCTTTGAGAGTTTTTTTTCAAACAGTTCACTGCCTTGTCTATGCTATTGCTTATTATTATGCTTTGATAGATTTTTTCCAAGCATCCATAGCTTTTTTGGAAGCACCTATTTTAGGATTTTAGCCATAGCAACAAGGAGGTGAAGTGTTTGATAAAATGCTTCGGTAAACATGTATGAAAAATGTGGTAGCATAGACAAGATAGTGAACTGTTTGAAAAAATTCCTCAAAGAAATGTGGTCTCATGGTGATGGAATGCCGGACAATCCATAGAAATTTGCTTGTCATGGAATTCCATCACCATGAGACCACATTTTGAGGTATTTTTTCAAACAGGTACGCCTTGCTATGTTTATTGCTTTTACTATTATGCTATGATATATTTTTTTCCAAGCATCCATAGCTTGTTTCAAAATTTGTTTTAGGATTTTAGCCATAGCAGCAAGGAAATGAACTATTTGATAAAATGCTTTGATAGACATGTATGAAAATGTGTTAGCATAGACAAGGTAGTGAACTCTTTGAAAAAAAGCTTCAAAGAAATGAGGTCTCATGTTGATGGAATTCCATGACAATCAAATGCTTTTGATTGCGTGGAATTCCCTATCACTGAGACCATTTCTTTAAGGAAATTTTTCAAAGAGTTCATTGCCTTGTCTATGATATTGCTTACTATTATGCTTTTGATATATTTTTTCCAAGCATCCATAGCTTGTTTGAAAGCACTTGTTTTAGGCTTTCAGCCATAGCAGCAAGGCATGAACTATTTGACAAAATTATTTGCAGACATGTATCAAAATGTGGTAGTATAGACAAGGTAGTGAACTGCTAAAAAATAATACCTCAAAGAAATGTGGTCTCATAGAATGCCATGACAAGCAAATGCAATTGGCAGCTGCTCCTAGTTATTAGTTATGCAATGTGAAGTAATTGCATAACTGCTTAGGTTGAATTTGTAAATACTATATTGTAATTGAAAATTGTCATCTATCAACATCTAGTTATTAGTTATGTAATGTGAAGCAATGCTTTGAGTTTGAAAGATGTGCAATGCAATGTAATCAACGATATGAATATAAACTACAAAAATCTATTTTTTACAATTTATTAGTTAAACTCTTTATTTGATTTGATCTCTATATCTCTATTCTATGGAAATGCATTTAAATTTTTTAAAACAAGTTTTTATCTCTTGTTCTACTTTTTTTTACCTTTTTTTTTAAATTTGATTTTTTTCTAATTTTTTCTAGACTTTTTCCTGATTTTTTCAAAAAATCTTATACTTTTGGTTTGCCGATTTTTTCCCCAAAATATTTTTGCTGCTATGGTATAAACACATATGTTTTTGTAATATCGAGGATAATTTTTGAAACTTCTATGCATTGCTAATCTAAAAGGAAAAGTCTTTTGCCTAATCTATATGCAGCCATGCTTTTCACATTGTCAAAAAAAGAAAAACTTCTTGAATGATGCAAAGGAATGGCCAAGCAGTTCTAACTCTTCTCATGAGAGAAGAGAGATGTTGGAGAGTACATCAAGTCAGTGAGAAAAAAAGTGTAATGTTTTTTAGTTTGTAGTATTCCTCTGTTTCTCTACAAATGTGTCATAAACTCTCAATTCAAATATGGACACCAAATATCGATAAAAAATATTTGTATTAACCAAATAGCCATGTACACATACATCAATATATGTCGATATAAGTATAAAATATAGCTACAAAATAGCCATATAGGCTTACAATAATTCCATAGAGGCATATAATGTCAAATATATCCAATACAAAATATGTACAAAATTGCCATGTCTAGGCATACAACAAAGGGCTCTGGAATCAAAATTCATTTCTCTCCATGCTCTGGAAATAAATTATTTCCCTTTGTTTGTAAATTTGATGGTAATAAGTTTTTCACTCATTTCTACTATGATCAAGGAGTGATCCTGCTGCTCCTCCTAGAGTTTAGCTCCTGGTGAAGTTTTAACTATTACAATAAGTAAATACATTAATATATATAAATTGCATTATAGAAAATGATATATTTAACAAAATAATCACTTACGGCCATCTCACGATCACTCTCCATGATGGAAATATTTGCACATCGATGTTGAGGCATGCTCAAGCCCTATATAAACCATCCAAATATGAATTAAACTATGAATCAATAATGGTTTTATTTTTCACTAGAACTAACATCTATAACAATGAATGTAAATTGAAATTTAGTAATTTGCCTCATACCTCCCTATCAGATCCATCGAGGATTGCATAGCGGATGAAACACCAATATCCATTGCCCTCGCAACATTTGGAGGTGTTTCCACAACCAACATCTGAAAAAATAATAATAAATTATTCAATCACAAAAAAGTTACAATAGCAATCCACGTCACATGACTTATAATGTATGAGATCTAATGAAAAAAAAAATTGAGTACAAGTATTAAACTATATATTTCTGATTATCATGCTTACTATTTTCCTTATCCATATATTTATGATTATCATGAGCTTACTATTTTTCCTAGCTAAAGCAAATTGAGTGGAAGGGTGCCTTAGTGAATGATGAAAGAGTGGATTGTTTAGTGACTCTAATTAGGTTTCTTGTGCATGGATCAGTCATTTTTGTTGATAAATAAGATGTTTGAAGCTTGAGGATGATAATAAGTATTGAAATGAGTTGGCTTGTTGTTTCCTTGTGGTTTAAAAATGAAACAATTTGATTTTCGATGAAAAAGAAAGAAATTTTAGTTGCTTATTCAATTTTATCTTCTCCTAATTTAATTGGGTCAGATGTTGGTGTAGAAGCACCTAGATCATCAAATACTTTTCAATTTTGCAAATGGGATGAGTGTTCAAATTTGTATTGAGTCAATCACATAAGGTCATGGAAAAATGATGTAAAGTGCATGTTCAAGGTCATATGAGGTCTTATTTGAATGTATTTAAGGTTATGGGTAAGTTCTAGGTGGTCAAAGTGGGAAAATGCAAACAATGCAATAATGTAATATTTTTAAAAGTTGTTAAATTGACAAAAACAAGGAAACCAGGCATATCAAGGGTTAAAAGGGGTAGTTTCAATCGATGGAAAGACAGTTATGGAAAAGGAAATATCTTTAAAAGGAATGTAAAGGTGAGAAAAAGAAGAAGTTTATGTTCTTGTAATTAGATTTTGAAATAAAAATTCCATGTTTTTGAGTTTGCAACATTACTCCATTGTTTTGTTTTCTTTTGTTGGTAATTTAGGAACACCCAAAGTTAAATCATAGTGTGAATACATGTAAAGAGGAGTTAGTTTCCAATTTCAAGAGTTGGAAGGTTAGTTTTAGGGAACAAAAGAATAAAAGGCAGTTTTTAGTGCCCGATAAAGACCTTTTAGAAGCAAGTTTGAGAGTCCAATAGGGTTTTTCTTCACTACTCCACCAATGTAGGTCAATTAAATTGGTGGATTAGGTTAATGTTAGGATTTTTTGCATGTTTTGATGATTGTAAGTGTAGGGAAAAGCAATAATACAATGGTGGAGTTGTTGCTACACTAGAAAAAAGAGGATTTTCCTACACACAGTGATGCTACAGTCATGGGTCATGAATAAATAAAGATTGCAGAGGCTTGGAAATGATGTAGAGGGTCTTGGTAGACATAAAAATCATGTCCCAGGTGGTGGCTAGAGAAATAGAGGTTTGCAAGAGTATTTTTCACAAAACACTGCTTGATTTGTGCTTTTACACCCTATAAACGAGGGTTTGTTGGATCAGAACATTTTCATGGTTTTCAATCCCTATAAATGGTGAAATATTGAGTTATAAGACATGCTTGAAGACTTTTTTGAGGTTTTGAGTGATTTGGAATGGTTTTGAAGGGGTCTCCTTTTTAAAACAAGTCTAATCTACTAGCCTTTCTTTAGAGGATAGTCTGAAATCTGATGATTTTCTTTATGTCAAACCTCTAAGAACTTTGATATGTTGTGATGTGCTAGATAGTGTTTCTAAATGTGCATTGAGTTTTTTAATAAGCTTTGGATAGGAATGTAACTACCCAATTCAATGGTTGATAGACCTACTAGAGGAATATGATAATGTCTTATCAAAACAAAGATGTATGTCTGTTTAAAGATGTCTGTTTAGATGATATTGAGTGCTTGGTTACTATCAAACTAATGATATGATTGATGTTACTAAATTTGGTAAAGGTGTATAAGATAGGTTTGGTGACTTTAATGGTTGGATGGGTGAGTATTATGAAGCCTTTTGAGCAAATTGGTGATTAACCACAATATGATAATCAAGATTCTGTTGTAATAGGATTTTGTAACCTGTAAATAGACTACTACAGTCAAAATATGGTGAGTATAGTTCTTGATAATGGACTGATAATAGTGAGGTATGGTTTAGTTGATTTGTCGCCTTGGTGAATAAATGAAAGGATTAATTGTTCAAGTGTCAGTAATCAGGTTTATGTTGTTTTTATGGTGGCTAAGAATGATGTGAATCTAATTGATTAAGTCAAGTTTTTCTTTAATATGGTTTTTTCTTTGAATGATTCAATTGGAATACTAATTAGTGGAATGATGAATGATGGCCTATGGAATAACTAAGAGAATTTGAGTGGATTTTGGTTGAATGAAAAGTATATTTCTAATGAAATTATATTTGATCTTCTCCTGATTCTATTTGGGATTGAAACCACTTGAAGAAATGATGTTGATGGTGTTTGTTGGATGCTCTACATCAGATGTACCCTGATGATTGAGTGTTTTGATATGATGATCTACATCACTAACTACCTTGTCTATGCTATTACTTACTATTATGGTTTCATATATTTTTTCCAAGCATCCATAGTTTGTCGTGTTGGTGCACCTTTGCAAGCACATGCCTGCATGTGAAGTAATTTCATCATGTTGCTTATGTTGACTTTCTAAACAACTATATTGTGCAGTTGAAATTTTGCCATCTATCCACATCTAGTTATTAGTTATGGAATTTGAAGTAATGCTTTGAGTTTGAATGATGTGTAATGCAACACAACCAACAATATGAATATAAACTACCTAAATTTATTAAGTAGAATTCATTAGTTAAGTTCTCTTTATTATATTACCTTTGTGTACATTTGAGTAAATCCACTGGCACTAGGAGGTGTTTTCTTGAAACCTCCAATATTAGCCTATTCAACATCCAAAATCACATATTAAAATACTATTCATAAAACAATGCTATTAACATGTAATAAATTTATAATTGTTTACTAGTTACATACCCCACTAATAGGTGTATTGTAGAAATAAGTAGGTGGAGAACCAGTGTATCTAGTATCAACATTGTGACCCTACAATTTTATTAAAATAATAAAACTAAATTAGTTAATCTTGCATTTCATAATCAAAATTTAATAAATTAAATTCAATGAACATGTTGAATTTTACCTAACTATAAATTCCATATGTGTGATGCAAAATGTTAGTTGTCCTCTCCATCCCTGTAGTAGCATACGGATCCTGTGTACCAGCCTCTAGAGTGTCGGTGGGGTCATATGAACAAGTCACCCCGCAAGATTGACACACATGGGTTTGAAGGCCACCACCCGAAGACTCCCCTAGATGGAATTGTACAATAGGGCTAGTATGATGGATGATACTCGGGGTCAAAGTGTTGATTTCTTGTAATTTCTCTACATTGACACTCTCCTTTGCAATGGCAGGCATAACAATGTGCTCACGAGGTGGCCTAGTGAGAGGTCATCTCCCATGCCGCATAGGATCTGGCTGTGCACCAAGCCTATCCTGAGTCAACCCCCCACCTCTCCCCTAGAACTCCCTCATATCAAAATAATTTGGGATTTTGTTCAAGATGAACTCACTATATAGTTTCCTAAGAAAATATTGGGGGACTTCACAATTGTTGCATGTTGGGTAATCAAAGAACAAGTACCACCTATCATAAAACCGGTTCCTAATCTTTTGGTGGTGGCACCAATGAATAGGAAACCTCTTCGCATTGAGGCTAAGATTTTGATTTCTTGTAGGGTCAGTGAATAAAAATCACAAATCGCCTTTAGTAATTTTAAAATCTTTTACTTGTTTATACGATAGTTTATCTGCATAATATACCCTAATTGCCTACCTCCTATCTTGTCATCCCGTTATTTGTTGGGTTATTGAATCTACATTTTTTAACATCGCTTTCATTGAATTTGCTAGGGTCATTCTTTCTATGGTTGAAGCATTTGGATCACTCAACCTACTAATAAGATCCTCTATTTTTTTTTGTTGTTCTCAATTTCACTCCTCAAATTTTGTTGAGTGCTAGGAGGGTGTTAAGTGGTTGGTGGGGGAGGTTGATTTTGTTGAGGATTTTGAGGATATGTAGGATCAATTGTATCTCCTACAAATTAAAAAAAAAAAACAAAATCAACTTGAAAATAAGAAATTCAAAACAATTAGCAAACAATACTTACCTCCTACACCTCTTCATTGTCATGGCACCATCTTTGCAAAGAAAAAGCAATTGTTGTTGATTAATTTTGTAGAATTCCTCCTCCTAGAACGCGAGCGTGAAAAATGAGGGTTTTTGGTCGTGGGTAGAGTAGAAAATCAGACAATAGAAAATAAATCACTTTCAAGTTTTTTTTGCTTTTAAAATGACATAACACGAGTGCTTTATAATGCACTTGTGTTATACCATTTTCAATTTTTTTTTGGAATTGGCCACAAAGTGTAAGCCAACTTCATTCACCTGCCCCACTATGCAATTTCATTATCTATATTAGGCCTGCAATCTTTGGAAAAGCATAGGACTTCTTTTAAATTTGAAAAGATGAGGTTCAGACATCCTCATTTTTTTCCCTTGCTTAGAAAATGGTGGGTCAATGCTCCTTTCGAGAGAGGTACCAAAATTTTTCAGTTTTGTAAAAAGTTACATCATGTTAAGTAGCAAATAAAAATATGGAACATCCAAGTCTTTAAGAAAAAAATGTCCAGAAAGAGGAGGTGGCAGAAGAATTAGCAGAGGTTCATGAACACATAATATTGCATGGCTTGGATTTAGTTACATATGACAAACAAAAGAACTTGCAATTGGTTTTGGAGGAGTTATGCAAAAGAGAAGAGATTTATTGGCGTCAAAAATCTAGGGAATTATGGCTAAAGGATGGGGATCATAACACAAAAAATTTCCATGCATCTGGTCAATTCAAAAGGGCTAAACAAACAATTTCCTTAATTAAAGATGCATTAATATGAAATTTGATTACAAGTGAAAAGGAGATATATGAGGAAGGGATCATGTTCTTTGAAAATCTTCTAGCACCACCATGGGATGGTTCAACACAATTAAATTAGGATGAGCAAGTATTAATGGATGAAATACCAAACCTCATATCTCGAGATGAAAATGAGAATTTGATGAAACCCTTTAGTTTAGAAGAATTAAAGAGGGTAGTCTTTTCACTCTCACTAGATAAGGCACTAGGTCTCGATGGCTTTACAGATTTCTCATTTCAAAAGTGTTGGGATGTGTTGGGATTTGATATGCTATTAGCTCTAAAGGAGTCTTAAAAAACTAGTACAATGTTGAAGGATTTTAATGTTACAATCCTATTTCTTTATGCAACACTATTTATAATATTTTCATGAAGGCAATATATCTTAGATTGCAACATCTCATTCCCAAGATCATATCACAAGAACAAGGGGGTTTGTACCAAGCAGAGATATTGTGGAAGGAGCCTTGGTTGCACATGAAATGTTTCATACTATTAATTCAAATCATTTATCATCCTTCATTGTAAAAATGGATATGATGAAAGCATACGATAGATTTGATTGAAATTTATTAATGAAAGTTTTGGCCAAGTTTGGCTTCTGCAAAAAGTGATGTAAGTGGATTTTTTCTTGTTTACCAAGAGCAATTTTTTTAGTTATAATATAAATGGATCACCATCAGGCTTCTTCAATGCTACGCAAGGGGTGATACAAAGGGATCCTCTATCCCCTTTTCTCTTTATATTTATGGCTGAGGCATTAAGCAAAACAATAAAGGGTAGGCACAATTAGGGCTTGTCGAAAGGTATACATATCCCACAATCATATATTTCACTAACGCATACCCTTTTTGTTGATGATACATTATTATTTGGAAAAACAACCCTTGTAGAGGCCAAATAGATAAAATTGGTTCTAGACATGTATTCTTTAGTACTTGGATAGAAAATAAATGCTCACAAGTCCAAGATTTATGTATTTAATACTAAACCAGCTATCAAGAGAAAAATTATAAGGTATTTAGGCTTTCAATTGGTAGAATTTCCGTGCACATATTTAGGGATTCCATTCTTTATGAGGAAGAATAAGATTCCATTTTGGCCTAAAGTTATAGAGAGGATTAAACCTAAAATTTTAACGTGGAAAGCTAGATGGTTGTCATTATCTAGCTGAATATTGTTAATAAAAATTATACTAGCAACAATTTCAAATTACTTCATAGTAGTTCTTAAGGCTCCAAAATCAATTGTTGACCAAATTGAGTAGTTAATCAAGAATTTTTATGGAAGGGAAATATGAATGGGGTGAAAGAAGTTCCTCTAATTTCTTTAGATAGCATGACCTCTGAGAAATTCAAAGGTGGGCAAGGTTTGCACAATATATCCAAAAGAAACATGGCCTTTGGGGGGAAATTGATATGGCAGATGTTTACCAAATTAGATTCTAAATGGTGTAGAATCATGCGGGCCATGTATCTAGATAGCCAAAATCTGACAAGAATTTTCACTATTTCCAATCCCCCTAATGACTCAACCATGTGGAACTTTATGGTTTCATTTTGAAAAGTTGTTACTTCATACATTTCTTGGGAAGTGCACAATGGAGAAGAAGTTCAATTTTGGAATGACTCTAGGAATGGATACCCCCCTTGAAGGACATCTAAGAACTAGTACATCTCAGTTATGGGGCAATAGGTTAATTGGCTAGGCTTTCTCAATAGATGAAGTAACTAGTAGAGTAAGTTGGAGGGATTTTTCCCAAACACAGATAACATTGGCTCAACAAAACCTAATTCAAAGTATTTTAGTAGAAAGGTTAGTGTTTCTAATAGGAAAACCTAACCAAATTATATGGGTACCCTCCAAATATGGATTTTATTTAGTTAATCAGGGGTATAAGGCTCTTCTTAACAAAGAAGTCCAAATACAATCTCAAAGAACTTTCCCTTTTTTCTAGAACAATGTGATATTACCAAAAGCAAGTAGCTTTGCATGGTTAGTGCTAAGTAAAAGGGTGTTGACAAGTCATAGGCTAACTAAATTAGGCTTTGCAAAGCTTTTCAAATGTGTTCTATGTGGGGAAGTTCTTGAGGATGTTAACCACCTTTTTTTACAATGTTCATATGCTCAACTTTGTTGGCAATTTATTTTACAAAAAATAAGCTTTTTTGCGCCTTTACCAAACATAGTTTGGGATCTTTTTTCAGCTTGGCCAATATTATATAAATCTTCTTTGATTACATGCATTTGAAATTTAATTCCAGCTATAGTAGTTTGGTCTATCTAGTGGGAGAGAAATAAGCATATCTTTAGAAAGGTATCTTCATTAGTGCAAAATGTTCAAGGTATAATAGAAAAATCAGTCACAAAAGCAATGAATGCATATGTTCAAAATTGAATAAAAGGGTTGACTCTCTTTTCATATCATGGGATGATAGTATTCTAAAGAGTTAGAAAGACATAGTTTTACCCTTCAAAGGAAATTTGCAACAAGCTCACAAGGCAACAATTGATAGGATTTTGATTAAATGGAAACCCCCATAACTAGGATACTTTAAACTAAATTTGATGGAGTGTCAAGAGGGAATCCAGCTGTTTTAGGTGCATGGGTGTGTATTTAAGATTCTTGTGGAGAATTAAATACAACCAAATCAATTGCTCTACCATCTGGCATGAATAATGTGGCAGAAGCATTGGCACTCCTGCATGGTTTAAAGCTAAACAATATTTACATCAATATTTTTAACCGAATCTTCATCTTTTGAGACCTATAGTAGTTAAACTATTAGAAATTTAAGATGACATGAACTAGTGATTTGTGGAAATTTGTTTGTAGATTCTAAATACAATTTTTTTCAAATTTTCTGAAATAAATCATGAATGTTTCAACATCTCCTTTAATAACTAGCTTTAAATAGAAAATAACATTTTTAGAAAGTAATGTTTGTGTCGTACAACATAATTTTTTTCTATAAAGGATTAAATTATAATTTTTTAAATATAGATTCTCAACATCAACATCTAGGGAAAGGATATTTTTTCATAAATTTTTGTACATTTTTTTTTTTAAAATTAATTTTTGAAGTCACTGTAACTATAATTTGGACATACATATGTGTGTCATACAACATAACTTGTTGTGTATATATTGAAATCCTTTTTCTTTCTTTTTTCGGGTGGGGGTGAAATAAGAACATCAATACCTAGGGAAAGGGTATTTTTTGAATTTTTTTTACAATGGTTTACTATTTTTTGACCTTTGCACAACAAAGAGCTTGATGTTCGAAGAAAAAACTATGTTTAGTAAAAATTGAAAATTAAATACATGATAAAATGAAATTATATCAAAAATATATTTTTTGGAAATCTCATTTCAAGGGCTACATTCTTGCAAAATATAATGTTAAGATGACATTATTTAATCCCTCAAAAGGTAAATAAAAAGTGGTTTTTACCAGCATTTTGATAGTTGCAAAGGAGACTCCATTACAGTGGGCATGATTTAATACTAGAGGGCTTCTATCCAAGGGGGTTTGATCTAAGGGGGTCTTATCTATCCCTCTTCAATTAAAACCCTTTAGATGGAGCCTATCAAGACTTAAATCATTGGTTTTTCTAAAAATAAAAAATAATGATTTCAAGACAAAATCAACATGTCTCAAAAGTGAGACATATGGTTATGGTAGGTGATTTGTTAATGATTATAAATGCATGTAAGCAAAGATTATGTCATAATTGAAATTTGCAATATATTCTAGAAAATGCTTGGTCATTATTAGACGAGTTTCATTATTTCCAAATTCCACATACATGTCATGAAGGGAATAGGTTAGCAAATCACCGAGAAAATATGGGATGTCAAAAGAAAGAAGTGACCATTTCAAATGTTAGTATGGTTGGCACATTTCCAATTTTAGTCGAGATTGTAGCAAAAGAATGTATACAATGATATTCATTGGAGAAAAATATAGTTTTGGAAAAAGTGCAATCATTTCAAGTGGTGACAATGGCTCAAGAGGAGAAAATGAGGCAGAATTATGTTTTAGTCATCCAAATAAAGAAGTGGATTAGGGTAAGATAGTGTGGGATAATGACAAGTAAGCTTTTCATGTGTTTAATTGGAATAATCTATTTAAGCACAATGCTAATCAAGTGGTGACCCAAGTGCATCTCAAAGGTTGGTAGTATAGAGCTTCATGAGTAATGGTACAATGCCTTTGAAGGTTTCATCAAATTTCAATTTGAACCAAGTGAAGGAAGGATAAGATAGAAGAGACTCCTATATCCCAACAAGTCTAAAGGAAAATTGTGCTTCCCAATTCAATGCTTCAAAGATTAGTTGAGTGCTCAGTGGTGTGCTTGAATGACATAGAGCTCAGAGGATGTTGTGAGAGAGTGGACCTAATTATGGAAGCATGTGATGTTGGTTGATGTCAATGGATTGAATTAGGAAGGTTGTTTGATGTTGTTGTGCAATATCACATAGAAGAGGTGTAAAAGACTTAGTCAAATTTGTACTAAGTTAGCAAGTTTTAAAGTTCAAGATTATCACCTATCAAATACCTTGAAAAGAATTAGAAGCTTTGAAGAGAATCGAGCATCCGTCGTCAGGCTTATCATTTACCAAATGAATTTGAAAAAGACTTAGAAAGTTTGAAGGTTTTCGACATTCAAACTTCGAAGCTTCATCATAACCTTTACTTGTGAAGTCTATGGTATCGGGTATTGAGAAACCCCAAACCTTGACCCGCAAAAGGATTTTGCTCTTCATTGCTCAACATTATTTTCATCAATTTGGCATGAAGGACAAGGGATCCCCAATCCACAACATTTGAAAGGAAATATGGAAGTTTCCCACCATCCTATTGAATGAAGGCATTGATTTTGTTTGACCATGCGAGAAAGTAGGATTTTGACATGTGGCTTGGATGAACAAGTTGAAGACTTATGGCGAGGAATATGAGGATCAATAAGGAGATGACATGTGGCAAAAAAAGATTGGTTGATGATTCACATTGTTGTTGGGAATCATAAGATGTAAAGTGTCATTGATGTCAAAGGAGCATTAGAGGCAAGATGGAATTGATCATGCAAGGGAGATGTTGGCATGATGATAGATTAGTTGTGTACTCAGTGGTGTGCTTGAATGACATAGAGCCTAAAGGATGTTGTGAGAGCAATGGACCTGATTCTAGAAGTAAGTGGTGTTTGTTGATGTCAATGGGTTGACTCAAGAAGGTTGTTTGATGCTGCTATGCAATATCATATAGAAGAGCTATAAAAGACTTAGTCAAATTTGTGCTAAGTTAGTATGTTTTAGAGTTCGGGCTTATCACGTATCAAATACATTGAAGAAACTTAGAATCTTTGAAGAGATTCGGGCATCGGTCATCAAGCTTATCTCTTACTAAATGCATTTGAAAAAGACTTAGAAAGGTTGAAGGTTTTTGGCATTCGAACTTCAGAGCTTCATTGTAACCTTGTAAATTTTGTGGTATTAGGTATTGAGAAATCCTAAACCCCAACCCGCAAAAGGATTTTTCTCTTCACTACTCAGCATTATGTTCATTGGTTTGGCATAAAGGACAAGGGATCCTTGATCCCCGACATCCAAAAGGAAAGATGGAAGTTGCATGCCATCTCACCAAATGAAGGAGTTGATTTTGTCTAACCCCGTGGGCTAGCGGGATTTTGACATGTGGCTAGGTTGAAGACTTATGGTGAGGGATATGAGGATGAATAAGGAGATGACACATGGCATAAAATGATTGGTTGATGATTCACATTGTTGTTGTGAATCATAAGAGATCTAGGGTTTTGTAATTAGGCCCTCTTGGGAACTTTTGTAATTACCTACTATTATTATTAATATAATATATAGGCTATTAGCCTTTTTTCCAAAAAAACAAACTTCCCTAGTAAAATTGATTTTTTTTTCTAAAAAGGAAATATTTTCCAATAGAAATTAATATTTTTTCCAAAAAACAAGAAAAATTTGCCAAGATTTTATATATATTTAGGGGGGTTTCTTAAAGCTATAATTGATGCATATTTGCATTCTTGCATTGATTTACTTCTCCCTAAGTTGCACTTAAGGGGGGTGTTGGTGTAAACAAGGGTATTTCCTTTTCTTTTTGGTTTCACTTTTGTAGAGTGAGCAAAGAATATTATCTAATTATTCATTAGTTAGAACCTATTCACACATGTTTACATGCTAAGTTTACTTTTTAGAAGCCTTTAATACACATGTGATCTTATCTTTAGTTGTCTCTTGACATAGGATTAAGTAAATGTTGTTTAAGTTATAAGTAAGGCCTCATATGTACATTTTTAGATAGATATTTCATATATCATAATTCATTTTGCACCATAATCAAGAAATTATTTCTATACAAGCACTCTCTATAGAAGGTAATCTTTGGTCTTGTAGGTGATCTTTGAAGCTTGAGTACAATAGAAACTCTTACAATTTGGAGGTTGCCCATAGTGATCTTAATATTACCCCTTTCAACAATTAAATCACCTTTAGTAAAACACTCAATTTTCAACTACTAGAATACCTTGTTTTACACTTGACACAACCTATAAAGACTCCATTTTTTATTTTGAAGTAGATGTAAGGATTACCTACAAGCCTACTATTCAAAATAACATCAAAACCAAGTTCACAAAATTCTAATCAAGTAAAAATAGTAAAGGGTAAAAATCGTAGCATTATGAAGTCAAGAAGGTTGAACAATAAACATGACATAGTACCTTCATTTTATGAATTGCTATAGAATGATTTGAATCAATAATTTCTAATGTATCGAGGATTCAATTTATCATGTCTAAAATCCATAGAACCACAAATTCACTTAAAACAAAATCACACTAAAAATATAACTTGTAGGTCCAATGTTACAACTCTCTAATTGCGAGGTGGATCTTTGAAGGACACAATATCGCGCCCATGAACAGAATAACCCCCGTCAACTATAAGGTTGTGGCCATTGATGTAAGAAGCCTCATCAGATGCTAGAAACAAGAAAGCATTGGCCACATCATCAACCGTAAGCTTCCTTCCATTGGTGGTGTTCCTCTGCATTTCATCCTCAAGGACCTCCTTAGGACATTGCCCATTAGATACCTCGTCAAGCCACTCTTCAATCATCTTTGTCACAATCCCAAAGGATGACACAGCATTGACACGTATTCTTGTCTTTGCCAACTCCACTGCACCGCTTCTCATCAACCCCAACAGAGCATTCTTAGAAGCCATGTAGCCATGAGAAGCATTATCTGTCTTAATGAGTCCCAACACACTGCAGTTAAAGAGTATGGAACCAGAGTTGCGTGGAATCATGACCCTGGCAGCGTGCTTCATGCCTAGCATAGGCCCTGTCACATTCACTGCCATCACTCTTTCCCATGTGTCGAGTGGGACCTGGGTGATGGAATTACCATGAGCGTGCAACATACCCGCATTGTTCACCATGATGTCTAGACGTCCCTTCTCCTCCATTGCTCGATCTACAACCCCTTTCACATGGCTCTCAAATGCCACATCACATTTCACAAATGAACAACTCCCATGGAGCTCTTGGCATACTTTAAGCCCTGCCTCTTCATCGATGTCAGCAATATACACATAAGCACCTTCTCCCACAAACTTCCTTGCTGTGGCTGCACCTATACCATTTGATCCACCTGTCACTATTGCCACTTTGCCTTCGAATCTCCTCATCCTATACCATATCCACTCAAGTTAATAAATCAACTTAAAAAAGATGTACACCATAAACTACGTAAATCGGTCCACCATTGCCATAGAATAAGCAGAAAACAAGAAAAAAACATAAAAACATTAAGTGATATACGCTTACCCTGAACAAGCCATAAGAAAAATCTGCCTCTACTCAAAATGTTCCTCTGCTCTTAGCTTTGGCTACTTCTGTAAATTGTATAAGAAATGAGTGTTATATAGAATTGTAATTGCCATTGGACTTCAAAACCCTTACGTAAACAAGGGAATATCCAGAATAGGGTGGGTGGATGTTATGATCGAAAGAAATGAGCGTTGTATAGACGTCCATTGTGCCTCTCAAGTCTGAAACCTCTTATTCAACGCTCTCTTACATCGCTGGTCATACTAGATTTGTAAAAGAAATGAAGAAAGTCTAAAAAGGAGGGGGATGAATAAATAAAGTTAATATTCTTCCACTAGCCACTGTGCCCACTTTAATCGTGGCCTCTTTTTGTCACGTGTGCTTTCTAATTGTCATTGGATTCGTTACGTAACCAAGGAAATTTCTAAAACACAGTCGGTCGTTTCAGTTTTCCAAAGAAATCATATATTATGGTGTATAAATGAACCTTGACCAAATAATCGAGAGGATGTTGTATTTTCGTGGGTTATTTTATTTTGAAATTTTGTGTTAAAAGGTTTCAGTCTTTGGTTTTGTTTGTGTGTGTTAGTGTTTTCAATTAGTATTCTCTTATGTCATATTATTTCAATAAAGTCAAAACACTTGGTTCAAGTTCTCTCAAGTCAATTTTATGTTGTGATTCAATATATGATTTAATTGAAATATCAAAGACAACATTTCCAAGCATGTAAATAACTTAGATTAATCCAATGCAAATATTAACTCTTTTTGTCCCTTGAAATTTGAAGTGTGTTCTAATAACTTTTACTTGCATGAAATGTGAATAAATTTCACATTAAATGGATTCAAATACCAAAATATATAGCAATAAGTTACATAAATGTGTACCAATTTATCTCATAATGGTTATTAGGAAAAATCTAATATTTATTTTTAAAATTTTAGTATCAAAACTAATAGCTAGTAATATTTTTTGTGTGAAACATGTGTGTCAATATGGATGTGAGAATAGGTATACAAAATGGTCAATAATGACGAATATATGAGAATGTGTATACAATAAGAAAGTGCTAAGTGTGAATGTATACAAATAGGTGTAAATGAATGTGAAAAGGATAGAGATCAACATCATGTTACTACTCTTCTTGTTAGGTTTCTTCTAAGCCTCCTTCTTAGAAACTTCAGGATCCAACTCAAGTTCCTTGGGATGACTATTTCCTTCATCACATGGGGTTGGTCGGCTGGGTCTCATGGTTCAGTTCCATGCCATGCCTCCTTGGAATCCATTCCAGTACTGGTCCTTGGTCGGGATGTTCCTGGGGCTATCTGTGTATGTGTGTTGTGGTTTGTGTTCTTTTCCTGGGGTTCTGGGTCTCGTCCACTTGGGGTCCTAAGTTGTTTCGTGTCCCAGTCTCCACTCCATCTCCTGCTCCACTCTCCTTTCCTCCTCTCCCTCCTTATCTCTCTCTCTCTCCTCTCCCTCTCCTTTCTCTCTCCCTCTCCCTCTCTTTCTCTCTCCTTCACTCTCCTCTGTCTCTCTCCTCTCTCTCCCTCTCCTCTTGGCTCTCTCTCTCTCTCTCTCTCTCTCTCTCTCTCCTCTCCTCTCTCCCTCTCTCTCTCCTCTCTCCCTCTCCTCTCTCCCTCTCTCTCCTTCCCTCTCCCCTCTCCTCTCCTCTCCTCTCCTCTCCTCTCTCCCTTTCCTCTCTCTCTCTCTCTCTCTAGTTCCTCTCTCTCCATCCACTCTGTCCTCTCTCTCTCCCCTCTCCCACTCTCCCTCTTGGGTCTTTCTCTCACCCTCTCTCCCTTTTGGGTCTCTCTCTCTTTCTCTCTCTCTCTCTCCCCTTCTATCTCTCCATCTCTTCCTCTCCTCCCTCTCCTCTCTACCTCTCCCTCTCTCCCTTTCTCTCTCTCCCTCTCTCCTCCTCTCTCTCTCCTCCTCTCTCCTTATCTCCCTCTCATCTCTCTCTCCTCTCTCCTCACTCCCCTCTCTCTCTCTCGCCCTCTCACTCACTCTCTCTCTCCCCCTCTCCACTCTCTCTCTCCCTCTTTGCCTCCCACTCTCCCTCTCAACTCTCTCTCTATCTCCCTCTCAAGTCTTTCTTTCTCTCTCTCCCTCTCACTCTCAGGTCCTCTCTCTCTCTCAAGTCTCTCTCTTCCTCTCTCTCTCTCTCCATCTCAAGTATCTCTCTCTCCCTCTCAAGACTCTCTCCCTCTCTCCCCCCTCTCTCCCTCTCAATTCTTTCTCTCACTCTCTCCTTCTCAAGTCTCTCTCTTCCTCTCTCCCTCTCTCAATCTCTCTCTCTCACTCTCTCCCTCCATCTCTCCCTCTCAACTATCTCTCTCTCTCTCTCCCTCTCTCCCTCTCAACTATCTTTCTCTCTCTCCCTCTCTCCCTCTCTCTCTTGTGAATTGGCCACACATCAATAAATATATAATATATAATATGTATTAAATATATTATATAATATATATAATATATACTATATATAATATATAATATTTAATATATATATACTATATATAATATATAATATATAATATAATAAAATAATAATATATAATATAATAATGTATAATATAATACATAATATATAATATATTATATATAATATTTACATATTATATTATACATAATATTGAATATTATTTATTATAAATAATACAAGTAACAAATATCAATTTTTTTTGACAAAATCAACAGGATTGGGATCTAGCTCAGGATTTGGTTCGAGATTGCCTAACCTACAAAGTCAACCCAAAAAACATGTTTAGAAAATTTGTTTAGTTTTATGAAGTTCACCCTTATGGCTGAGAACTTTTTTTTATTCGAATTTCATGAAACGAAAAGGGTTTATAGAAAAAAATGTTAGCTTTCCATCAATATTTAAGTTATGCCTTATTTTGAATTTAATAAATAATTATTATTGATTTTCTACATATATTATGACTAAAATCATGATTAATAGGATGATTGAAAAACTTCTATAACTTTCAAACTTCTGAACATTTTTCAAACCTACAAGATGCATCAAGGTATGTGCAGGATTATGATGGACCAAAAAGTGGTGATATGATGGGTATGTGGCTGACGACTTTGTTTTAACCCAAAATTGATGAAACGAAAAGGGTTTTTAAAGGAGATTCTCAACTTTCTACCAATATAAATTATGCTTTAATTTAAATTTAATAAATAATTATTATTCATTTTCTATTTGAATTATGACTAAAGTCCTAATTGATAGGTTGATTGAAAAACATATATAACTTTCAAATGGTATCACATTTTTAAATTTGAAATATGCCTCACATTCTATGCTTCACATACTATAGGATTAAAAGAAAAAGAAAAAAAAGAATTTCATGAAGTTTTAACCAAGTTAAGGTGGTCAGACATATGAGTTTTAATTTTTTTAAAAGTAATAAAAAATTCATAATTAATTATTTACTTGGAAAAAAATTACAAAAAAATATGCATCACATCCAAACATGATTCCTCTACTGATATCTAAAATCTTATAAAAAAATATTATCATTTTATTGTAGGTAGGGTGGTCAGACTGAAACCTTGTTATTTTTTCCCTAAAATTTAAGTACTACTGCATTGAAATTTTAAATTTTCACCAAGTAGATTTTTATTTATTTTTAAATAAACCTAGTAGTTTAGAAACTACATTCAATTTGCTACATATTCTATTCTTACATGTTTTTGAAATAACATAGATAACTTATTCAAATTTTTACGTCAAGTTGCCTAACTCTAATCTTTTTGAATTTTTTGCCACTTAAGGGCCTGTTTTTCCCATGATGATCATGCACATACCCATCACATTCTATTCTTTGCATATTATAGGAATAAAAAAATGAATTTCATAAATTTCTAACCAAGTTATGGTGGTCAGACACAAATGTTTTAATAATTCTAAAATATTCTAATAAAAAAGTCATAACTAATTATTTACATGGAAATTACAAAAAAAATCCGACACATCCTCAAGGTTATGTGTCATCTACTTATATTGAAAGATTCAGAAAAAAAAATTATTTTTTTCTTGTACTTAGGGTGGTCAGACATACACCTGCTTCTTATCTTTCTACTAAAAATTTAGTACCATTGCATTGAAATTTCAAATTTTCACAAAATAGATTTACATTTTTTCCAAAAAAGGACTAGTAGCCTAGAAACTACATTCAATTTGCTACAACTTTTATTCTTACATATTTTTCAAATTATGTTACTAACCTATTCAAATTTTTATGTCAAGCTGCCTAACTCTATTTTTCTGAATTTTCATTGCCACTTAGAGGCCTAGTTTGGACCCCCATGATCCTGCACTAACCCATATTTTATCTAATTGAATTTTATTTAATGCTTGTGTCCTAGGTCATTTAATTGTTACTCATGTCATTTAATTATGACACAGGCCCATCTAATTTTGGTAATTCATCACACCTTGCCTATATATGCAAGGCATCATATATACATTGTAACATACTCAATTTGGCAATATTGCATCCATAATCATAGCATGATATTTTTGCCATTTATTTTTTGTGGAAGTTATTTTGTCTTGAAGGTAATCCTAGGGTGTTGAGGAGTTCACCATAAACTCCTACATTGACAACATGGCTCTATCAAGCCATTTGTAAATTACATCAAATTTGAACCTAAAATTACTCATTACCACATTGTATGATCATGACAATAGTGAAGGTTGAGATCAAAAGTAGTACCAAGGCTCTCTTTTACTTGTTATCCACCTCATAAGCAAAGCACTACCATTCTAATCATTATTAAATATTTACACATAATCTAAATGGTGGCAAGGATTGAATAACAATCCATCTCTAGAGAAGACATTCTTCAACAACATTAGAAGCATAAATATTAATTACTTCAAATTAATGATTATCAATGTTGAAAAGAGCCAATAATACTTTGTTGGGGGGTCACATCCTTGATCAACTAAATAATATTATCAATTAGGAGAGAGAACGGTGACAATACTACCACCAACCTTCTAGATTGCTACCCAAAAATGACTGGTTAGCCATAAGACACAAAAATTAGTAGAAAGTAAAAACAATTAGATTTTTTAACTTCTTCCAAAACGAAAATGTCCAAACTTAAAAATCTGTGTCAAACACCTATATCAATAATGAAAATTTTCAAAATACATATGTCAATAATAAAAAATGTCAAAACCTAAAAAATTGTATTGAATATCTTGCACATAATATTTTCCTATGAGATCATTAGACCTCAAACATTCTAGAAGTTGAAATATATCGATGAGAGTCAATAGTTGTCAGTATCCAACTCGTCCTCTACATTGAAGCCGCCTATGTCATTTATGGGCAAGAAAATATCACATTACCTAACAAACATACCATTTTTGACAAGAAATTATAATATCACAAAACTCCACCCAAACAACTGTCCTTGGAGAATGGTCTAACATGATTTTCTTTGGAAATCTGTATCCATCTACCATGTTTTGAATATTGAAATCCAATCGCAATTAGAAAAGCATGTCACAAATAAGAGGCGTGCGGACGAATATTAAGACTTCACTTCGTTCGTCCTTTTTATACTTACGAATTTAATACGACTTTCTTCATTTATTTTACTAGTTTAATATGATCACTGATGACCCACTAGTGACGTAAGAGGTCGGTAAGGGGGAGAGCATCGAATACGAGATTTGAGACTTGAGAGGTCTATATAACACGCTCATTTCTTATACAATTTACACAAGTACCCAAAGCTAAGAGCACACGAACAGTTTCAGTAGAGGCAGAGTTTTCTTATGGCTTGCTCAGGGTAAGTTAATATCACAGAATGCTTTTATGTTTTTTTCTTCCTGTTTTTTACTTCTTGTATGGATTTAGATTTGTCTGGTTTACGTAGTTTATGTTTGTGTATTTGATGGATTTGAGTGGGTATGGTATAGGATGAAGAGATTCGAAGGCAAAGTGGCAATAGTGACAGGTGGATCAAATGGTATAGGTGCAGCCACGGCAAGGAAGTTTGTGGGAGAAGGTGCTTATGTGTACATTGCTGACATCGATGAAGAGGCAGGGCTTAAAGTTTGCCAAGAGCTCCATGGCAATGCCTCATTTGTGAAATGTGATGTGGCAATCGAGAGCCATGTGAAAGGGGTTGTAGATCGAGCAATGGAGGAGAAGGGACGTCTAGACATCATGGTGAACAATGCGGGTATGTTGCACGCTCATGGTAATTCCATCACTCAAGTCCCACTCGACACATGGGAAAGAGTGATGGCAGTGAATGTGACAGGGTCTATGTTAGGCATGAAGCACGCTGCCAGGGTAATGATTCCACGCAACTCTGGTTCCATATTCTTCAATTGCAGTGTGTTGGGACTCATTAAGACAGATAATGCTTCTCATGGCTACATGGCTTCTAAGAACGCTCTGTTGGGGTTGATGAGGAGTGGTGCAGTGGAGTTGGCAAAGACAGGAATACGTGTCAATGCTGTGTCATCCTTTGGGATTGTGACAAAGATGATTGAAGAGTGGCTTGACGAGGTATCTAATGGTCAATGTCCTAAGGAGGTCCTTGAGGATGAAATGCAGAGGAACGCCACCAATGGAAGGAAGCTTACAGTTGATGATGTGGCCAATGCTTTCTTGTTTCTAGCATCTGATGAGGCTTCTTACATCAATGGGCACAATCTTATAGTTGACGGGGGTTATTCTGTTCATGGGCGCGATATTGTGTCCTTCAAAGACCCACCTCGCAATTAGAGAGTTGTAACATTGTCTACAAGTTATATGTTGAATTTCAATAAAAAGGGGTTGGAGTCCTTTTAAAAACTCTCAATTTATCTTTAATAAAAAATAAATTAATTAATGTAATAATATTTTAATGATTTCTTATATTTGTAGAATGATTGAGTTAAAATCATCAATATGAACTTGGTATACTCAATTTTGTGATTAGGAGTTAGGATCCTTCATATATTCTTATGGTGCAATAGTTAAAAATACATGTTGTCCAATGAATAATAATATTGTGATTTTGTTTAAAGTGAATTTTATGGTTCAAGGGATTTTAGACATGGTAAATTGAATCCTAGGTGCATTAGAAATTATTGATTCAAACTATTTAATAACTCATAAAATGAAGGTTCTATGACATGTTTATTGTTCAACATTTTTGGCTTGGCAATGCTATAGTTTTAGCCTTTACTACTTTTACTTGTTTATAATGTTGGCTTTGATGTCATTTTGAATAGTAGGTTGAAAGTAATCCTTACACCTACTTCAAAATAATAAATTGAGTCTTCAAAGGTTGTGTTGTGCAAAATAGGGCGTTCAAGTAGTTCAAAATTGTTCCTACGGTGTTGGAAAGTCACCATTTACACCCACATGGTATCAAAACTCTAGATTCCTTCCAAGTTCTGAGGGTTTCATGTTGGCTTGAATATTTTTGCCCGTGCAGATTGGGGTTTCAAGGATCTCACGGTTGAGATCAAATGGCTGCGGAGACAAATTTTGACTGTAAATTCGTCCGTAAAATTTGTTTATTAATTTCTCGGGCTTCAAAATATTTCGGGCAAATTTATTGTTGGAGTTTAATAAAAATTGTAGTCAAATATTTTTGATCGGCACAAGAGGCACAATATTCTGTGTACCTTCCGGCTGTCAGATCTCGGCTTCTTTCAGTGTACCCATGCGTCATCTCTGCGTACGCAGTTCCAGCAGTGGTACGATTTGCTTTTAAATCGGCAAGTTTTTATATTAAAATTGTTTTTGATGGCTGGTCAAATCAACCACGGTCAAAGTTTGTACATTGACTGTCGTAATCAAAGATTCGGCCTACATTGGCGCACAGGCAATCAAATCGCTGGCAACAATCAGTATATTCTGGCTTTATACCCTACCTTCCTGCGTCAAATCTCCAGTTGTTATAGGCATTGGCATCAAAGGCGGATATTCCCTTGACTGCGCCGGTGATGCTTTGTACGACGTCATTGCCATCTCGTCACTGTCAGGGCATTTAATCCATATCGAAGGATATTCGAGGTCAAATAGCCCATGATTTAATCTTTCAATCGACGATTTTCTTTGTATTTATTGCTTGGGCGGTATGGGGTAGGAGTTAGTCGTTGTGCACTCTAACTTCGTGCTTCCCAAAATCTTACATGGAAATTTTAAATCCCCCCTGATATTTTACAACAGCTTACTTGGCAAGTCCCCTGTTTATAACTTTCCTTTCAAAGCCACATCATCAAATATGATGCCACATCAGCGTGTTTTTGTAAGGTGTCCAAAAAGGCCCAAAAAAAAGTGAGATCAATACTTGTGCATTCACATCATGGGTAGTTGAGCGCTGATGTGGCATCACATGATTAGTTGCTTTTTAGATCAAAGGAATACATTTTGTTTAATTATGGGTAGTCAAGTCACAACTATTGGACATTATATAAACAACTACTATCACAACTATTGAAATATGCGCAACTACTGGGTCCTCTCCCCTACAAAGAATTGATTGGGCCGATCGGCAAGGTACAGGCATTGGATGATCTTGTCAGGGTACAACTGCTTTTAATCACGCGACGAAATTGTTTATATATTAGTTTGTTTTGTTTATTATTCAAAACATTTCCATTGCCGACCATTTTTCCCATAATTGTATTTTTGACGGTTTTAATTGTAAAGTTTGATAAAAGCATTTGTATGCCAACGGAGCCCTAAGGGGTGGGCAGTATCATCAAGTCTGCTGCCTCATTTTTTCCACCACTGCGCCACTCGATGGGTGGCGCCTTTATTTTTGCTCTACTTTCTTTAGTGGTCATATGTATGACCAGGAGCCGACATTTTTGTTAGCCCCTGGAGCAAATTTTTTTGCCCCTATTTAGTCTGCTAGTCCCTCAAGCAAAGCATTTTTTTTCATTTTTGCATAACTTTCTCATATGGAGGCGAATTTTTTCAAACAAAATATCGTTGGAAAGTTGACGATATGAATTTTATAGTGGTGCCATTATTTTCTAGAAATTTTCTAGTTTTGTGGTACTTTTTCTAGGTTGAAGTCAAATATTGCTTTCGAGCCTCCAAGCTTGTAACTTTTTGCTCTAGACTTTGATTTTCCCCAAATTTGTGGCATTGGGAAGGTATTTAGGAGCACTTCAATTCTACTCATGCACTTTTTGCAAATTTGTTTCCAAAATCTCAGATTTTATGTTTGAAGTTGATTTGTACTTTTTGGATACATTGTTGTAAATTTGCAAAATAGTGTAAATTTGTTTGGGACAAAGAGGTATATTTCTTGTATTGTGAAAGGAATTTGTTGTTCCTCTCTTGTAATATCTGATTGTATCATGGATTTTCCAAAAGTTGTGCTTCTAACCCCATATAACTATCATGAGTGGAAATCACAAATGGGGATGTTATTGTTAAAATTGAAGTTGCAAAGAATCACATATGCCCAAGATCCAGAACCCAATGGAGCTACATAAAGAAGGAAATGGCTTGATAAAAGGGATAAAGCTCTTGGTACTCTTCTTTTATCCATTTCTCCAAATCTTAGATATCATGTTGCATCTTGCACACATCCTAATCAAGTTTGGACTACTTTAGAGATTCTCTTTGGTAAGCCAAATAAGATGAGAAAATTTAAGTTGGAGAATGAACTAATGGGCCTTAATCCATCAAATTTTTCTAATATCCAAGACATCTTCTCTAAGCTCAATTCTCTAAGATTGCAGTTATCTAATTGTGGGGTCACTAAAGAGGATGAATAGTTGATACTTTCTATTCTTGCTAAGCTTGATCCTAATTATTCATAGTTTGTTTCTACATTCTATGCTACAATGGATTCCCTTAGCAATGCACACAAAACGCCTTCTCTTGATGAATTTGCAACTCAGCTCACAAGGAAACGAGAAAATTTGGTACACATGGGCACATTGAAGTCTTCTACATCTCATGCTCTTTTTACAAAGGATACAAAGGCTTCAAGTGGAAAAAGTAAGAAGCAAAATAAGGCACCCAAGTCTAATGAGCAAGGTAAAGATTCTCCTTCACAAAGAACTCTTGAGTCTACACCCTCTTCTAAAGAGGAATCATCTAAAAAGAAGAAGTTCAAATGTGCATATTGTAAAAGGCTAGGACATGATGAGAATAGATGCGAAATAATAAGAATATTGATGAACTCACACAAATTCTTCAAAAGAATAACATTCAGTTGCCCTCATCAGTGTCTTCTACTTCTTCTTTAGCATCTCAATTGGTAGCACCCTCATCATTATCTCAGTCAGAGAACACAAGGTCTACAACTAGGCTACACAAAATGAAAGGAAAAGCACTCTTAGCCTCTGCAAGTTTTGAATCTAATAGATGGCTTCTTGATTCATGGACTTCTCACCATATGGCATCTTCAATGTATATGTTCTCTTCTTTTGAGCCTTGTAATTCACCTCATATATTGATGGGTAATAATGCATATATGAAGGTAAGTGGGAAGGGTTCTATTGATATGGGGGAAGGGACATTTAATGATGTCCTTTTTGTTCCTTCTTTGTCCATAAATCTCCTTTATATTTATCAAATTACTCATGGGGGTCAAGGTAAAACAATTGAGTTCACTCTTGATAGGGTGTACATAAGGGACTTGGAGACCAGGAATATTGTTGCAATCAGGATGGTTGATCATTCATCTCATGTGTATTCCTTTTCAGATTTTGCTTCAGAAGAAGGTAATGTTCCCTTGACTGCATCACACACTCCATTGAGTGTGAACCATGATTGTGAGGAGAAGTTTGGTCATCTACACCTTGGTATTCTAGAGACCGATGTTGAGCTTCCTACTCCATCTCCTGCTTCTTTAGCTAGTAGTGCTTCTATTTAGCAGGATGATCATAGTTTTTAGATATTTCTTTGTGGGATGAATATTTGACAGGTATCTCTAACTTATTTGTGGAGTCTCATACTGCAGATTTGGAAGACACACTTGAGGGTTTATCTCTTAGGACTATTTGATGACAGTTTTAGCACAACCATTATACCATCTACTTTTTCTTTGGAGATTGACATTCATGAGTCTCCTCCTTCACTTGATTTTTCGTGTTTCTTGGTTGAGTTTGACCATGATTATGTTGTGGCCCACTCAAGCTTGGAGATTCCTACTAAGTTTTCAGAGGCATACATGTTGATTCATTCTTCCTCTATTTAGTTGGACATGTTGTGGCTTCTTCATCAACTTATGGATTTGTTTCTTCCTAAGGGGAGATGTGTTGCTTGCAGACATTGGATCATCTTTTGTTTTTAGGAATTCTTCATTGGCATTGGAGCTTCTTCACTGTGGTGGGGATATCTTATCTCTCTACTTCCCTCTTATGGGGGGTGTCATTGATTGTATATACATGATGGATGTAGTCCTTGGGGGGGATCATTGAGTCCTCCATACATCATGTTTTTTTCTCTCTTTTGGAGAGGAGTTTTGTCCCATTGGGTTTTCTCCTTTTCTCTACTTGTGAGAGATTGATTGCATTTGCATTTGTAAATGGGTACCTAACATGACCTAGTAGCCAGGACCCATCTTCATCTTCATCTTTGCATAGTGTACATAATAATCTTCTCCCTAAGTTGCACTTAAGGGGGGATGTTGGTGTGAATAAATTTCTTGTACCTAGCTAATTCACTCACTAGGTAATTGGGAGACATGTTCACATGTTAAGTTTACTTAGGATATAAGATTCCTTCTAGAAGTCTTAGTTGTCTTTTCTAGAACTTATCTTTTCTAGCTAGTAATGCTTGATTCCTAGGTAGTTAGTTAGTTTGTTGTCTCATGTCATAGGATTAAGAAACTTGTCATGATTTTGTCTAATCCTACATATCTACCTTGCCTTTATAAGCAAGGCTCTTCATGTACATTCTGTGTCACCAAAAAGTGTATACCTTGCTTGATATGGGAATAATTGATGACAAGTTAGACTTAATGCTCGACCTTGATTTAGTGTTGTGAGGTGTTTTACACATCCACATTAGGTCTTGGGCCCTTGAAAATTGAATAAAATGCATTTATTAATGTCTTGTAAAGGTGTTGTAAGGTGTTGTAACACATATTCACACTTTTTTAAGACCATAATATCATAATTCACCTAAATAACCTTACCAAGGCCTATTTCAAAGTGTTGTAAAGTCTTGTAACAAACTTTCACACTTTCCTAGGCTTGTCATCAATAATTACACCTTTCTTATCCTTTAAATGGCCCCTTTATGCACTTATTGGCCTTACTTAAATGTCTTGTTGAAGAAGAACCCAATAAAAATTATTTAAATGATCACAATTCCCAAAATCCACTTAAAAATTCCCAAGTGGACTAAGTCACCATTGGTGGCGACTTAGTCCCATTTGGCTCAAAAGTCAAAATAAATTTAAATTTCTTTCAGGTTTTTATTCCTTAAGACCTAACGTCGGCCTGCACGATGAGACATTTTCAGGAATTAAAGGCATAATTATGTATAAATATAGGGTTTTTCCCTCTCATTTGACCCAATTCATTAATTCATAACTCATCACCTTTCATCCATCATTCATCATATTCTCAGGTCAAGCAAGCTAGGGTTTTAGCATTCTAAGTCATCAAGATAACATTTTTCAGACATTCAAGGGTAGATTCTCCATCATTTTCAGCAGAAAATCAAGATCTATCATCATGGAAAGTATCTAACTCCATTTTTTCATGCTTCATTTCATTCTTTCTTCATTTTGGTCTAATTACCTAAAAAGGGTTTTGATCAAGGCAAACCCCCATGCCCTAACATTCACCATTTATTTCCCTTTCATTGTGTGTTTGCATATTTAGACACTTTGTGGGTTTGAAGATCATTGAAGATTAGGTTGAAGACTCATTGGAGACGTATCCTTGTTGACCAAGCCAAAATATCAATAAAAAGTCACTTTCAGACCTAAAAATCAGAGTTTTAGAAGCGGATACTTGTAGAGAATCAAAGTGCAGACCAAGGGCTTTTGTTTCCATTTTTAAATTTTTAGAAATTCATAAGTGGATTAAGTCACCAACAGTTGTAACTTAGTCCCACTGAACCTATTTTTCAGAGGTTTTTGCAAATTTGGATACCCATTTGGCCAAAATGGGTTTCTGAGCAATTTTTTTAGAACTGGGACTAAGTCACCCAGGTTGGCACAAGTGTCCCACTCAGATTCAACATCAATTTTATCAGGATTCCATACCCTTGTTCCATCCTCCAAGTGCATACATTTAGTTTTACAACTCTTTTTGTTTTGTTTCATGGTCATTTCTAGGTCATTTAGTTCATGTTTGCATATCACAATGTGTTTTACAACAAGTTGTATTTCAATAGTTTTATATTAAAAATCAATAGCATTCATTAGTTTACTGCATTTAGATAATATCATTTAAGCACATTACATCCCTCTTAACATTAATCTTGAATGAGGACATTGCCCACTTTGGCCCATCTCTCTCCTTTTAGGTGAAAAACCCTAGAAATGTGGGAGAGCATTAGGGTGCCAAAATCTTTGTCCACATTTTGATGAACCTGATGTTTGAATACTTTTCTTTTCTGATCTGGAGTTCTTCATCATCCTAGATATATCTTGCATCAACATTGCATTAGGTTTTGCATTGTTTTGCATTCTAGGGTTTCAAAAACTTGCATTAGTAAAAAGCTCCTTTAGCTTGCATTTTTGCATATAATTTCATAGAGAATTTTTAAAATTATGCATCTCCATCTAAGGTCTACATCATATAAACTAAAAAGCATCAAAATCCATTGAATTTTTTTGAAAATTTTGCAAAAAATCCCTAATTGGGACTAATTCACCATTCTATGCAACTTAGTCCCAATCCAGATTTTCCCTGTCTGATACAACATCATAAACCTCATTTCTATGCTTCCTAAGCCTCCTAGTATCATATACTATAAGTCTGTAAAGTTTTGGGAACATTTGTTTTATGCATCTAGCTCAAATACATCAATTTAGGGTAGTCATTTTTCAAGTTACTTCCATTAAAAACATCATTAGATCTAAAAATGCTTACATTTCTAAAATTTTGCATCACATGGCTAAAAGTACTTTTCACTTTTTCTTACACAATGTTTCTATTCATAAAACTTTGCACAAGTTTGATAAAAGTGCTTTTCATTCTTGCTTGTACATTGTTTTCATTTTTCAAGCTTTGCATAGATTGGATAAAAATGTTTTGCATCCTTGCATATACATTGTTTATATTGTCGAAACATTGCATGACATGGTTACAAGTGCTTTTCATTTTTGTTCAAACAATGTTAGTACCTTACATATTTAGACATGTTAAAGAAAAACTTCCTATCCCCTCCCTATGAGAATGTTTTTGTGAAAGAGAATACAAATTTGGGCATTCCTAACGATCATACTTGTTCTTCTCATGATATCTCTCCTCTTGGTGACAAAAATATTTTAGTAGAAGAATCAATTAATGAGAGTTTTGAGAATCCTAGTTGTTTCTCTCCTTTTACCTCTCTTAGTAGACAAGATATTCATAACCAACCTAATACAACCATAGGTAATCGTGACAATAAAATTTTTTCTTCTCCTAGTATCTCTCCTAGTTGTGAAGAAGATACTTTGTTGTTAGAAGACACAATTGATGAAGGTCATGAGAATATTAGTTGTCCCCCTTCACCTAGCAACACCCTCTTTGACCATGCAAATTCAACCATTGATAATTCCCCTACTTGCAATGAAGTCCTTTTAGACAAACCAACCTTTGAATGTCAAGAACATTTGATTTGTAGTTCTCCTAAAAAATCTCCTCCTACGGAGACTATCATGGTGCAAGAAAATGAACACAATAGTAATATGTCTTCCTTAGATAAAAAGGTGACTCTAGATTTCCCTTGATTAGAGATACATCAAACCAAGACCATTGAGGTAATGAACGTACAAGTTTCCATTAGTGGACCTCATACATACCCCATGGGACATCCTAAGAATCCTCTAATTCTCTACCCACCTTCACACAAACAACAAACTCAACAACAACCTGAACTCATCCTTTACCCACCATCACATACACCTTCACCTCCACCTAACCCCGATTTTTACCCTCTACCCACCTACACATGATGTTGTTTCTCACACACACTACACTAGAAATAATCTGTGACCACAACAACCAACTCCAACTTCCCTACCTTTGCCTAGTTTTCCTCCTCCTCCTTGATTAAGGGAGCATGATCTTGTTGAACAACTTAAGAGCACTCACACAAAGATATCCCTATGGGATTTACTCCAAAATTCACCTACCTATCACACTATGCTTCAAATGGCCTTATAACAAGTTCCTATCCCTTCTAATGCGCAATCCAATGACATAGAAACCATCATTCAAGGATTGAATGCTAACATTGTTTTCCACCAAAGTGAAATATTCCCTTTGGAAGTGCAAAAACAAAATGAATATTTCATGATCATAGCTCAATACAATACGACAGGGATAAAGCGAACCCTTGTTGACAATGGCTTCACTCTTAATGTGTGTAGTGTAAATCTCCTTGATAAGCTTCATGTGGATAGATCAAGAATTCAACCTGATTCTTTATCTATTAAGGGATTTGATAATGAAGAAAAGAAACTGCTTGGTGTGATCACTTTACCTATTATAGTTGGAGTGGCCACATTGAAAAGATCGATCCATGTCATGCCTCATAATCTTTCATATAATATTCTTTTAGGTAGGCCGTGGATTCATGAGATGAATGCAATGCCTTCAACTCTTCATCGTAAAATGAAATATGTTTACAATAACACAATCCACATAGTTGACATTGATCATGAGCCTTGTAGTGTCTTACAACTTGATAAAAACAAAGAGAACCCCTTGAACACCTTAACACCAACCACACAAGTGGAACCTGTGCAACAAAATGACAAATAAAAACACATTGACAAAGTCACAAAGCTATTAGAAGATGATTGGGGTTCCCTAGATTTTGAACATACATTCATGGGTGAGTACAAGATCATAAAAAAAGATTCCAATAAAGCATAGGAAAAAAAAATCATGTCAACACCCAACTCAGAGGACCTTTCGAACGCATCCGCCTCAACAACTTTAGACCAAAACATAACAAATTATACAAGAAACTTTGATGAACTTAATCATGAAAAACCACCCAATTCAAAAGCAATGAAAAAGATTTATGGAAAAGGTTATGAACTTACGAAACAACTTGGAGATAGTGGAAAAGGATCTGGTGCTAATGAACAAGGTATCCACAATCCTATAAATCCTATCACACAACAAACAACTCAAGGTCTTGGTTATTGTCCTTTGCTCGAAGTAATCAAGCCTTCACTCAACATCAACACTCTCACACAACATTCTTCTAAGCCAACTTTAACTGTAAAGCATCCTGAATTTGTCGAAACTAGTGGTCTTGAAAGTCATCCTTTACAAAACATGAAAAAAACAACCCACTCTATGCTTAATGTCAATGTCATCACACAAAACAATAATGAATTGAATTCGTTAGATTTTATACCCTCCGGAGAGAACAAAATCTTGCAATTTAAAAAGTCTTGCGTAGGTATGACATCTTGTACATCTGAGCAAGAGATATCTTTGTCACATAATACAAAAAAATCTACCATTGATCAAGAGGGTATCTTATCAAGATTTCTCCAAGATCACTTGATCACCCTTCCTCCAAGAACTCGAAAGAAATTTTATTACAAGAATTGATTTTGTGCATATCATAGAGTTCATGGTCACTCTAATAGTGAATGTAAGGCTTTGAGTCCTCAAATCCAACATTTTTAGGAGTTTGGTATTCTTCCTCATAAGGGGGCACCTAATTCCTCTAATTGATAATGATTTTCACTCTAGGTCATGCATTTCATTAATCATTTTGACTCACCTTTGTCCTGCACTAACTGGGGGCAAGGGGTTTAGTAGCCTTGTCCTTGTATGTCACTTGTTGTTGCCTCTTTCGGCTAGTCGTTAACCTTTCATGAACATATAAGAGCAAGCTTGGGATGTGGATGACATGTATTAAGTGGAATCACATGTGACATACTGCCCCTTTTTCATGATGTAGCTTATCAGAAACATATGACTTGGCATATGGCTTTCCAAATAAGCTCTCATATTCTGTTTCTTCTACTTTAAAGAAATTTCTCACAATAATAGTGTTCGCAACCACTTTAAAGTAGGGGCATACACCGACACTCACATTTCATTGTACAATTTTTGTCTTCTTGCGATACATCCTTTTCTTGGTGGAGTCATTGGGCTTGATTCCCTCCAAGAGTGTGATACTTCTTTGACACATCCTCTCTTGAAGATGCTAAGCACAATGTCCACCAAGATGAGACCTTGCACAAACTAAGAAAAATCCCTTTGAACATTCCTTGCACCATTTTTCAGTTACATGGCCACCTTGTATAACACAACTTGCATGCCTGCGGTCCCATCCTATTTATCTATGAGTGTCAAACATACAAAGTTTTGCTTACCTCATAGAGATAGAAAATCATTTTCATTGTGGTGCCTTATTAAAGTTATCAGGAGATATAACTTTGGTATGGTTTGAGCAAGAAGCCCATTCCAAGGCATGACTTTTCCCCATAGCCACCTGCACGTGTATGTGATCACATATTGGTTGTATGTGTCTCACCTTTTAGGGCTTTCTCACCCCATGGACAACCATAAGTTTCGTGGCCCCAGAGTGGGTATACTTGGGCCTTCTCACTCGATGGATAGCCAAGAGTTCCATTGCCCCTTGAAGTGAGTACACATTTCCAAAAAAAAAAGCCTAGATCTAATCCACAATGTGTTAGACAAATGATCAAAGCTTGATCCATTCCATTTTCATTTCCTTCTAGTTCTTGCCATTGTATGATCATGTATCTTGTCTCACTGCATATTATACTTGCATGTCTTCTTGTACTTATGTTGGTTTGAATTAGGATCTTGGATCTTGGGGGCTTGCTCAACCTCCTTTGATCTTTTTTATTCTTTGTCATCCACATTGGTACTAGGTATGTGCAGGATCATGATGGGCCAAAAAGTGGTGATATGATGGGTATGTGGCTGATGAATTTTTTTAACACAAAATTGATGAAATGAAAGGGTTTTTAAAGAAGATTCTCAGCTTTCCACCAATATAAATTATGCTTTAATTTGAAGTTAATAAATAATTATTATTCATTTTCTATTTGAATTATGACTAAAGTCTTGATTGATAGGCTGACTGAAAAACATCTACAGATTTCATACGGTATCACATTTTTTGAATCCAAAACATGCATCACATTCTATGCTTCGCATACCATAAGATTAAAAAAATGAATTTCATGAAGTTTTAACCAAGTTAAGGTGGTCAAACATACGAGTTTTTATATTTTTTAAAAATTGTAATAAAAAATTTATAATTAATTATTTACTTGGAAAAAAATTACAAAAGAAATGCATCACATCGTGACATGAGTCCTCTACTTATATCTAAAATCCTATAAAAAATATTATCATTTTATTGTAGTTAGGGTGGTCAGACAGACACCTGCTTCTTATTTTTTCCCTAAAATTTAAGTACTACTGCATTGAAATTTCAAATTTTCACCAAATAGATTTTTTTTTTTAAATAAACCTAGTAGTTTTGAAACTACATTCAATTTGCTACAGATTCTATTCTTACATATTTTTGAAATAATATAGATAACTAATTCAAATTTTTATATCAAGTTGCCTAACTTTGATTTTTCTGAATTTTTTGCTACTTAAGGGCCTGTTTTTTCCATGATGATCCTGCACATACCCTACAATCAGGCTCTTCTTGAATAGCTACTTTAGTGTGATTTTTGAAGAAATTTCATCCTCTCACTAAAGTGGGGCCTTAATGTGTCACCAAAAAGTGTATACCTTGCTTGATATGGGAATAGATGACAAGTTGGACTTAGTGAGGCCTTGATTTAGTGTTGTGAGGTGTTTTACACATCCACATTAGGTCTTGGGACCTTGAAAATTGAATAAAATGCATTTATTGATTTCTTGTAAAGGTGTTGTAACACATCTTCAAACTTTTCTAAGACCATAATATCATAATTCACCTAAATAACCTTACCAAGACCTATTTCAAAGTGTTATAAAGTATTGTAACAAAATTTCACACTTTCTTAGGCTTTTCATCAATATTTACACCTTTCTTATGCTTTAAATGACCCCTTTATGCACTTATAGGCCTTACTCAAATGTCTTGTTGAAGAAGAACCCGATAAACATTACAAATTATCACAATTCCCAAAATCCACTTAAAAATGCCCAAGTGGACTAAGTTGCCATTAGTGGTGACTTACTCCCATTTGGCTCAAAAGTCAAAATAAATTTAAATTTCTTTCAGGTTTTTATTCCTTAAGACCTAAGGTCAGCCTATGATGAGGTAGTTTTGGGAATTAAAGACATAATTGTGTATAAATATAGGGTTTCTCCCTTCATTTGACCTAATTCGTTCATTCATAACTCATCACCATTCATCCATCATTCATCATATTCTCAAGTCAAACAAGCTAAGGTTTTAGCATTCTAAGTCATCAAGATAGAATTTTTTAGACATTGAAGGGAAGATTCTGTTGGAATTGTTGCCTCAATCTCATAGGCTGAAACCTCTGGAAGAGCAAAGTCGGTGTGACAATTCTTTGGTCTGGCCAACTGGCAGTTTGGGAACCTTGTGAAATATTCTGGTCGCTGTGACCTTTGTGAAGTCTTGTCGAATGTTTTCACTTTGGATTCTATCGCTATGACATAAGGTAGTCATTGTAACTTCTCACCGCATGGAGATCTCTGGCCGACAGGCCATTTAATCAGGCATTGGGGAGACTCATAGCGACCAGGGGCTTCAAAGTGACCTCAACACTCAGGAAGAAGTCCCAATGATTTTGGAAGGTCTTGCCGACATGGATACGCATTGAAGTCATCAGGATAACCTATGGCGGCTCGGTGAGAAGTCTTACCAAAAATAACATGTCTTGGTGATAGTGTTGGAGCTTTCGGGGAAACCCTTGGGTGATCGGTAAGAAATCTTACCGATAGTGATATGTCTCACCGACGGACATTCAGAGTAACACTTTTGTTTCGGTATGATGTCCCAACGATCAATGAAGGTCTCACCAAAAAAGGCCTTTGCGGTAACTCAAAGACTTCAGCGTGAAGTCTTGGCGACATGATGATGTCTCGCCAACAACATGTGGGGTCATCAGTTCGGTGAGACTCTTAGCGAATAGTGAGTTCAGGATAACTTGGAAGCCTCGGTAAGAAGTCTTACCGAAGGTTGATTCTCTCACCGACAGTGGAACACATCGATGTGACTTAAAGACTTCAGTATGAAGTCTTGGTGAAAGCGGTAAGTCTGGCTGACAAGATTGACTCGGGGTGACTTGGAACTTGTGGGGTGATGTCTTGGCGAAGGGTATTTGTCTTGCCGATAGGAATGCAATGGATGTCAGAAGTTTCAATATGACCTTTGTCTACGTCTGGCTGACAGTGACATCAGTATAACATAAAGGGCTCGATATGATCTCTCAACGAATGACTAAAGTCTTGGCGACTAAGGAACACTTCAGAATAACTTATGAGCTCGGTGTAATGTCTCATCGAATGGCAATTGTCTTGCCGATGAGAATGTTGTTTTCGGTATGACTTGTGGATATCGGTGGAACCTCTTGCCAATGGAGATGACTCTTGGTGACAACGTGTAATTGGGACTTGTGGCATCGGGGAGACACTTCTAGTGCCTCATTGACATGCGACACAAGTTGATCGCTGTTTACCGAGTGAAGATTGTCCAACATGATGCGATATGGAAAAATAAGAGAAAGCAGGATGTGAACCATTGCTGAGCTGGATGATTCAACAGGTCGAAACAAACCGTTTCATAGAGCTAAAGCTGAAGAGAAGAAAAAGTGAGCAAACTGAGAGAGGCCAAGAGGCTGGCTAAATGGCCGAGGGCCTTGAGGCCTAAACAGAGGAGAAGAGCTGATGAGATAGTAAAGACAAAGAGAGAGAGATCAATAGAGAAAGGCCAAGTGGTTGGCTGAAAGGCCGAAGCCATGAGGCCGAGGTAGAGAGTGAGAGAGGTAGAGTTATTCTGCTAGAATCTCTCCTAAACATGAATGCCATGGTTGATATCTCTAGGGGTGTTTGATATCAGTTGTATCCAAATGAAAAAAATGTAATCTCTGAAGAGGCTATGAGCCTGAATTTGTATTGTAACCATTCTATTGCTAAATAATACAATGGCTCGATCTTTGGAGTGTGGGGTTTTTTATTCAAATGGATTTTCCCCACGTAAATCTTTGTGTTCTAGTTTTTTGTTTCATCTTTCATGTCTGTTGGTTCGTAGTAGAATCTGTTAATGCTTGCTGTTGAATTTACATGTGTTTCTCTCAGATGGATCAATGTGGGAAATAACTTTGTCTGTTTCCACATTAAGACATAGTTGTTCGTGTCTTTGAGGTAATCTTTGAAATTAAAGTTACTGAAGGCACTACTGCTTGGAGTTTTCATTAGATACACTCCCTAAATTTCCTTACAAGTGGTATCAGAGTCTTCTTCTAGTTGTTGGTTCTGGATATTTCTCCTATGAAGATTACTTAGCCTGGTAGGCTAGAAGAAATTTGGAGGAATGGACTGATGTATTGATCCTTTGATGAGTGGAAGCCTTGTGGTATTCTGAGACAACATGTAGCTTGAAGGATGGTCAAGATGGAAAAGGGAGTTGTTCATTCTGTGATCTGTGTCTCCTAGCTGGTAGAAGTATAACCTTAGAGTATGAGGTGGATTTTCCTAATTTGTGGTTATGTAGCAGTAAAGCTTTCATATTGGTGTCTGTGTGACAAGATCCTGGGTGATATGAAGAAGCCTAGATTGTTTCTCAGTCATGGAAGAGAGTGCTTATGCTAGGTGGTGGTTCCTGGTGTTGGAAGGCACTATTTCCTATTAACCTCGAATGCTTTAAGGCTATGAAGTTAATCATTAGATGAATTGCAAGTTTTTGAAATAGCCTTTCTCTCTTTCTCAGATGCATGTACATGGTGGTGGTTTAAAGTTGGCTTGAAAGGGGCCTGGATTCTCTTGAACTACTATTTTCTTTCTATGGATGATTTGTACTTGCATGGCTCTGTGGTTTTGCAGGTTTTACACGGTTAAGCAAAACTTGTGATCATGTGGAGTTGCTGTTAAGCTATTGTCTAGACAATGGCCTTTTGGGGTGTTGCTGGATGAGATAGTTGCAGGTCTACATGCTTGCTTGTTGCATGGTCTTGAGGAGGTATGACTCTTTCTCTGCATGGGAGTGTTGGTAAGTGTTTTGTCACTCAACATTCTTGTGGTAATGATTGTGGGTTCCTTGATTATGGCACTCGTTGTGGGCATGATTGGCAAATCAAATTTGGTCTGATCTGGTGTTTGAGTTATGTTGTCTACGTAGTTATTCTCTTTGATATCTCAGTGTTGCAATTTTTAATGTGATAACAGGTTTGCATGTTCGATTTTTGTGATCTACGAGTTATGCGGTTAGTGGATTAGCTACCTATTGGTTGCAATGAGATAACTTGGATGTGGATTGTCTTTATTTGCGAGATTGATTCATTGGTGGTGCAGATTTGTTAGTTGGCCTTGTCTATGGTCACTTGAGCATTGGTGTGATATCTTTGAGATGAGAGGATGGATATTACTGAGTACTTGAATAGTCAGTTATGGGAACTTGAAGTAGTGGTCATGATGCTTGGAGAGCTCAGGTGTCACTTTTCAGTGGGAGCTCTAGCAATGACTGTGGATTCATCACTTGGTGGTGAATGGTCTTCTTTAGTGTTGCAGAAGGGTTCTTACGCTTGTGCTTTTGCATAGACATTATTTGAAGATGTGCAACATCTTGGAACCATGGAGGATGCTTGGAGTCTTTGGCTGAGGTGTTGGTGGTGCTTGATAGGTGATGTTGGTTTTGAGTTTATTTGCTTTATGTCATGGGTATACTCTTGTTTGTGTAACTAGAGTTTTGGCATTGTGCATTGCACTTGAGACAATGGTGGAGTCAACTTGAAACATGGTATCTCCTATGGCGATGTGTAGATCATGGTGTCATGATAAGTTCTTGATTCAGATGATTGGAACTTTGACAATGGTCTGGTAATTCTTTGTGTATTGGATGCTTTGATTATTTTCTTTATACTTCATGATAGTGTAGTAATGCAGATGGAGTTTAGCATGAGATGATCGGTTGCTAGTACTCATGGATACATGAAGAATAAGGTGAGGCTATTTTTCTCTTATGAGAGAAGTGTTGCTACTTGTTACTCTTGTTAAATTTTTTTAGCAGAAAGTCTAAGAACCCTTCACCTTGGTTGAACATGAGTTCAATAAGAGACCTATGAGGAGATTGCTCTTGGATTAGTCTTGGTATACTCGACAGTTTATCTGAGAGGTATTTGGCCCTTTATATCTTTCAGATGTGTTTTATGTTTACTTTCATGATATGGATCTTGAATTACTGTTTAACATTTGGTTCTGGAGGATTCATAGTGGAAGTTGTACAGTTTGTTTTGTCTCCTTGAAATTTTGTGTTATGTCATTTATTGATGAGAATTGGTAGGAGATAATGCATGGGCTGATTTCCTGAAATGGGAAATGTTTTAGCTTGATCTTCTTTGAGAAGCTTACATCCATATTGATTACATGATATTAGAAGTTGTTTTTTGGTGATTGATCAGATGGATGTTGTTAAGGTTTTCTTTTGGGATGTGAAGAAGATCATTCTTGACATAGCTGGCTGTTAGAAGTGTATATAGGAGGATGTTCTATAGGGATATGGTGTGCAGAGTTTCTCTCTTTGGTCTTGGTTTTCTTCTTGAATGTTTGGTTTCACATTTCATTGGTTTGAGGTTTGGTTGGAGCTGTAGTGATCACTTGCTGGTGGTCATGTGTTTTCACTCATGTTTATGGGTAATGACATGGAGGTTCTTAATCCTTTTTCCTTTGATTGCGTGTGGAGATCTTGGGAGAACTTTGAAGGCTTGTGGTGAGAAAAATGTTTCTTGTAGCAGTTTGTTGTAGGTTGTGCATATCATTGTGGATATTTCCTTGGTACTACATGGTTACATTTTCTATGGGCTGTAATTGGTAAACTTGTGATGTCTTTGGATTACTCGGACAGTGGAAGTTCCTGTTGTGTCTTATCTTCTTTGACTGGTTGACACTGGAACTTGTATTTGTTGTTAATGGATTGGCATAAGTTTACTAATAGTGATACCTTTGAGGTATGTAAGATTGGATGGTATAGCATGAGCCATGGGTACTATGTTTAGTCGCGTGGGTTTATCAGTTGGATGGGAGCAATCAGACTGATTGTTGTTCTAATTGATGTTTTATATCTTGTTTCTAGAGAATGAATTCACTATTGTGTTCTGTTTGAAGCTTCAAAGTTGATATTGCTTCTATATAGCATTTGAGCACAGTGAAGTGGTAGCAGTATCTTGTTGGAGATATCACTGGGATATTTTACTTGTGTACGTTGGAATGGTGCTTATACACCTTGGATTTGTATCCTTCTTCCATAGGTGGCATGTTGAAGATGACATGATTTTTGCTTGAATGGTGGACATCTTGGATATTGGAGCAGAATTCTTGATGGAGCATGAGAGCATGTTGAGATCTATGTGGTTTCTTGGAAGGCTAGGATCGGTTGTTTTGTTGGATAGTGAGTTACAGTTGGATGCCTAGTCTTTGTTGCAGATTGTCTAATGGACTGTTATCTGTGGAATCATGTTGATTGGGTATCTTGAGTATTGCAAGGTTTGAACTGGTGGAGCTAGGTTGGTCCTAGTTTCTGGTTGCTTTGAAGGTGCCTGTGTGATCTTTTTCAAGTGGGAGATTGTTGGAATTGTTGCCTCAATCTCACAGGCTAGAACCTCTGGAAGAGCAAAGTCAGTGTGAAAATTCTTTGGTCTGGCCAACTGGTAATTTGGGAACCTTGTGAAATATTCTAGTCACTGTGACCTTGCAAAAGTCTTGTTGAATGTTTTCACTTTGGAGTCTATCACTATGACATAAGGCAGTCGTTGTAACTTCTCACCACGTGGAGATCTCTGGCCGACAGGACATTCAATTGGGTGTCGGGGAGACTCATAGCGATCGGGGGCTTCAAAGTGACCTCAACACTCGGGAAGAAGTCCCAACAATTTTGGAAGGTCTTGCTAACATGGATACGCATTGAAGTCATCGGGATAACCTATGGTGGCTCAGTGAGAAGTCTTATTGAAAGTAACATGTCTCGGTGACAATGTTGGAGCTTTCGGGGAAACCCTTGGGTGATCGGTAAGAAGTCTTACCGAAAGTGATATGTCTCACCGATGGAAATTTAGAGTAACACTTTTGTTTCGGTATGATGTCCCAGTGATCAATGAAGGTCTCACCAATAAAGGCCTTCATGGTAACTCAAAGACTTCGGCATGAAGTCTTGGCGACAGGATGATGTCTTGCCGACAGCATGTGGGGTCATCAGTTCGGTGTGACTCTTGGCGAACAGTGAGTTCAGGATAACTTGGAAGCCTTGGTAAGAAGTCTTGCCAAAGGTTGATTCTCTCGTCGATAGTGGAACACATCGATGTGACTTAAAAACTTCGGTATGAAGTCTTGGGAAAAGTGGCAAGTCTAGCCGACAAGATTGACTCGGGGCGACTTGGAACTTGCGGGGTGATGTCTTGGCGAAGGGTATTTGTCTTGCTGATAGGAATGCGATGGACATCAGAAGTTTCAATATGACCTTTGTCTACATCTAGCTGACAGTGACATCGGTATAACATAAAGGGCTTGATATGATCTCTCAGCGAATGACTAAAGTCTTGGTGACTAAGGAACACTTTAGAATGACTTATGAGCTCGGTGTAACGTCTCATCGAATGATGATTATCTTGCTGATGAGAATGTTGTTTTTGGTATGGCTTGTGAATATTAGTAGAACCTCTTGCCAATGGAGATGACTCTTGGCGACATGTAATCGGGACTTGTGGCATTGGGGAGACACTTCTAGTGTCTCACCGACATACGACACAAGTTGATCGCTGTTGACAGAGTGAAGATTGTCCGACATGGTGCGATATGGAAAAATAAGAGAAAGTAGGATGTGAACAATTGCTGAGCTGGATGATTCGACAGTTGTGATCTGACAGTTGGAAACAAACCGTTTCATAGAGCCAAAGCCGAAGAGAAGAAAAAGTGAGCGAACTGAGAGAGGCCGAGAGGTTGGCTGAATGGCTGAGGGCCTTGAGGCCTAAACAGAGGAGAAGAGCTGATGAGATAGTAAAGACACAAAGAGAGAGATCGATAGAGAAAGGCCGAGTGGCTGGCTCAAAGGCCGAAGCCATGAGGTTGACGCAGAGAGTGAGAGAGGTAGAGTTATGCTACTGGAATCTCTCCTGAACATGAATGCCATGGTTGATCTCTTTGGGGGTGTTTGATACTAGTTGTATCTAGATGAACAAGATGTAATCCCTGAAGAGGCTATGAGCCTGAATTTGTATTGTAACCATTCTATTGTTGAATAATACAATGGCTCGATCTTTGGAGTGTGGGGTTTTTTATTCGAAAGGGTTTTCCCCACGTAAATCTTTGTGTTCTGGTTTTCTGTTTCATCTTTCATGTTTGTTGGTTCGTAGTAGAATCTGTTAATGCTTGTTGTTGAATTTACATGTGTTTCTCTCAGATGGATCAATGTGGGAAATAACTGTCTGTTTTCGCATTAAGACATAGCTGTTTGTGTCTTTGAGGTAATTTTTGAAATTAAAGTTACTGAAGGCACTATTGCATGGAGTTTTCATTAGATACGCTCCCTAAATTTCCTTATAGATTCTCTATATTTTGCTATAGAAAATCAAGATCTATCATCATGGCAAGTATCTAACTCCATTGTGTCATGCTTCATTTCATTCTTTCTTCATTTTGGTTTAATTACCTAAAAAGGGGTTTGACCAAGGCAAACCCCCATGCCCTAACATTCACCATTTCTTTCCCTTTCATTGTGTGTTTATAGATTTAAACACTTTGTGAGTTTGAAGATCATTGAATATTAGGTTGAAGAATCATTGAAGACATCTCCTTGTTGACCAAGCCAAAATATCAACAAAAAGTCACTTTCAGACCCAAAAATCAAAGTTTTAGAAGCAGACACTTGCAGAGAATCAAAGTGTAGACCAAGGGCTTCCATTTCCATTTTTGAAGTTTTAGAAATTCAGAAGTGGACTAAGTCACCAACAGTGGTGACTTAGTCCCACTGAACCTTTTTTTCAGAGGTTTTTTTAGATTTGGATACCCATTTGGCTGAAACAGGTTTCTGAGCAATTTTTTCAGAATTGGGACTAAGTCACCCAGGTTGGCACAAGTGTCCCAGTCGGATTCTATTGGATGTTGTGTTGCTGATATGTGGTTTTCATTGATGTCAACACTATTGGAATTGATGTCTTAGAAGTTTTATATGTCAAGGATATTGAGAAAATTGAAATGAAATAAGTTGCAGGTTGTCAGTGGTGAAGTGAAGTTCAATCTATTGGAAAGCTCAATACATTGATGATCAAAGGTTGTGGATTAAAGGGTCTGTTGTCGAGTATATCTAGTTTATCCATGTTAAGTTTTAGAGATCCATGTGAAGTTTTGATTGAGTTATGAATAGTTGTGTTTTGATAGTTATTTTGTTGCTTCAGTTGGTGTTCTTGTATGAAGATGATGTGATTTTAGTAAGTTTAGTTGTTGTGGATGCTTCTCTAGTGATTCATGATGTTTGTGGATGTTTCTATATCATGTTCTATATGTGTTGCACATCTGCATTGATCATTGTCTTGTGATTAGATATTTTCTCTTGCGTGTTCATGTTTTTCATGTTCTTGGCCAATAGGGTGTTGTAGCGTGTTGTGGATCTTCGAGGAATAATTCTTTGAAGTTTTTTCATGTTTGAGATTTTATTTTTGGTCTTCACTATGTTTTGGCCGACCTTGGTCAATTCACATTGAATTTTTTTTTTTTGGGCCGACCGTTTGTATTCATTTTATTATTTTGTTGAAGCCGACATGTAGCAATGTAATCTTTTGTTGCAGATATATATGAGCGATTGTTTATTCCATTTGAGGATGTGCTTGTGCGAATAATGTCCTAATTATTTGAAGACATAAGAAAAGTGTGAAGAATAATGAGCAAAGTGTGAAGAAGTGTTCATGTGCTTAACCGAAACTAGAATTAGGCATTAGCAAATGCTATTTTTCTCAGTTCAAATCCTGTGGATGTAATCCAATTATTTTGTAAGACAATATGTCTTCTTTTGGGTAGTAAGCCTTTTATAATTGAGCAGTGAGCTCTAGGAAATGCACCCGAATGCATGTGCATTCCCCATTCACATTTCTTTATACTTTTAACAGGGAATAATCTTGTGGACTGACCTCCACCGTGGTTTTTCCCCTAACAGGGTTTCCACGTAAAAAATCTTGGTGTTATGTGTGTTTTTGATGTGTTGTTTATTTATGCCTTCATGGTTATTGATTAGATATGAGAATATGGTTAATAAGTTTGATAAGTTTTAAATTTTTAGGACAACTGATTCACCCCCCTCTTAGTTGTCTACCCTTGTGTTTCCAAAAATTGGTATAAGAGTAGGTTCCTTGGAAGAAGTTTAACAACTTGATGTGATCTAGGATGGCGAAATATAAGAAGGATAGTTTGAGATTTGATGGAAAAAATAATTCTCTATGGAAGGATTGAATGGAGTGTCATTGGAGATGCATTGGTGAACCCTACTAGAAAATTACAAAGAATAGGTATATCATTCCACAGAATGGTCCTTCTACTGCAGATGAGATTAAGGAAGTTGAGTACAATATTAGGGCTAAGGAAGCATTGTTGAGTGCTTTGATTGATTCTGAGATGACGAATGTTATGGATCTGATGACTTCTTATGAGATCTAGAAAAAGTTGGAAACTTTGTATGAAGGTGATGCTAATGTGAAGATTGCTAAGTTGCAAAGTCTGAAAGGGAAATATGAAACGTTGAGAATGGGTGATGATGAGAACACTAATTCTTTCATGCAAAGAATGAATGAAGTTGTGTGTGGTATTAGATGTTTTGGTAGATGATTGGAAGAATCAAAGATTGTTGCTAAGGTGCTTAGATCCTTTCCTGCTACATACAAATTCAAAGCTACTACTATTGAGGAGCTTCGGATTGTGACAAATGTAACCAAAGATATGTTGATTGGTAAGCTTACAAATTTTGAGTTGAGTGAATTTGGTGATGCTCTTTCTAAGATAGAATTTGCATTCAAGGCTACTACTTCTAGAATAGATAAACAGAGATATGATCAGGGATAAAGTTCTTCTAGAAAGGTATTCAAGTATGAGGAGGAAATGAGAGAGATTGAAGAAGAGGAGAGAAAACTAGAGGAGCTTGAAGCACTTATTGTCAAAAGGGAAGCTGGAGGAGAAGGTAAGTATAAAGGGAAATTTCCTATTAAATGTTTTTCTTGTAATAAGATAGGTCATTTTGAATCAAGGTGTCCAGAAAGAGTCCCTAAGTCAAAACCTAACAAGCCTAGATTTCAAAGAAAGTGCTATTATGCTATTGATGAAGGTGTGACAAATGATGAATCTAAAGAAGGGAATGTAAGTGAAGACAAATGGGTATTTATTGCTATCAAGGAAAATGATCTAGCCCCTACTAAATCTGTTAGTTGCTCAAATGTGGAGAAAGCTCTAGCATCCAGAGTTGAAGAAAAAGATGAATGGGTGATTGATAGTGGATGCTCTCATCACATGATAGGTGATAAAAGAAAATTTGTGAGCCTAGAAAAGTATGATGGTGGTGTTGTAAGATTTAGTGATGACAAAGCAGGTGTAATCCATGGCAGAGGATGCATTTCTCTTGATTGTAAGAAAAATTCTAATGATGTTCTATATGTGTAAGGTTTGAAGCATAATGTCTTAAGTGTTGAATAGATGCTTGATAAGGGATACAATCTTCAATTCAAGAATGGAAAGTGAAAAATATTGGGAATTTCTAGAAATGTGATTGCTTCAGGTACAAAAAAAAAGGTAACATCTTTCACCTGAATGCTAAGTTACTAAAAGTTGTCTGATTGCTCAAGTTGATGAAAGTTGGTTGTGGCATAGGAGAATGTGTCATGTTAACTTTGACAATATTATCAAGATAATTTCTACTCAGGCAGTGAGAGATCTTCCTAAGTTGGTAAAGCCTACTAATACTATATGCAAGGAATGTTAGTTAGGAAAGCAAACTAGAATTTCATTTCGGAGAAAACAACATTGTTCAAATGAAGTGTTGGAGCTTGTTGATATTGATTTGTGTGGTCCTTCTAGAAGTTTAGAAGGAGACATGTACTTCATGTTACTTATTGATGATTACTCTAGATTGATGTGGGTTACTTTATTAAGGGAGAAATATGAAGCTTTGGATAAATTCAATATTTTTAAGGCTATGGTTGAGACATCTATAGACAGGTCTAAAGATTAAGTGTTTGAGATCATATAGAGGCGGTGAATTCACTTCCCATGAGTTTAATTCTTATTGTGAAGTGAATGGGATAAAGAGACAATTATCTGCCCCACAGACCCCTCAACAAAATAGAGCTGTGGAAAGGAAGAACATGATAATTCAAGATGCTGCTAGGACTATGATGCTAGAAGGAAATATTCCTCATATCTATTGGAGAGAAGTTGTGAGTACTATTGTTTACATTCTTAACAGGGTACAAGTCAAAGGTGATACTGGTAAGACCCCTTTTGAGCTATGGTTTGGTCATAAACCTACTATTAAATATTTGAAAATATTTGGGAGTAAATGCTATATCAAAAGAGATGAAGAGATAGGAAAGTTTGATGCTAGAAGTGATGAAGGAATCTTTCTTGGTTATTCTACTAAGAGTAAGGCCTACCGGTGCTACAACAAGAGATTGAGGAAAGTAGTTGAAAGTGCAAATTTCAAGGTTGATGAAGACATAAATAGACCGTCTAGAACCTGTGGATATGATTCATATGATCAAAATAATAGTTTAGTCATAGGAAAGAAAGTTTAGACTCAAAATCAAAGTTAGATCATTCTGGTGAATCAAGAAAATCAAGAGGAAGGAACTAGTGAAAGTGCAGAAGAAAGATCACAAGGGATAGAAGTTCAAGAACATCCTAAGAATCCAAGGTATGTAAGACTGAATCATTCAAAAGATTAGATTATAGGTGATAAGAACAAAGGTGCTTAGACTAGGAAAAAAATTGTAGAAGAATAATGTTTGATTTCAAAGATCGAGCCTAATAGTGTGAATGAAGCATGCAAAGATGAACATTGGATAGAAACAATGAAAGAAGAACTAGAACAAATTGAGAAGAATAATACATGGATTCTTGTTCCTAGACCTAAGGAAAAAAATGTAATTGGATCTAAATGGGTCTTTAGAAACAAGCTGAATGAGCAAGGTGATGTTGTTAGAAACAAAGCAAGACTGATGTGTAAAGGATATTCTCAGATGGAAGGAATTGACTTTGAAGAAAATTTTTCCCCTATTGCTAGGATTGAAGCTGTGAGACTATTTCTTGCTTATGTTGCTTACAAAAACTACAAAGTTTATCAGATGGATGTCAAGTCAGCATTTCTAAATGGCGAATTGGAAGAAGAAGTTTATGTTGAGCAACTTGATGGATTTCAATTGACTGATCAGGGAGATATGGTTTGTCGGTTGAAGAAAGCATTGTATGGACTTAAGCAAGCCCCGAGAGCATGATATGCTAGATTGGAGAAGTATTTTTTGAAGCTTGGATTTGATAAAGTTACCGCTGATATTAACTTGTATTTCAAGATTGATCATGATAAATATTTGATTGTTGAAGTCTTTTTTGATGATATCATTTTTGGAGGAGATGATGGTTTGTGCATGAATTTTGCTGATGAGATGAAAAATGAGTTTGAGATGTCTATGATTGGTGAGATGAAATTATTTTTGGGATTGAAAATTACTTAGTTAGATAAAGGGATCTTCATATCTCAGTCCAAGTTTGTGAAAGAATTGTTAAAGAAGTTTGGTATGGAAGATTCAAATCCAGTTGGTACACCTATGGTGACCAGATGTAATTTGACACAAGATGATGATTCTTCGAAAGAAAATCAAACTAGATACAAATCAATGATTAGTGGATTGATTTATTTGACTCAAACTAGACCAGATATCATGAATGTTGTATGCATTGTTGCAAGATTTCAAGATGATCCTAAGGAATCTCATGTAACTAATGTAAAGAGGATTTTTAGATACTTGACGGGAATAGTTGATTTTGGTATGTGGTATCCTAAAGATGATGATCTTACTTTGAGTGCTTTTACTGATGCTAATTGGGCAGGTGATGTGAATGAAAAAAAGAGTACTAGTGGCAGTGCATTTTTCTTGGGTAAGAAGCCGATTTCATGGTTAAGTAAGAAGCAGAATGCAATTTCTTTATCTACTATAGAGGTAGAATACATTTTTGTTGCTAACAATTCTACTCAAGTATTGTGGATGAAACAAATGTTGAAAGATATCAAAGTTGTGTATGATGAACCTATTGCTATATTCTATGATAATTCAAGTGAAATTAACATTTCTAAGAATCTGGTGTTGCATTCAAAGACCAAGCATATATATCTATCAAGTTTCACTTTTTGAGAGAGAAGATGAGTGAAAAGGAAGTCAAACTAGAGTATGTACCTACTAAGGAATAGATTGCAAATACCTTTACCAAGATGTTTCCTAAGGATAATCTTGAGTATCTTAGAGGAAGCTAGGGGTGATTATCCCTCCTAATCAGAACTAAGATGCATTGACTTGCATTAATCCATGCATTTCATAGTCATATCTTGATCTGTATTGATGTTGTGGTGGCTGCTACTCAGGGGGAGTAGTTAGATGTTTAGATATGCGGCTCAAAGCTTGTGTGGAGAAAAGAGATCTTTGTCATTGATGTCAAAGGGGGAGAAGAGTCATGTGAAAAACTGTGAATTATGTAAGGAGAAGAGTCACGTGGGAGAAGAGTTGTGAAGAGAAAAGAGTTAGAACCTAAGGGGGAGTAAGTGCTAAAGATAGTTGCGTTGATGGTGTTTTTCACATCATGTGTTGCCATCAATGCAAAAGGGGGGATTGTTGGATGTTGTGGTTGTGTTGCTGATATGTGGTTGTCATTTATGTCAACACTATTGGCATTAATTTCTTAGAAGCTGTATATGTTGAGGATATTGAGAAAATTGAAATGAAATAAGTTGTAGGTTGTCAGTGGTGAAGTGAAGTTCATTCTATTGGAAAACTCAATACGTTGATGATCAGAGGTTGTGGATTAAAGGGTTTGTTGTTGAGTATATCTAGTTTATCCATGTTAAGTTTTAGAGATCCGTGTGAAGATTTGATCGAGTTATGAGTAGTTGTGTTCTGACACTCATTTTGTTGCTTTAGTTGGTGTTCATATATGAAGATGATGTGATTTTAGTAAGTTCAGTTGTTTTGGATGCTTCTTTGGTGATTCATGATGTTTGTGGATGTTCTAGATCATGATCTATTTGTGTTGCACATCTGCATTGATCGTTTTCCTTGTGATGAGAGATTTTCTCTTATGTGTTCATGTTTTTCATGTTCTTGGTTGACAAGGTGTTGTAGCATGTTGCGGATCTTTGAGGAATAATTATTTGAAATGTTTTCATGTTTGAGATTTTATTTTGGGTCTTCACTATGTTGTGGCCAACCTTGGTTGATTTACATTGAAAATTATTTATTGTTTTGGGCCGATAGTTTGTATTCATTTTATTATTTTGTTGAAGCCGACATGTAGTAATGTAATTTCTTTTTGTAGATATATATGAGTGATTGTTTATTCCATTTGAAGGTGTGCTTGTATAAATAATTTCCTAATCATTCGAAGGCAGAAGCATAGTGTGAAGAACTATTCATGTGCTTAACTGGAATTATAATCAGGCATTAGCATATGTTATTTTTCTCAGTTCAAATCCTATGGATGTAATCCAATTATTTTGTAAGATAGTGTATCTTCTTTTGGGTAGTAAGCCTTTTGTAATGCAGTGCGTCTGAATGCATGTGTATTCCCCATTCACATTTCTTTATACTTTTAACAGGGTATAATCTTGTGGATTGACCTCCACCGTGGTTTTTCCCCTAACAGGGTTTCCACATAAAAAATCTTGGTGTTATGTGTGTTTCTGATGTGTTGTTGATTTATGCCTTCATGGTTATTAATCATATCTAAGAATAAGGTTAATAATTTTGATAAGTTTTAAATTTTTGGGACAACTGATTCACCCCCCCCTCTCAGTTGTCTACCCTTGTGTTTCCAATAGATTCAACATCAATTTTATCAAGATTCCAAACCATCATTCCATCCTATAGGTGCATACATTTAGTTTTACAACTTTTTGTTTTGTTTCATGGCCATTTCTAGGTCATTTAGTTCATGTTTTCATATCACAATGTGTTTTCCATCAAGTTATATTTCAATAGTTTTATATTAAAAATCAATAGAATTCATTAGTTTACTGCATTTAGATCATCCTTTAAGCATATTGCATCCATCTTAACATTAATATTGAATGAAGACATTGCCCATTTTGGCCCATCTCTCTCCTTTTAGGTGAAAAACCCTAGAAATGTGGGAGAGCATTAGGGTGCCAAAATCTTTGTCCACACATTCAAGCATATTCAACCAATATTCAATCTTGCATTGTTGAAGTAGGCTTTCTTGTCATTATCTCTCTTGTGGAAGATATTTTGGTCTAGCAACTATTCTTTGGGGTGTTGGGGAGTCACCATTTACTCCCACAATGTGACCATGTCAAGTACATAGGTATATGATTTCTAAATAAATATTTAATATATTACATTTAAATATTTTTTCCTTATATGAATGGTAATCTTAAAAATTCATATTTGATGATAAACATGTGGATGTTGGAATTTCAACATTAGAACCTATTGGCGAGAATGTTTGTACAAGTTTAATTGAGGCAATTTGTACTATTTTAGTCATTATGTTTGTAAATAATATTAGGTAGATTTTAGTAGAATAACATTGTTCTATTTTTGGTTGATATTCATGGCTTAATGGAGGAGGACATTGCAATAGTAGTTTTGTCTTATGTTCCTTTGATAGAGGCATGAATCAAAATAGTAAATTTTATTTTCTATTTCTTATATTTTATCCCATGTCTATTAGTGTAAATTTAAATGATATTTATCATTAATATATTTTTTAATTGATGCTTGTCATAGGGGGTCATGACTCTAGTTAATGCACCTACACCTACGATGGATTAAGAGAGGCAAGGAATGATTTAAGCTAATTATTAGCTTTCAGTAAGTGGTTATTGACTTATATGTCATTGTATATTTTATTTTTATATATTAATATGAATCATTTTTATTGTATCAAATGGATATCGAAAAAAATAGAGAGGAGATCAAGTCAGTGAGTTTTAAATCAAAAGACATTGGTTACCTCTCCATCTACTCGATAAACAAAGATTCATCGACTCTTCCATCCTAGTCCATAAAATTAATTATATTATGACTTTAGAGTATGCCTATATGGCTTTCTTGTACATTTATTTTTATTTTATCAAAATATAGCATTGTATGACTTTATGACTTTTTTTTAACTTTATGCACGGCTTTCTTGTACATACATTATTATTTTACCAATATATAACATCAATAAATCTATTACCCATCCTAATCTAATTGTTTCCATGCCCCAGGTCATTTGTATAGACACATGATCAACCCCATTCCCATTGAAACCACATGGTCATTTGTATAGAAACTAGGAGTACAAATAAAACACAACTATGTAATAACACAATAAAGAAAAAGCAATAGAAATCCTAAATAGCCAACATAAAACATTGAAACCAAAGTAACCAATAAATACGAGTGCATATAAGAGGATTGAATATATATGGAGTTCAAGTAACTTAAAAAAAATATGTTAGCCATTTATAGAAAATTTATTATATAGGGTCATAGAAAAATTACAAAGTATCTCTTTCCTCTATCAAAGATAACTTTGGTGAAGGAGAAACCATTTTTTGATGTGAAAATACATTTTCTTCCTAGTTACAATATGAACTACCTTTAAAATTCAATTACAAATGTGCCAAAAATATTGAAAATATGAGAATAAAACATATAAATATAACCTCATAATACACCATGAATAGTATTACATGAGGGTTAGCACATGATCATGATGGGCCAAACATGGCCTCTAAGTGGCAATGAAAATAATGTAGTTTGTAGGCTACTAGGCATTTTTTAGAAAAAAGTAATTTTATTTGGTGGAAATTTAAAAATTTAATGCAGTAGTATTTTAATTTTTAGAAAAAAATAAAAAGCAGGTGATTGTCCAACCACCCTAAGTATGATAATTTTTTTTTCAAATCTTTCAATATAAGTAAAGGACACATGCCCAGATGTGAGGAATATTTTTTTTTAAATTTTTTTGCAAGTAAATAGTTAGTTATGAATTTTCTTGTAGGAATTTTTTAAAATATTAAAAACCATTTGCCTGATCACCCTAACTTGGTCAAAAATTTAAGATTTTTTTTTAAACTATATTTTGTGAAGCATAGAGTGTGACACATCTTTCGGATTCAAAAAATGTATAACCATTAAAAAGTTATAGATGTTTTTTAATAAGCATATTTATTAGGACTTTACACATAATTCATGTAGAAAATCAATAATAGTTATCTATTGTAATGTAGGAAAAGTGATACTAGGGTTTAACTAGGATTAGCTACTTTTCACTTACAAAACATTGGAACTCAAATTGGCAAGGGTATGAGATCAAATTGCAACCTAAAAGGTGAGCCAATCAACCTTGGATCTAAATTCCTTTGGGGGTTTGAAATGTATTTTTGATGAAACACAATGATACAAATAGTTAACTATGAAAATGCAACATTCTGTAATGAATTATAGAAAAATGGAAATTCATAGTCAAATATGGGTTCCAAAAAAGAAAAAGGCAGACGCAGAGGTACCTGACCTATGAATTTGAGGCAATTATTTTTGGACAAGGGCGCTTAGGGAACCCTTTTTTGGAGATTTGAAACTCAAATTTACTCTTACAATCCTCAAGTCCCTAGTCTAAGGGGTCTTCCTTCTAGATCTTGTTGTCAGATCTTCGTCTATTACAAAAATAATTGAATTTTTGTATCTTGTCAAGTTGTAGGGTTTGAATGCATCAACGAAAAAATGATCTTCAACCTTCCTCCAATCTTCTTCAGATTTGTAACTTGCACATTCAAAGAGAGAGGAAGGGTTGTGCCATATAGGGGCTTGCCTTGGTCAAACCCTATGTTGGTATTCTATCATGACAATGGAAAAATTGATGAAAGAGAGCTTATCCTTTTGAGGGATAGAGGAGCTAAATGATAAATGAATGATGAATCAAAAAATTACTTCAACTCACCACTCATATATGATATCCTTGAAGGACTAAAGTCATGCACATCACCTCAAGGATTGATTGCAATTTGACTTGTTTTAACTTGAAGACCTACAACAATTAGTACTCACAAAGAAAATGATCATAAAACATGAACCAACCTACATAAAATCATGATGAAGGACTGACATGATTCTTGACTAAAAATAATGTTACAATAATTCTCATAAATCTACTCTTGACTGTCCTTGATTGATTTGAAGATCTTCAATTCACCCAAAAATTCCTCTTAGGATTGAAATGGTGAAAATATGTATTTATATGCAATTAATCTAATTTCCAAAAAAATAAATCGTGATAGTCAACATTTAGGATTTGAAATTCAAATAATAAATCAACAACTCTTTAACACATTTAAATTTGGGGCCAAATTAAGAGGAAAAAGGCACCTAGGGAACTCTTGTCCAGACCACTTTTCAGGATTTGACATTTCGAAGGTAAAATATTAAATGCCTAATTTGATTTTCACATTGATTTTTTCAATAAATATTTAAAATGGGCCATGGAACACATAATTTAGGAAATTATGTCCAAGCACATAGGAGGGAGCAAAATCTAGTATGAAGCTATTGAGGGTGACAATTTACTATGCTACATTTAGCCCCCACTTTAGTGAGAGTATGAACTTACGCTTAGATTCAAACTAAAATAGAAATATGTCAAGAGGGTTTCAATCATCCAAATGTTGAAGAGATAGGATGGAAACAAATTTAGGGAAGCACAAGCCCCCAAGATTCAAGATCTCATGGAAAACCAACATAAGGAAAAATACACATATGAAGTGAAATACAATATGGCAAACACGAAGCATACACAATGAACACATAACAAAATATAATGCAAGAATAACATGAACATCAAAACACAAACATGATGACAACATGATGTAAACACATAACATACAATAAGCACAAAACAAAAACACAAGGTTAGTACTAAAAGGATTTGAGTTAGTAAGGCAAAGATATCTCAGTCTTAAACTTGTTTCAAATACCAAACATCATCCATTGAATGTGCTATTAAACAAAATGGTGCTCTCATAAGGATGTTAAATCACCCACGAGCTACATAGATCTATTGGCTAGCAAGTTGTGTCATGATAGGTGTCCATGTAATATGATGGGTTCCACAAGGCTAGCAAGCTATGTTATGCTAGGTATCTCATGAAACACATGGCTCCACCAACAAGAAATTTTTTCTATGCTAGGTGGCCATGTTGAAAATTCTCTAAAATCATAGACCAAAAAAATTTCATTATGCTAGGACTATGCAAACCACATTGCAAGGAGCACAAAAAAATCACCTTAGGGGGTGCACAAAGCTTAATATCACTGGGGACAAACAAATGCTTAATGTCATAGGAGAAAAATTGATAACCAGTCCTTAGGGGGTGTTATAAACAATGCCACCATCAAGGGGGTATGTCAATAATTCAAATATCACAAGGTGTCTGTGAAATGGCTTGAGGATATGGCCCCCCTTAAAATGCCAACATACTTGTTATGTTGATATTTAAGGAGACATAGGGGAAGAGGGGATCCTTGAAAATAACACACACCTCCCAAAACTAGTTATCCTTTCCCCCAATTGTAAAAACAAGGACAACCACAAAAAATACTATCGAGTTGATACCATGGAAAATATGTTTGCACTTAAGATTGTACCACCATGAATGACAATGAGAAAACACATCAAGCTACAAATGCCACATAATGAGAGAAACACCATGGAAGAGATCATTATTTCTTAGAAAGGATTAGGTTCATCCACACATGGAAGAGCACCAAAATAAATAAGTTTTTGTATTTTACTACTCAAGGCTTGACATTCATTGGTAGAATGACCATGTAATTGATGATATGCACAAAATGTGTTATTGTAATAAAATTTCTTTCATGTTTTTCAAAGGAAGAGTAATCAATAAATCTTTGGGAAGCCTCAACAAAATATTCTCTTAGTTAGTAGTAGGAGATATTCCTTTCTCTTGTGAAGAAAAACTTGCTCGCTTACCACAAGATGTCATAAATACAGTAGATGATAAAGTATTAGATGAAGATGGGGATGAAGGCTGGGAACCTAGACCATATTTAAAAAAATATGGTATAGAATTCACTTGATTCTTATCATTTTGTTCCATCTTTGAATTATTTTGTATCCAAGCCTATAACATCCTTCCAACTTGGATGAAGAAATTGTATCTACATCCTCATGAGAAGAATTGGTTCTTTTGCGAGCACACAATCCTTTTTATTTTTTTTAAAGTTAGGAATCTTCCACTCATGAGAGAAAAAAGTTAAATAACTTCCATCACCATCATCATATGATGTCTTTGAATTTGTTGATGTAGAACCAGATTGGGAAAATGAAACACAAGACTCCTTAGGAGTAGATTGTGAAATTTTGTACTCTCCCATAAAGGAGAGTGTAAAATCAAATGAACCCCAATCATCATCTAAGAGTTTTGTTATTGATGAGATACAATCATGATTATATTAAACATGTATATGTTCTACCTTTGAAGTTGGGATCAAAGTATTAAGAGAGTTGGAAGAATTAAATGTTCAGCTTCGACATGTGAATTACAAATTTTTTCATCTGCTTTAATCATATATATCTTGTTGTTATATTAATACTTTATCTTATGTTGAAGAGTAGATGTGACTCCCTTCATAGAATGAATCCATGTTCTACTTAGGAGAAGATTGTATGAAATAGGTCCTAGAATGATATGGACAGGGGTAGGAAAAACAACAGCTCATACCTTAATGGGTAGTGTGATCACACCTAATGGTTGCTTATTAACAATATCAAAGCCACGAATATGAACATCATTAGGTTCTATAAGATTTTTATCGACACCAATTTTATCTAGAAGATCAATGCTACAAACATTAAAAAACAATCCATTATCTATGAGGCTATGCCTAACTCTAGTGTTATTAATGAACACCATTATCTTTAAGGATTCACATTTATTTTGGATCTCAAGTGAGGGTAATTCATGTTGAGGGAATGTAATACCCAAATTTGTCACTTACATACAATCCAATAAGGTAGCTACATATTTAGGTTTGATGGAAGTTAAGACATCAATCTTTTGTAAAGCCTCTTGGAGCATCTCATGGTATGTAGGTGATGTTTGAATCAACTCCCAAAGGGAAATATTGGTTGGAGTATTACGAATTTGCTCAACCAAATCATATTATTTACCACTATGCTAAGGAATTATAGGTGCAGATAGAAGGTATGGTTGAGGTAATGGAAAGGTTGTTGGTGTTTTTTTTGCTTGCTTATTATTTTTAGTGTTATATGTGTGAGAAAATACATGATAACTTGGTTGCTACAATACATGATTACTAGTGAGTTGTTTTGAAAAGTTTAGGATATGGCCATGAGGTTTATGAGGTCCTATAATGAGAGGTGATTTAGGAGTCCCAATAATTAGAGGAGTTTTAGGAGGGCCAATAATTAAAATAGATTTGAATGTTAATTGTGCATTCATAACCTCAATGGATTTAAATACTTGTTGATGATCATCTATCTATGGGGGATATAATGAAAATTTAGCATCTTCATCTAAGCAATCCATCTTATTGTCCTTTGAAATAAATGTATCAATGATTCCATCGTCTTGTGTCACAATATCTTCCCAAGTAGGAGAGGTACTGGGAGAGAAACAAACAAGATTCTCATGATACTCAATGATTGGATCTTTTGACACCAAGATATTTTCTTCCCAAGTAGGGAGATATTGGGAGAAGAACAAACATTATTGTCATGATTGTTAATGATTGCATTCTCTTGCACAAAGCTAACGTCACACATAGGAGAGATAGTGGGAGAGGGATCAATAAAAAATAATAAATGAGGTAAAAGGAGCTCATTTTCACATGCTTGTAACAAAAAATATTTGAATTTATTAACAAGATATGACAACATTAATTATGACAAAACAATATTTTTGGAATGAAAGCATTGTGTTATGTCTTATGGATCAAGCTAGAAAAGTTTTAGCAAAACTAGATAGTTATAGGACCAATTTTCAATGACTAAGACTAGATCTAGGCAGAGACCAGAGGCAATGTTTTGCACATAAAATTTAGGCTCAAATTTGTTGGACAAGGGAACCCAGGGCACCCTAGACTAGAGAGTTAATTTTAATAAATTCAAATATACCAATCATCCACAGTGTTTGAGGGTCCTATGCTTGAGAGGTTCCAATTTGAAAGTCAAAATGTTTTTAGAAATGCATCAAAACCTAATTTTTCTATATGAGGCACATGTATGCATGCAATTTTGAATATTATTAGAGTAATTGAATATGTTCAAATGATAATTTCCAAAAATTAAATAATATGTTGACTATTTTTTTTTTTAAATATAGAAAATCAATGCTTTTGGATTTGTAATGGGGTGAATTTTCACCCCTTACAAACTCCCTGTTTATGCACTCCTTGCCTTACAAAACACAATCTTGATGATGTATTTTCCATATTTGAGCTTCCATTTTCCATTCACTTGGTAGCTCATTTGTGTGTCAGTGGGGAAATTTTTGTTGGGGATGCCCACATGACACGCTTATGTCTTAGCAAGATTCCTACCTCTAGAGTTTGCAGAGGAGTTACATTCTATTGGAAATATGTGTCTCAATCTCATAGGTTGAAACCTCTGAAAGAGCCAAGTTGGTGTGATATCCATATTGTCTGGCCGACTAGCAGCTTTGGAACCTTGTGAAAAGTTTTGGTTGCTGAGACCTTGTTTCAGTCTTGCCGAACGAACCTATCGCTATGACTTTTCTATCGCTGTGAGTTTTCAAACTCTTCCAGCTCAAGCAGATCTCTTACCAACTGTTGGTGTCTAAAGCTGATCTTGGGGTGACTTGAAGATTTCGGTAAGAACTCTCAGCGATAGCAGTAAGTCTTGCCGACAATGCAACATGTGTTTGTTATCTGATGTGTTCGGTATGACTCTTGGCAAAAGGTGGTCTCGGGGTAACATGGAGGCTTCGGTATGAAGTCTTAGCGATGAACGAAGTCTCGTCGACAGTGGAACATTGCGGTGTAACTTGAAGGCATCGGTATGATCTCTTGGAAAAGAGCGATAGTTTCACCGAATGGAATACTGATGTCTATGTGACTTGGGAACTTCGGTATGATGTCTCATCGAATAGCAATTGTCTTGCCAATGAGAATGTTGAGGCCGATGTGACTTGTGAACTTGGTGTAACATCTTGCCGATGGTCAGGACTCTTGGCGATAATGACAATCAGGTCTTGTGGCATCGGGGAGACACGATTAGTGTCTCACTGACATGCGACACAGGTTGAACACCTTTGACCAAGTGATGACTATCCTATGTGGTGAGTCTACGACCAATCAGGGAGAAGAATGGGAACCGCTAGCAGTTGGATTGTTGCAGCAGTAACTGAGAGGAATATCGACAAACCATGGGCATCATGGATATACTCAGAGGTTGAAGTTCGTGATCAGTTCGATGAATAGTTGGACGAATGGTTGGATGAATAGATCGATGCGTGATCAATGAATTTGATTCTGAGAGAATTGAATCTTGAATGTTTTGTACAAGGTTGAATAAGGATTATGCTATTGTAAATTGACATAAAAAGGATAAGTCTGATCTCTGTATTTAATTTCCATTACTGTAATACAAAGGGGATTTTCATGGTGTGGTGGGTTTTTCTCCCGTAAGGGTTTTCCCATGTAAATCGGGTGTTCATTTGTGTATGATTATTTCTTTTTTTCTGTTATTGCTTTCAAGTGTATCTTAATTGGACTATAATTGAAAATTTAAAAGCACCTCTGCATTCTTCCCTAAGGTTTTGACATCAGAAGAGTTAGTTCTGCACCTTACCTTTCCTTATAAGTGGTGTCAAAGCCTGAACAATTGTGTTATCCTTGTGGGTGTGTTGGGTTTTTTGATTCAATTCTGTTCAGTGGGAGTCTTGTAGAAGTTTGGTAATTTGAATTACAGGTTAAGATGGCAAGCACATCAGGAAGGATTAAAATTGAGAAATTCAATGGCATCAATTTTGAGTTGTGGAAACTTAAAATGGAAGATCTGTTGGTTGATCGTGATCTATGGATTGCTGTGTTTGGAATGAAGCCTATAGGCATGAAGCAAGAGGATTGGGACCTTGCAGATAGAAAATCTAAGGGGATGATAAGGCTCTGTTTTGCAGACTCTGTTCTTCTGAATGTTCATGAAGAAAATACTGCATCTTCCTTGTGGAAAAGACTGGCAACTATTTATCAAGGCAAGTCCTTGGTGAATAAATTGTTCTTGAGCAAGAAAATATACTCTTTGAGAATGCAAGAAGGAGGATCTATTGCTAATCATTTGAATGCATTCAACATGCTGATTGCACAATTAACATTTGTGGGTGTGAAGATTGATGAAGAAGATGGTTGTATGCTATTATTATGTTCTTTGCCAAATTCTTGGGATCACCTGGTGATGGTTATTGGGAGTACGACATCCACTTTTAAGATGGAAGATATTGTTGCTTCTTTGTTATCATAAGAGATGAGAAGGAAATCTTCTGAGATGGTGAAGGAGGCTCTTGATATTAGAGGTAGATCGAAAGATAAAGGCAAGAAGAAGGGCAAGAAGTCCAAATCAAAATCAGAGGTGAGATCAAAGTCTCTTGGCAAGAAGTCCAAGGTGAAGTGTTGGAATTGTGGGCAACTTGGTCATGTTCGAAAGGATTGTAAAGTGGAGAAAAAGAAGAAGAAGAAGTATTCTTCCGACAATGATTCTTCTCAGATTGATGCAGACGCTTTCATTGCAGCCTTGGCTACGTAGGCATCAGATGATGTCTGGCTGATTGATTCTGGAGCATCTTTCCACATGATATCTCATATAGACTGGTTCATGAAGTATGAAAAATACGATGGTGGAAAGGTGTATTTTTCAAGTGATTCATCATTGGAAATAGTTGGCCGTGGAAGAGTCAAAATTCAATTCCCTGATGGAAGAGTGAAGGGAATTAATGATGTAATGCATATACCAGGTCTGGCTTGAAACTTACTTTTTGTTAGTATGATGAATGATATTGGAGTGCAAGTCACATTCTCTGGAAATGGCTGCAATATGACTAGAGGCTCTATGGTGCTAGCAAGAGGTGTTCGTGTTGGTACCTTGTATAAGCTTGATGCACATGCTGTGCAAAGCAATAGTGTCTTTGCCAAGTCACAAAAAGCTACTCATGGAGGAAAAGAGGAAGAAATTCCTGATAGTGTAAACTCTATGGAAGTTAAACTTCTAGTAGAAAAGAATATGCTCTGGCATCATAGGCTTGTTGGAGTTATGGACAGACACTGAGAGGCGGGGTGAATCAGTGTCAACACTTTTTCAACTTCAACCAAGATTTTTCATTCTGATTTACTTTTCTTTCAACAATAGAGTAGAGTAATCACTTTTGAAAGCACAAAGATATGACAACATTAACTCAGTCTATTAGAAAACTTATGAAAATATGATTTGAGTGAGATATCTTGCATTTTCCAAAACATAGCTCAGATTTGATCTCAATATTACTCTGATTAATGCATTCATGAGTTTAATGTAATCATTCATAAACAGAATTGAGAACAGTAATAAACCCAATAGTGAACTAAAACAACAACATAGAAAAGTAGTGAGGACACAGAAGAACAAAGATACAAAAGATTTGCTGAGTGGAAAACTATCTTGGGGTAGAAAAACCACTCCTAAATTGCCTTACTGGCTTAATCTTCAAAAACCACTTTTAACAATGCCTTATAGGCTAATTTATGAGCACCAACTCAAGGAGCACCAACTCCTCATTTAGAGACACCAATCTCAAGGAGCACCAACCCCTTACTCAGATTTCAGAATTACAATAATAATATATCAGAGGATCTCTCTATTTTCAGTTAGGTTCATAACACTCTGCTTCTAATACTCTAGGAATCCAACTCTTGTATTACATAGTTTTCCAATACATCTCTTGATACGGCCAAAATAACTATCTCTCAGAATTACAGGCCAACAACACTTGCACGGTTTTCAACACTGGTTTTTATATACATTTCAAGTATGACAGTTACGAAGAAATCTTGAAAACATGTTTTTCACTAGATTCTGAAATTCTCTTGTTGATTTTTGACTATGAAGTTGAATAATGACAGACTATAGATGATGGTAAAAATCAATAGTAACGCTTATCTAGAGAACTGCAAATCATCCACTAGACCAAGCAAAAAACATTCCTTAATGCAGATATTTATCCATTACCTTTGAAATCGGATGATTACCTTTGTCAGAAATAACAAAAGGTTAAGGAATTTAAACCATTTCTCTTCCTTCAAAATACTGTCTAGTTTACTGGCAAGACACTAGATTCATCAGCGCCTTAAGAATTGAGCATCAACCTCACCAAAGATCTGTTAATGTACTTCTAACTTGTATTTCAAAAACATAATGGAATAGTGGCATTTACAAGCCATTTCTCTACATCTTATATCACCAAAAGAAAATACAAGATGTCATACCTCATTCTAGACTCCATAGGGGTAAAACATATTACCATAATAGACTCCCCCTAAGTCTTTGCTTCTTCTCAAGACTTGGAAGGCAACACTTGTGCAAGGAGTGCACAAGGAGTTTTCTCAGAAGCATCTTTATTGCTCTTCTTGTCATCTTGATTGCTCTTCTTCTCCACTCCAATGAAGAATTTTTCACTTGTTTGCTTAAAGTACCTGTCTTTCTATTGAATCTACATTGCTGTACTTTATGTCCAATGTTATTACATCTAAAACAAATGACTTTGTGATTGTTTTGAGAAATAGATGACTTCCTACAGACATTTCCAGCATTGTTCCCTAAATTATTCTCACTTGTATTTATTCTACAGTCTCTTCTCAAGTGACCAAAATTGTTACAATTGTAACACACCACATCCTCATTTTTAGGGACATTAGATTGATTCTTATTTTACCATCTTATGCAATCAATTTCCTTATGACCATAGTCATTACAAACATAACAATATCCTTGGAAAGAATGATTATACCTGAATGAATGATCATGGCAATGATGTGAAGATCTGAAGACATTTTTCCTTTCTCCATGAATACCTTTAGATTGTCTTCTAGTGTCAATGTTATCCTTTGATGCAGCAATACTGTAACCAAGATAACCATTCATTCTTGGTGTTTGCTTGGCTATAAAATTCTTTCCATTTGAAGTACTAAACACTGTTTCTTGTTTATATTTGTTTGTAGAGCTCTGTCCAACCTCATATCCCACTCCTGTAGGATCTTTAGAATGCTTTTTCCTGCCCAACATCTCATTCAATATATTAGTACTATGATCAAATTTCTGAATTTTACCAGACTGAGCCTTGAAACTTTCAAGCTCTTTTCTTAAAGCAACTACCTCTTCTTCAAGTTTTAGGCAATCAATATTTTTAATCTCCAAATCAGAACTCACAACATCTGCAATCCTCTTATATTCTTCAATTTCAATTTTCTGACTAATAATCATATCATCCTTAAGAGTTAGTTCTTTTAACAAGGAATCATTTTCTGAACATTTCTTTAAAGAATCAATCTCATTTTCTAGTTTATTACACAGTTCATCCTTGTCTTTTATCTTAACTTCCAGAATCTCTTTTAGCTGAAGTTGTCTTGTTAAAAAATGGTTTTCTTTTCTAAGCTACTTAATAGTATCTAAGGTACATAGGAATTCACCTTCCAAATCAACCTCACTTTCTGGTTCATCATATTCCTGTTCAAAGTTGACTACACCCAAAGATTGATCTACTTTTACACAATTTTCTTGATCATCTAAATATTCATTAATGATCTCCTTGGACTTCTTTTCAAAATTATAAAGGTTTACACCTTCTTCACTCTCAGATGTTTCACAACTTATTTCAGTATCAAAAGATATCTCCTCTTGTAACTCACTATACTGATTCATTTCAGTCAACTTGTCCCAAACATCCTTAGCACTGCTGAAATGAATGACTTTTGTAATGAGTTTATTTGGAAAGTTATTAAAAATAGCATTTATAGCTCTAGTATTGGATTCAAGTCCTTTCTTATCCTCAAGAGTGCAAGGAGATGTTGCAAATGTAGTACAACCCTTTTCAACTACTGCCCACACTTCAGATCCTAAAGAAAGTAAGTATGTTTCCATCCTATGTTTCCATATAATAAAGTTTGTTTCTTCAAATTGAGGAGTTCCAGATCTAGGATACTCTACCATTTCAGAGCTACTATTTATGAACTCTTCCTCATTATTCCTTATACTAGATTCAGGTTGAACATGATGACTAGCATTTTGCTGAGAACATCTTTTTCCCTTATTCCTTCTATTCTTTCCCATATTAACCAAAGTACTCCAAGAAACCAGGAATAATCCTAAGTGGTTTAGACCTATCAGAGGACCCTAGGATCTGATACCAATTGTTGGAGTTATGGATAGACACTGAGAGGGGGGGTGAATCAGTGTCAACAATTTTTCAGTTTCGACCAAGATTTTTCATTCTAATTTCCTTTTCTTTCAACAATAGAGTAGAGTAATCACTTTTGAAAGCATAAAGATATGACAACATTAACTCAGTCTATTAGACAACTTATGAAAATATGATTTGAGTGAGATATCTTGCATTTGCCAAAACATAGCTCAGATTTGATCTCAATATTACTTTGATTAATGCATTCATGAGTTGAATGTAATCATTCATAAACATAATTGAGAATAGTAATAAACCCAACAGTGAACTAAAACAACAACACAAAAAATCAGTGAGCACACAGAAGAACAAAGATACAAAAGATTTACCAAGTGGAAAACCCTCCTGGGGTAGAAAAACCACTCCTAAACTGCCTTACTGGCTTAATCTTCAAAAACCACTTTTAACAATGCCTTATAGGCTAATTTATGAACACCAACTCAACGAGCACCAACCCCTCATTTAGAGACACCAATCTCAAGGAGCACCAACCCCTTAGATTTTAGAATTACAATAATAATATATCATAGGATCTCTATGTTTTCAGTTAGGTTCATAACACTCTGCTTCTAATACTCTAGGAATCCAACTCTTTTATTATAGAGTTTTCCAATACATCTCTTGATATGACCAAAATAACTATCTCTCATAATTACAGGCCAACAACACTTGCACAGTTTTCAACACTAGTTTTTATATACATTTCAAGTATGACAGTTACGAAGAAATCTTCAAAAAACATTTTTCACCAGATTTTGAAATTCTCTTGCTGATTTTTGAATATGAAGCTGAATAATGACATACTATAGATGATGGTAAAAATCAATAATAACGCTTATCCAGATAACTACAAATCATTCATTATTTCAAAAACGTAACTGCTCAAAAAGGAAACTCAATGAATATTCTGCCATGTAATGGTTTTAAGATTCGATACCAATCCATGATGTCGACCACAATGTTTTGAGTCTTCATTAACCATTCGCTGAGACATCCAGACAAGTATGCCAAAGGAAATTATAATGTTGATAGTTCCTTTGGTCCCTGTTCACCGCCATAACCTTCTGCTGTCGGGGAGAAACCATATCGAAGATCTTTATGTTTCCCTGAGATCACATTTCTGTTAAATTTGTTTCAGTCGCTGAGACACAAGAGTCTTTCTCACTGAGATGCCCTATTGTTCCATCCACTATCGCTATAGCCTTTTGATATTGGAGAGACATCTTGTAGACAGGTCTTTGTTTTACCAAAAGTCATTCTGAGTCTTTGTGACATCCTGCTGTCAGGGAGATGTTATGTAGATTGCTCCACGTTTCATTGAAAGTCCACATGATACACATTGGTCGCTGTGACACATGGTTTTTCTTGCCGATGAGCCTTCTATCTTATGAGTGTCATTGTAACTTCAAACCATCGGCGAGACATCTTGTAGATCATTCCATGTCATACCAAAACACCCTGAATTCACCTCAAATCGCCAAGAGAGAAAAAATCTCACACCGATAAAGTCCTTTTGAATTCCATCAGCAAGACCGGAGGTCACTCAGCGAGACCTCATGCTAAAACCCCTAACTCTTACCGAGTTGTATGCCTTTATGTTGTTGGTTAGTATAAGAAGACAACCTCGCCAAGACCTTTCTTCGATGCACATGAGTCATACCGAAATGCTTTATCCACTTTGAGTCGCTGAGACATTACAAACTCACTGTGACCCAATACCGATGACTGTAACTCTTACTGATATAACCTTTCTGCACAAGTCGGTAAGACACCATGAAATCGCTATGACATTTCATCGAAGCCACAACCTTTGTTGATAAGACCTTTTGGTGCACGGTCGGTGAGACAATATGTCTTTGGTGAGACCACATACCGAATACAACACTCCTGCCGAAAGAATTCCACATGCATTAGTTGGGGAGACATCACCCTTTTTTCTATGACCCATCACCGAAGCCTTAAACTCTTGTCGATATGTTCCCATTCAACCTACGATCGGTGAGACAAAGCAATTTCGCTGTGACCACATACCGACGGTATAACATATGCCGATATAATTGGTTTCTATTGCCGAAACAAAATAGAATGTCATGCCGATAGATGCCTAGAGATGGATCCCAATGGCTATAACATCAAATAAGTCTTGCTGATATGATCTTTCAACGGAAGTCGGTGTGAAATACCAATTTTGCTAAGACATCTTATCGATGCCGCAACTCTTGCCGATATGAACTTTCTTGTGCCGGTCGCCAAGACACAAAGCGCTCGATGAAACAACATGCCGATAGGGATTACTTACGCTGACCTCATGTATTAGTCGATGAGACCCGACTCATTCGATAAAACCTCTTAGCGGTGAACAAACCTCATGTTGATAGACTTTTCTTTTGTCACCAAGACCATGATCAATGTCATGCCGAAAGCTGTCTGTATGTAAAATCAAATCGTTATGACATCAGAAACGTCTTGCTGATAGGAAACATAGACATTTATTAGAGAAATGGATCGGGGAGAGCCAAGTATTCTCATGCCGATATGTTCTTTTTCTATCACCGAAACAATGTACAAAGGATAACCTATGACTGCATGAAGCTCAAACTGATCAGTACCAAAAGATATTAAAATTCTGAATGTAAGTTGTCCACTAAATGCCAAGACAAGTAAGCCATATAGACAAAACTGTACCAAGATAAAGCATGAGAAACCAATCTAAAACAATCAACAAGTAGAATCAACTGAAAGGGATTTTGACATCAAGGAAAAACCATATGATCACAACTGAGATCCAACAAGGCTAGGCCACATTGGTGAGAAAGGTTTATAAACCTTGAAGAATAAAAACCTGGTTGAGGGGCTTGAAGATTGTAACCTCGAATTCAAGTTTTGTGAACATTGTATATATGGTAAACAACACCGTGTTTCATTTTATTCCAGTCCTCACAAATCTTCTAGTTTGCTTGATTATATACATTCTGATGTTTTTGGTCCAGTGAATGTTCCTTCTTTTTCTAAGTCAAGATACTATGTATCGTTCATTGATGATTATTTGAGAAGAACATTTGTTTATTTTTTGAAAAGTAAATCAAAATTGTTTAGTCGGTTTAAGGAATTTAAGAACCTTGTAGAAAATTAGATTGGAAGAAAAATAAAATGTTTAAGGACTGATAATGGGGGTGAATTTTGTTCTAATGAATTCGAGAGGTATAGTAAAGATCATGGGATTAAAAGACATAAAACTACACCTTACACTCCGCAACAAAATGGAGTTGCAGAAAGGTTCAATAGGACAATGATGGAAAGAGCATGAAGTATGCTGAGCAGTGCTAGCTTGGAGGAGAGGTTTTGGGCTAAGGAAGTTGCTACAACATGTTACTTGATAAACTGTTCTCCTAATTCTGCTCTTGTTTAGAAAAAACCTTTGGAAGCATGGTCTGGTAAGAAGCCCTCTCTGAGACATATTTGTGTTTTTGGCTGTGAGGCATATGAACATGTGCCGTATGAGAAAAGATCTAAATTGGAGAACAAGGCTGTCAAATGTACTTTTATCGGCTATAGTGCTAGCATAAAAGGATACAAGCTTTGGAATCCTGATACGAAGAAGGTTCTATACATCAGAAGTGTTATCTTTCATGAGCTAAAGCCTTCTACCTTGGATTTGCAGTCAGAGACAAAATCATAAAAAAAAAGGATGTAGTTGAAATTCCTCCTACACCAGATAAAGAGGAATTGAAAATTCAAAATGTACCTGAAACTAAGGAGAGCTCAAGTAGTTCTGAGAGTTCTGATGAAGAAGAACAACCTCAACCTCAACAAGTGAGGATTTCAACTCGTGAAAGAAAGCAACCTGATAGGTATGGGTTTTCTTTGATAGATTCTACTTGTGCATATGATTTAATTTTTAGCACTGATGAGCCTAGGACTGTGAAAGAGGCATTTAGAATGTTTGATTCAAACTCTTGGTTGGAAGCCATGAATGAAGAAATGGCATAATTAGAAAAGAATGATACTTGGAGTTTGGTGCCCTTGCCTAAAGGCAGAAAAGCTGTGGGCTGCAAATGGGTATTTAAAAAGAAGATTGGTCTAGATGGCAGTGTGGAAAAGTATATGGTGAGCTTGGTTGCAAAGGGATATTCCCAGGTAGAGGGAATTGATTATGGGGAGATTTTTTCTCCTATAGCTAAGCTGATGCCCATTCGATTTCTTTTGTCACTTGCAGCAGCATATGAATTAGAGGTCGAACAGATGGATGTGAAGACAAAATTTCTTCATGGTGATCTTGAAGAAGAGATTTATATGTCCCAGCCTGAGCACTTTGTGGAGAAAGGTAAAGAAAGATTAGTTTGCAAGTTGAATAAATCTCTATATGGGTTAAAACAGTCTCCTAGAATGTGGTACCAGAAGTTTGACACTTTTTTTTTGTCATTGGGACTTGTAAGATCAAAATCTAATCATTGTGTGTATTACAAAGCTAAAAGTGATCAAGTTCTTATTATTGCTCTCTATGTTGATGATATGTTGTTCATAGGCAATAGTAAGTTAATGATTTCTGATCTTAAGTCTCAGTTGTCTACAAAGTTCAAAATGAAAGATCTTGGTGCAGCAAGGTATATTTTGGGAATGGAAATAACCAGGGATAGGAATAATAGAAAAATTTGGCTCAGTCAGGGTAAGTATATCAAGACTGTTCTAGAGAGATTTTGCATGAATGATTGTAAGTAGCTAGTTGTTCTAGTTTTGCAGGGAACAAAGCTATCTATTCAAGACTATCCAAAATATCATACAGAGATGGAGGACATGACCAATGTACCTTATGCTAGTGTGGTTGGTAGTCTAATGTATGCAATGGTCTGTACAAGGCCAGAAAATGCCCAAGAAGTGGGAGTACTTAGTCGGTTTATGGCTAATCTTGGAAGAACACATTGGGATGCTGTGAAAAGAGTATTCAGATATTTGAAGGGAACTTCAGAATATGCTCTGTATTACCATGGGAACTTGGTTGAATCACAGAGGACTCTCAACATTTGAGGCTATGTGGATTTTGATTGGACAGGGGACATTTATAGCCGAAGATCCACCAGTAGATATACTTTCATGTTGAATGGTGGTGCAGTCAATTGGATGAGTAAGCGGCAGGCTGTTGTCGCTTTGTCCACTACAGAGGTAGAATACATGGTAGCAACACACACCTATAAAGAAGCAATCTGGTTAAGACATTTGTGTTCTAACATTGGTTTTGATGCAGGGAAAATAAAAATTTATTGTGATAGTCAAAGTGCTATCTATTTGGCAAAGAATCCTACTTTCCATGCCAGGATGAAACATATAGATGTACAGTATCACTTTGTACAAGATATGGTGGAGGATGGAAAGGTTTCATTAGAAAAAGTGGATACTCTAGAGAATGTTGCAGATGCATTGATGAAGCTAGTAAGCACAGAAAAGTTCAGGTGGTGTGCCAATTCGATGGGCCTTAGTGCCCATGAATGTTAGTAGTTTTGTTGTGCTCTGGAGGTGCCTATGTGATCTTTGTCAAGTGGGAGATTGTTGGAAATATGTGTCTCAATCTCACAGGCTGAAACCTCTGAAAGAGCCAAGTCAGTGTGACATCCATATTGTTTGGCCGACTAGCAGCTTTGGAACCTTGTGAAAAGTTCTGGTCCCTCATACCTTGTTTCAGTCTTGCCGAATGGACCTATCACTGTGACTTTTCAAACTCTTTCTGCTTGAGCAGATCTCTTACCGACTATTGGTGTCTAAAGCTGATCTTAGGCTGACTTGAAGATTTCAGTAATAACTCTCAGCGATAGCAGTAAGTCTTACCGACAATGCAACATGTGTTTGTTATTGGATGTCTTCGGTATGACTCTTGGAGAAAGGTGGTCTTAGGGTAACATGGAGGCTTCGGTATGAAGTCTTAGCGATGAACGAAGTCTCACTGACAGTGGAACATTGTGGTGTAACTTGAAGGCATCAGTATGATCTCTTAGCGAAGAGCGATAGTTTCACTAAATGGAATACTGATGTCTAAGTGACTTGGGAACTTCAATATGATGTCTTATTGAATAGTGATTGTCTTTCTGATGAGAATGCTGAGGTCGATGCGACTTGTGAAATCATTGTAATGTCTTGCCGATGGTCAGGACTCTTGGTGATAATGACAATTAGGTCTTGTGGCATCGGGGAGACATGGTTAGTGTCTCACCGACATATGACACAGGTTGAACACCTTTGACCGAGTGATGACTATCATACGTGGTGAGTCTATGACCAATCAGGGAGCAGAATGGGAACCACTAGCATTTGGACTGTTGCAACTATTACTAATAGGAAGATCGACAGACCATGGGTGTCATTGATATACTTAGAGGTTGAAGTTTGTGATCAGTTTGATGAACAGTTGGACGAATGGTTGGATGAATAGCTCGATGAGTGATCAGTGAATTTGATTCTGAGAGCATTGAATCTTGAATGTTTTGTACAAGGTTGAACAAGGATTATGCTATTGTAAATTGACATCAGAAAGATAAGTCTGATCTTTGTATGTAATTTCCATTACTATAATACAAAGTGGCTTTTCTTGGTGTGGTGGGTTTTTCTCTCGTAATGGTTTTCCCACGTAAATCTGGAGTTCATCTGTGTATGATTATTTCTTTGTTTCTGTTATTGCTTTCAAGTGTATCTTAATTGGAATGTAATTGAAAATTTAAAAGCACCTATGCATTCTTCCTTGAGGTTTTGACATTAGGAGAGTTAGTTTCGCACCTTAGCTTTCCTTACACACTCCTCCATTGGATGTGAAGTGTAACACTTCTCGCCCCTTCAAACAACTTAAAATGACTCTTTTCCTCCATTATTCCCCTAAAATTACCTTATTCTTCATTCTATATAGCTTCTTCAATCTTCTACACACTTTTGCTTCTCAACTTGATCAAGCACCACCATTGGATTGAAGAGATGCAAGTTGTTTTTTTGGCTCTTCCTCTTTATTGTTGTACTGGTGTTGGCTTTGAAGAGCTTGCAAGCTCACATCTTCCTCTATTTTCCTTTAGAGCATCTAGTTGGGAAGGTGATATCCATTCATTTTCAATTAATTTTGCATCATCTACTCACATAGTAGCATATTTGTTTGAGTATTTGTAATGCCCTAACACACAAACCCTAAAGGACAACACAACAACTAACAATTATAGCAATTTTTTTTAAAGTAAAACAATTATGAAATGTACATTACCATACAACACCAATAATGAAACTATAGATACACATCATCTATCTAGTCCTTTGGGGTAACCTGACTGCATACTTGCATGAACATACCTAATATGACCCAATTCCCATAACGATGAATATCTACTCACAAGTATTCATTTTAAAACCATCATAAAGAATAAATAAACAATGTACATACATCCATGACATTATATAACATCCATCTATGCTCACATGATAATACCAAAGAATACATCCATTACATTTATTATATGAATATACATCGTTCAAAGATTACAATAGTACAACTATGCTTCCCATCATAAAACAAGAAGGATTCACCAATTTTCATAATGTGATACAACTAAAATGAATTTAATACTTAGCATCAATACCGTCTCCAATTTTGGTAAAGCTCCAGAATCACTGCAAATGGTACAACTCCTTGCATTACAAACTTCGACTAGGAACCCAACAGAGTGCATAACATGTTCCAACTAACCATGTGGACCATAAGGCTCACCAACCATGCTAGGAGATGACAATAAGGACCCACAACATGAAACAATCAAGTAGACAAGGCTAAAAAGAATCCAACACAAGTGCAACAAGACAAAACATAAAAAACAATTGCTTCTAGAGGTACATGAACAACAAGGGGGAAACAAACAAGGAAAATAAGGTTTCTATAGGGAGGAGTGTAATCCCATGGGCCTAACATGGGTTACCTTGACAGTCTAGACATCATCCCCCATCCCTGAGTTACCTTGATAGTCTAGATGCCAGCCCCCATCTATGGTTACCCCGATTGCCTCTCACTAGGTGCCAGCCCAATAGGGTGACACATGCAAAATCACTTACCTTTTGTGAGGAAAAGGCAGTGATCTTTCCAACTAGGCCTTCTCATCCCATTATTATCCTACAAAAGCACTACAGGTATGGGCAAGACATCTACTTATCTTGTATAATGTGTCAATTACCCATTCCCCCAATTAACTATTTAGGTTCTCACTTATTTATGAAACTCCCAATGAGTTACCTTGATCCCACTTTATGCACCAAACCCATTGAGAGACACTCCTCCTAATAACAACTGGAAGTCCCAAAACACATTCAATAGGGTAAGCCATCTTGCACAACATAAAAATTCACATGACTATCACATAAAGCGAGGCATACACCATCTCACACAAAACCTCTATAATAAAACATTTTCGACAGTGCAAGGCTAAAACCCACATAATCATAATCAAGTACAAGAATCAAGTGTTCACAAAGAACTCAACATGAAAGCCAACAAGAAGAAAGGTCATTTCCCCAAACCCTGGAAGTCTGACAAATCACTAATACAACGGTTTCCCCATTGAAGTGGCAACAATAACATGAACTCAAATGGCTATTTTCAATCCACAAATTACAAATCTAGTGTAGAATAATGAGAGGAAACCTCACCAAAGAGATATTCAAAGTCAATCAAAACTAACATAATCAACTCCATACAATATCAACCACAAAATTAAAATCTTCTCAATAACCACCTGACACAAATGAGCTCCCACTTTAAACCATAACCAAAATCCGCCTAGTACAAAATAAACTGCAATGTTCCAAAATATTCCAACTATCAACACTGCGACAACAATAGTAACCAACTAATTCACAACTCAATTCAAAAATCAACCCAATAACTCAACACGAACAAACAATCGAATCATCTAGGGAAAACTTCATAAAAGGTATTACTTCCACAAGTCCAATTACTTACTATCTTAACCCACTTAAGTTACCCAAAATGATGACACAACAACATTGCAATCATGGTCAACTTCTTATATAATCTTACTTTCACACTTCAATTGCTCTTAAATTGATTATTAGATTCACTTAACAAGGTTATCTACCACAATGACATGTAATAATGACAATATCAATTATTCAAAGAACATTTAAAATCAACAACATTCTATTTATTCATCCATAGTGAAACCATTTATTTAAAAGATCAACATATTCTTTTCTATTCTATATTTACTCAAATGGTTATTCTTGGATTAAAATTACAATATAGTTATCCAAATATACAACCATATATATATTTAAACTTTAACATTGCTTTTTAATTATAATCATGATATATATATATTTATACATACATACATACATATATATATTTATACATACATACATACATATATATATATATATATACATATATACATACATACATATATATATATACATATATATACATACATACATACATATATATATAAAATGAACTACTGTCATGAATATATAATGAGGTGAAATGTCTAAAGGCAGCAACCCTATATTTAGTTGTGCTCAATAAAATCAACTATACAAATAACACCCCCTTTCAAATCATCAGAAACCAATTTTTCTACATACTACAGAGTTAATGGAAGGATAGATATAAAGAATAATTACGAGACACATAGTTATTTATCCAATAAAAATAATTGCTAAACAATTTTTTGGCCCTATCAAATCTAGTGCAACCAATTAAACTAGGTATAACAAATCTCATTGAAAGATAAATATAACACATATACATCAACCATAAAGTTTGAACATATGAAGTGGCTGCCTACCTAATATCAAATCTGCAGAACCATCGAATAGGATCTAAACAATATTGAATACTTGAATAAATCAAAACTCCTAAAACATAAGCATCAATTATAAGCAAATTTGGGGAATGAAGAGAAGGCGTAGGAACATAGGCTAGTGAGGAATGGTTAAAGCTCCATGGAAAATCCAATAAAACTCTCCTAATTGAGGTTGTAGCTTACACAGACATATGTGCCATTAGCAAAACATGAAACCAATACTAAGAGGTAGGCCAAAATTCAAAATCTTACGAAAGAAATCCACAAAAATTGAACATAGAGGCAAATTGGAAGAACTATGCCCCAAAATCAGGGGAAGCTGACTTCTCACAAGGCAAAGATAAATTAAGAAAATACAGTTTAAAATAGATGCTAAAACTGAAATGCCACCCTTAGAAAGGAATCTTGACCAGACAACAGAAGTGACATAAGATGGGAAGAATGTGCTAGCATGCAATGTTCAACAAAAGAAAAGGGCGAAATCAACACTTAATATCCACACCAAATTCAATAGTTATAAGTAAAATATTCAATAACAATATGGCTAAGGCTAATATTTTGATTGTTGGGAGAGAGCATATATTTTTTTTCCAAAATGGAAGGATGATTAAAAGAATGTAGCATAAAAATCTCAAAACATTTTTATTCTCTACATAGTTCGCTCCAAGGAAACAGAGAAAAGCGGTATCACTAAAGAAATCAAATGTAGAGGAGATAAAGTTAAAAATGCAATGAAAAATCATCTCTCCAATGGAAATATAATCCATTGCAACACAAGTGATGTATTTATATTTTCTTTTCAATTAAAACACAACAATCATTTTTAGCAAACAAAGAAGAGATGATCATTCACAAACACAGATGAAATGAGAACAATATAATGCCAACCTGGAGTCCTACGCTCGAAGATGGAGAAGATGTACTGAAGACCACTCTTTCACAACTAAAAATCCTTTCTCCAAAACTTGATCACTTTTAGAAATATATCCACTTCAAAAATAATTTCAATCCAAAACTGTATTCTTTTCAAAATATTTTTGCAGAGCCAAATTTCCTTCTTCTGAAAACAAAATTAATTCCTCCCCCTTTTTCCAAAATGAGCATTATTAAAAACAAGGAAAAAGTTTAGTTTTTCAAAATAAAAATCAAGCAATTATCATTTAAAAGGACCAGTTTCTATTTCAAAACTAGTTTGGAGCTATGCATGGGCTCAAACTCCTCTTTTTCCATTTTTGAACTTGCTTTATCAACTTGTTCACAAATCTCCTCCAATTAATTATTCTAAATTTTGAATTATATTATCTTACCATATTTAATTTACTTTTACACAATAATAATAGTAATAATTATCTTTATTTTAATTTATAAAAGCATTTAATCACATAATTTAATTTAGAGAATTAATTATAAATTAAACATAACGATAACTATTTAACAACTCCATTTAATTATTAATTTATTTAATTCCAATTTAATCAAACATTCTAATTATCTCAATTTAAACAAGGCAACACATAAACATTAACCTTCTCCACAAGCCATTCATTAATAATTTATTTAAATTCAAAAATTACAAGAATAACATTATTAACACTAAATGTCAACACTAAACACCCAACCAAACTTACTCAAACATCAAGAAAGGGCCAAACACGAAGGGGCACTAAATCCTCCCCCCTAAGCTTCAACTTACTCTTGGAAGTCGTAAGGTTGGGATAGAACACACACACATTAATCCTAGAATTCATTAAATAATATCATGTTCTCCTTTCCTTAAATTTAAAAACAAACATCAAATAACCAAGAAACCCAATATCAACAAGGACAAAAGATGAGAGCAACTGACCATAAACACAAACACAACTAACAGGTGATTGACGAGATACACATCCCCTCTGAGGACGGTGGTGAGTGAAGGGGACCTTTTGTCATCTCCATTTTCAACATCATTTCCATTGTGTTTTAAGGCACACTCAGACCTAACAGTGCAGGTGGAGTCGATGCTTGGTACCTACAACCTACATCAAACAAACTATCGAGAAACATATATATATATATATATATATATATATATATATATATATATATATATATATATATATATATATATATATATATCAAACAACAAACACACCCTGAGAGGAAATCACAACATAGCAGGGTGCTTGTGAATGAGTAATGCTACACCCTCCCTCCCACCAAGACCTCAAAAAACAACCGTATCATCAAGTAACAATAATTACATCATACACAACATATATAAATCACTAACCAAATGCACAACAAGCGTAGTCATATGTCCACATGATACACATAGTCAAATTAATCCAAAAACACAATAAATTCGCATATCCATCACAAAGTACACATAAGATATTAGCATCATGATCATCAAAGTCCAACCCACTGTCATCTAGAACCAGTTCCAAAATAGTACGACTAACATCTACCAAGTATCATAATGTATGCTAAACAAAATAACTATCAACTTCCAACAGAGAACAAAGTGAGGGGCACAATCAGGCTCACTTTTGGAAGTCTGCAAATAGTAATGGTATAACTCTCACATTTGGAATAAATCCCCTCTAGCCAAAAGCTACACGATAACAAACAAAATTGTTTACAAAGTAGCTATCATTGCCTATGACAAGTTCAACATGAAAGTGATTAGGAATCACTGTCATTGCCTATGATAGGTTCCTCCTGATCACTATACCCAGAGTAAGGAATCATTCTATATCTGAGAGTTAGAACATGAACTTTCTTAGTTGTTATAGGTTTGCTCTTATTAATCACAAGATTCCCCGAATTGGTTTTGCTTCTCCTCTTATAGGTAATCCAAATTCTTCTCTCCCTAACCACATGCTGGTTATGCACTTGACTAGGGTCTTAACGTGTAGGAAGCTCCTTGAGCAAGGGATGTAACAGATATGGATTTAGACCTCTTCCTCCTGGGTTATTCTAGGAACCTTTTTGTTCCTCACATTTAGACTTGTGGGAAATCTAAGATGAAGTGCCCTGGTAGTTAACCCTGTGACCACCACCACGTCCTCTACCTCGATCTCGACCTCAAAACCTAGGCATCCTACACACACCACCAAGGGAAAAAGGGTCACAACAATTAGGTGAGGGTGACAGAAAGAAAACATCACAAGTTCAAGAGTCTAAATATGCAACACAAGGTCACCTTCCAAAAATAGAAACACAACTTATCACTTCATAAGCACAAAATTCTAGATTTAACACACATTCTTCACATACACACACAAATTCATATCATTGGAAAACACATCACAAGGCAACACAAGGGTCCATAATGCATTCTCGGTAGGAAGAATATCGGTGCATTGCACACTACACCGAGGGTCCTATCCTTTCCACTAATTTTTTGCACCATTGGAAAACACCACCTAAGGAAAAACTCGGGTTGCTAAGCGAGGATGACATAAAAGGAAAAATGTAACCTCAAGAGTATGAGCAACTAGGTCAACGTAATAGGCTCAATTGACCCAAAGTACCCAATGTTTGATAACTTGGCTCTGATACCAAGATGTAATGCCCCACCATGCAAACCCCAAAGGACAACACAACAACTAACAATTATAGCAATTTTTTTTTTTAAAGTAAAACAATTATGAAATGTGTGTTACCATACAACACCAATAATGAAACTATACATACACATCATCTATCTAGTCCTTTGGGGTAACATGAATGCATTACTTGCAAACATACCTAATATGACCCATTCCCATAATGATGAATATTTACTCACAAGTATTCATTTTAAAGCAATCATAAAGAATAAATAAACAACATACATACATCCATGAAATTATATAACATCCATCTGTGATCACATGATAATACCAAAGAATACATCCATTACATTTATTTTATGAATATACATCATTCAAAGATTACAACAGTACAACTGTGTTTCCCATCATAAAATAGGAAGGATTCACCAATTTACATAATGTGATACAATTAAAGTGAATGTAATACCTAGCATCAATACCATCTCCAACTTTGGTAAAGCTCTGGAATCACTGCAAACGGTACAAATTGCATCACGAACTTCAATATGGAACCCAATGGAGTGCATAACATGTTCCACCTGACCATGTGGACCCTAAGGCCCACCCCCCATGCTAGGAGATGAAAATAAGGACCCATAACATGAAACAATAAAGTATACAAGGCTAACACGACTCCACAACAAGTGCAACAAGACAAAACATAAAGAACAACTGCTTCCAGAGGTACATGAACAACAAGGGATAAAAAACAAGGAAAATAATGTTGGTATAGGGAGGAGTGTCATCGCATGGGCCTAACATGGGTTACCTTGACTGTCTAGAGACCAGCCCCTATCTATGGTTATGTTGACTGCCTCTCACTAGGCATCAAACCCATAGGGTGGCACATGTGGAATCACTTACCTTTCATGAGGACAAGGTAGTGATCTTGCCAACCAGGCCTTCTCAGCCCATCCTTAGCCTACAAAATCACTACAGGCATGGGTGATGTATCTACTTATCTTGATTAATGTTTCAATTACCCATTCCCCCCCCAATTAATTATTTAGGTTATCACTTATTTATGAAGCCCCCAATGAATTACCTTGATGCCACTTTGTGTGCCATCCCCCATTGAGAGCCACTCCCCCTACTAACAATTAGAAGTCCTGAAACAAACCTGACGGGGTAAGCCATCTTGCACAATATAAAAAGTCACATGACTATCACATAAAGTGCGACATACACCATCTCGCACAAAACCTCCATAATAAAACAATTTCCAAAGTGCAAGGTTGAAACCCACATAATCGTAATCAAGTACAAGAATCAAGTGTCCACAAAGAACTCAACATGAAAGCCAACAAGAAGAAAGATCTTTTCCTGAAACTCTAGAAGCCTGAAAAATCACTAATACAATAGTTTCCCAATTGAAGTGTCAATAGTAACATGATCTCAAAAGGTTATTTTCAATCCACAAATTACAAATCACCAGTGTAGAATAATGAGAGGTAATCTCACCAAAGAGATCTTCAAACTCAATCAAAACTAACATAATCAACTCTGTACAAAATCAACCAAAAAATTAAAATCTTCTCAATAACCATCTGACACAAACAGGCTCCCATTTTAAACCATAACCAAAATTGTCCTAGTACAAAATCAACCACAGTGTTCCAAAATCTTCCAAATCTCAACACTGCGACAACAATAGTAACTAATCGATTCACAACTCAATTCAAAAATCAACCCAATAACTCAACATGAACAAACAATCGAAAAAACTAGGGAAAACTCCATAAACGGTATTTCCTCCATAATTTTAATTAATTACTATCTTAACCCACTTAAGTTTTCCAAAACGATGAAACAACAACATTGCAATCATGGTTCAGACTTCAATTGATTTTAACTTGACTATTAGATTCACTTAGCAAGGTTATCTACCACAATGACACGCAATAGTGACAATAACAATTATTCAAAAGACATTTAAAATCAACAACAACATTCTATTTATTCATGCATAGTGAAACCATTTATTTAAAATATTAACATGTATTCTTTTCTATTCTATATTTACTCAAACGGTTATTCTTAGATTAAAATTATGATATATTTATCCATATATATAACCATATATATTTATTGAAATTTTAATATTACTGTTTAATTATAATCATGATATATATATACATATATACATATATATAAATATATAAATATAATAAATTAAGATAAACTGCTATCATGAATATATAATGGAGCGAAATGTTTAAAGGTAGTGACCCTCTATTTAATTGCGCTCAATAAAATCAGCTATACAAATAACATACCCTTTCAAATCATCAGAAACCAATTTTTCTGCATACTACAAACTTAATGGAAGGATATATATAAAGAATAATTGCCAGACATAGTTATCTATCCAATACAAAGAATTTCTATACAATTTTTTGGCCCTATCAAATCTAGTGCAACTGATTAAACTAGGTATAACAAATCTCATTGAAAGACAAATATAACACATATACATCAACCATAAAGTCTGAACATATGAAGTGGCTGCCTACTTAATATCGAATCTATAGACCCATCAAATAGGATCTAACCAATATTGAATACTTGAATAAATCAAATCTCCTAAAACATAAGTATCGATTATAGGCACATTTGTAGAATGAAGAGAAGGCATAGGAACACATGCTAGTGAGGAATGGTTAAAGCTCAATGGAAAAGCCAACAAAACCATCCTAATTGAGGCTACGACTTATACAAACATATGCGCCATCAAAAAAACGTGAAACCAATCCTAAGAGGTAGGCCAAAATTCAAAATCTTACAAAGGAAATCCACAAAAATTGAACATAGAGGCAAACTGGAAGAACCACACCCCAAAATCAAGGGAAGCTGACTTCTCACAAGGAAAAGATAAATCAAGAAAATCCAGTTTAAAATAGATAGTGAAACTGAAATGCCACCCTTAGAAAGGAATCTTAACCAAACAACAAAAGCAACATAAGATGGGAAGAACGCTCTAGCATGCAACGACATAAGAAAAGGGCGAAATCAACACTTAATAATCACACCAAATTTAATAGTAATAAGTCAAATCTTCAATAACCAATAAGGCTAAGGCTAATATTTTGATTGATAGGAGAGAGCATATATTTTGTTTTCCAAAATTAAAAGGCGATTAAAAGAATGCAACATAAAAAGCTCAAAACATTTTTATTCTCTACATAGTTCACTCCAAGAAAACAGAGAAAAGTGATCTCACTAAAGAAATCGAATGCAGAGGAGATAAAGTTCAAAACACAATAAAACATAATCTCTCCAATGGAAATATAATCCATTGCAACAAAAGTGATATATTTATATTTTCTTTTTAATCAAAACACAACAATCATTTTCAACAAACAAAGAAGAGATGATCATTCACAAACACAAATGAAATGAGAACAAGATGATGCCAACTTGGAGTCCTACGCTTGAAGATGGACAAGATGTATTGAAGACCACTCTTTCGCAACCACAAATCCTTTCTCCAAAACTTGATCACTTTCAAAAAATTATCCACTTTGAAAACAATTTCAATCCAAAATTGTATTCTTTTCAAAATATTTTTGCAGAGCCCAATTGTATTATTAAAAACAAGAAATTTTTTTAGTTTTTCAAAATAAAAATCAAGCAATTATCATTTAAAAGGACTAATTTCTATTTTGAAACCAGTTCAGAGCTATGCATGGGCTCAAACTCCTCTTTTTCCATTTTTGAACTTGCTTTATCAACTTGTTCACAAATCTCCTCCAATTAATTATTCTATTTTGAATTATATTATCTTTCCATATTTAATTTACTTTCACATAATAATCATAGTAATAATTATCTTTATATTTATTTTATTTTAATCATATAATTTAATTTAGTGAATTAATTAAAAATTAAACATAACAATAATTATTTAACAACTCCATTTAATTATTAATTTATTTACTTCCAATTTAATCAAACATTATAAAAATTAATTTTAATTTAATTATCTCAATTTAAACAAGGCAACACATAAACATTAACCTTCTCCACAAGCCATCAATTAATAATTTATTTAAATTCAAAAATTACAAGAATAACATTATTAACACTAAATATCAACACTAAAAACTCAACCAAACTTATTCAAACATCAAGAAAAGGGTTGAACATGGAGGGGCACTACATCTTCCTCTACTTTCTTTGAGAGCATCTAGTTGGGAAGGTGATATCCATTCATTGTCATTTACTTTTGCATCATCTACTAGCATAGTCGCATATTTGTTTGAGTATTACTGTGTATTTCCATTTCTATAAGCTTCTTTATCATCCTTGTACAATTGTTGTTGTTTGCTTCTCCATGGAGGTGGAAACACCAAAGCCGAGGAATGACTGAGGTAGTCCTCTAAACACTTCTCCAATATTTTCTTGTTCTTGTTTGTGTAGGTTTGTTAAGTGAAGCTCACTTAAAGGCCTCAACTCACGGGTTTGAATGTTCATTTCTACCACCTTTCTCTCATCAAATTCTAGCTTAGTGTTGTTAAATTATTCTTGTTATTTCTATCATTTCAGCATTCTCTATCTCTATAATAGTATAAACTTTGTTAATCATGTAGTTAGTAGGTTCTCTGGTGTTTTGTGTACTGTACCTTACACTTTTTTTCTATATGGATGCCAACATATCCCTAAGACCCCTACATGTCATGTTGGAGTCAATGTCCTATGCTGTAGTCCTCTAGTAGCAAGCTGTCCGAGTCACAATTTGAACCTAGAAAACTAGCTCTCTCGATTCCTTGAAATATTCAGGTTAGTAGAAGGAAAGTGATAGACTAGTTGTCGTTTCTTTTATCCCTTGAAACCCTAAACTGTTTCAATCCATTCATCTAGCTTGAGGGAGATTGAGGCACCCTATTGTTCTAGGCTCTCTCGTGACCTAGAGTCCCTGTGCAATCAGCCCCCCTCCTCTATATTTTGGTGAAACTGACATGAAATATTTTGGTTCCATTTAGTAGTGTTGAAGGAGTCTTCTCTCGTGTTCTATGTGTATTGTGGGTTTGTGTGTTGCAAGGTGCATAGCCTTGAACCCAACCTACAACCCCTAGTGGCATAGTTAGAAGGATCCCTAAACATTGTGAAGCAAAATATAGAATAGGTCACAAAATGATTGTCAAACCTCTGGGGTATCTTGGGTAATCCCTTTCAGAGTATGTAAACATGACATCTTTTATGCTTCTTTCCATCCCTTTTGTGCAACCTATGAATGGATCAGCTACTATAACATTTACATTGTAGGACATGCCTATGAACACAAATAGATATCCTTCTCCTCTATACACTCCCACTCGTATCAATAGGAAAATTGTGACCGGTGTTCTCGTTGATCCCACTTGTTGTGTTAATGTTATAATAGAGGAGATTATGCTGATAAATTTCTTTAATAAGGATGGGTATGATGAATCAAAGATCATAATATGTAATCATAATAGACTCTTGGTCCCTCTAATTATTACTATCACCTTCTCAATCCTAGTAGGACCTAGGACTATAAATGCTCTTTTTGATATCATCCTAGAATCAGATTTATTCATAGTAAATCTAGGCATCCCATGGCTAGTTTCCATGAATGAAATCCCTTCAACAGTTCATAAATTTTTGAAGTTCTCTCATGAGGGCTCTATGCATATTATGCATGACATTGGATATAAACCTCTAGTGCTATGTGGGGGATACTCATTAGATCACTTTTGGCATGCCCTGTTGGTTTGCTTCCTCCAAGAATGAACCTATTGTATCAAATCTACATTAAAAATAAGAATGGGGGTATATAACCAAAGGTGACTTACCTTATCTCCCCTTATTCTATTTCAATTAAGGATTCTATGATCCAACAACAACAGGTTGCCTCCTCTTCTTCTTAAAAGGGGAAGGGGAAGCCTACTTGTGCCTAGGAGGCTTCCTCTTCTTCCACTATTTCATTTGCTTTTGCCTCCTGCCCTACTATGGCACCTTCGGCCTCTGCTCCTATGCCTCGCATGGGTAGTACAATGGTGCCAGCTTGGTAGAAGGCCAAGCCTTAGGTATTTGAGCTTCCCATCTTACCCATGATGCCTAGGCCCATTTTCTATGGTAAGGAGAAGGGCTCTCATAGAGTTGCCCCTATGTCTTGGCCTTCGCGGTCTCCTACTGCTCCCACCCCTCGGGCAGTGAATGGGAAAAGGTCCACCATCGAGGTGTATGAGTTTTCTTCTCCACCTATTTCAATCTTTGATTCTATGTTTCCTGCTCCTATGTCCATCTAGTAGGTTTCCCTTCCACTAGTAACGGTTGTGGAGGGAACACCTATGGCAGAATAGGACCCTCCTGTTCTTTCCCATGTAGTGAGTTCTAGTTCTCAAAGTTGATGAAACCTTCTTGTACATGAGCATAAGTGCTGGAGGAAGGATCTCGATACTATGAAAGCTGCTTCATAGAAGGAAAAAGAGGAGACAACTCCTATTTCAGAATCTCCTGCAATGCTTCCCTCTTTCACTTCTAGAAACTTTGGTTCCCATTTCCTTGATCTTGCTTCTAGCTCCCCTGATGAATCCTAATGACCCTCACCCCAAAAGGGTGTAGGTTTTCATCACTTCCTCAGTGGATCCTCCTCTTCTTATGTCCCTTTCAAACATCTTGTTGATTTTTTGGCTTGTGGACATGTCAAACACCATAGTGGTGTTCGTTGTGGCCTTATCCTCTTTCTCCTCACCTTCTGCCTCCTCTGTGGGGATTATACATCCTCCAATGAATTTTAAGTTTGAGGACGACCTCACTTCTAATGGAGGTCAGAAGAAGGGATCACCTTCTTTGGGAGAGGGTTCCACTTTGGCTTGTGTTTCACTTGTGATGGAGGTGGCCCCAACATCTCTTGAGCTTGTCACCATCTCTCTTGACGAGGTTGATGGTGGATCTCAGATGTCTTCTTCATCTCTCACTTAGTTAACACATGGAACTCCTATCAAGTGCCTGTTTAACTTAGTTGATGATGTCATAACTCTGTTACTGATCTTTGCAAGATCAATGGCATTTACCTCACAAGAGTTAAGTGAAGAAGACCTTAAGGGTCCTTCTTCCTTAGCCCTTGTCATAGGAGATTTGGACAGTGCTCCCCTTGCTATCCCAAACTTACAGGATTGTTCACCTTGACCTTACAATGATCTAGATTGGGAGAACAACGAACTCCTAGTTGATGAGGACTAGGGACACAACTCTTCTTTAGCCATAGATTATGTTTTTGTGTGTTGTGTTTCCCCCGTGCTTGTTTTTATGTGTTCTTGGAGGACCCTTTCACCCTCGAAGGTGCTTGGATATAGGAGTAAAATTGTGTCATAAACTTCTTCTATTTGTTACATCATTCTTTTATAGTTGTATCTTGATTTTTGACAATGGGGGACGATGCAAAGTGTTGGGGGCATTTAGGCATCCCTTTAATGTTGACCCTTTTTTGTTTCATCTTCATGTTCTCTTCTTCATGTTCTAATACATTTGGGGATTGATGACAATTCATACATATATTATAGCTATTTATCTATATCTATGAGTAGTTCTGACCCTGAATTATCAGATCCCCCTATCTCTTGATTTTTTTCATCTTTGCTTATCTTTCTTTTTATCTTTGTCTCTTCTTTTCTTTCTTCTTGATGTTGTGGTGCCTATGTGTTGTGCCTTGTGTGTGCAACAACCTTTCCATTTCTATATCTCATCATGTATCATGGGTCATGACATCTCTGGATGTTCTTACTTTCCTTAGGATGCCACATGCTCCTTTAGTTTGCACACACCATCCTAAGGGGGGGCTCTTACCTCTCCAATTTTTTGTAAGGTGTATTTGGTGGCCAATGAATCCTTTTATGGAAATATTTACATTTCTCAAAAATTGCATCCTTTAATAATGATCTCCTTAGCAATATTTTCTTTCAAAATTGAATTCGTAGCAAAAATAAATAAATTTTTTCCTTTGAGGAGGCCATGTTTCTTATTTCAAATTCCTTGATGAAAGAGAGTATTTCAAAAGGATTCCTTAATGATAGTATCATTTATGAAAATTTCATCACTTATCTAACAAAGCACCCCTTGAGCGAACCCCTTTTTTCTTTTGAAGGGTTCCTAGGCGACCCCTTTGAAAGCTTCTCCTTCAATTTATTTTTCTGAGATATGACTGTTTGTCTATCTACGTTACTTTTGCTTGCCTAACATGTTTTGTCTATAGATTAACATGTTGCTTTGTAGGAATGAGCACTTGTGATGTGGGTAAAAGCAAGAAGTTGGGTACACAAAAAAATCAAAAAGTGGAAGTGTTTTTGTTGTTTTTCAGAATTTTTCACACTTGGACTGAAAATTTGAGGCACTTACACAATGAATCTTAAGAAAATTTTATAATATGAAATTTAAAATTTTGAATCTAGTTTCCAAATATGCAAATTATTCAAATACCCAGATTATAGAAATTAAATTTGGATAGGGATCTATAAAAACCACTCTTTAAAAGTCCCTATTTTTTTACCATACCAAGCATGTGTATGGACACCACTTTTTGACCCAAATAAAAGTATTTTGATAATTCCTTTTAGGGAAAGAGAGCTAACAACATGAAGATTGATGTAGATTTTTTTTGTAATTTTTTGTTGAATATTTTTTTTTATTGAATTTCTATTGGCCTTAATTGTCATTTTTAAAAATCGTGTATGGACAACATAAACCTAAACTAAATATTTTTGAATCTTTTTTTCTTTTCATTGTGTAGAGAATTTTCTAAATTTTGATGTCGTATATTTTTTTTTACAAGAGACTTAACCAGAAAAAAGTTATTAAAAAACAAAAAAAGCCTAATATTTCAAGTTTAAGGACTAGTTTTTTTAGAAATTAATTAAAAAATAATAAACATAATCCAATATTAATAGAAATTATATATTTGGAAAGTATACGTCATGTTCTCTGATGGGTTTTAATTTTATAGATTGATTTAGAAAAAAGTCCATCAGCCATATTGCCAAAGTTGGACATTCTTCTTCAATCTAAGTTTTTTAGTTGCAGGTCAAAGGCTAAGGCTCAGATTGCCAAGCCTTTCCCAAGCCTAAAACCAAGGCTTCATGTGGGTTGGGAATTCAATTTTGAAATAACGTGTATGCATTTTTTTAAAATACATAGTTGTTACAAAACACATATGCATTCTTTATTTTCTTGATTATTTAAAAAAAATACTTTTTAGAAACGCGTACACGTTTTTCATTACAAAATGCGTACGCGTTTTAAAACGCATACGCGTTTCTAAAAGCTATTTAATTTTTTAAATAAATGACTTGTACATGTTATAAAACAAGTACATGTTATATAATGTGTACGTATTATAACACGTTCGCATGTTTTAGTGCATACACATTTTTTTAGGCTTGGGTACTCAAACCATAACACACACATTTTTTTAATAATGTGTACTCATTTTTTGTAAGATTTTTTTTGGCCAAAACTTCCCATCTTTGTGTACCCAACTTCTTCCACTTACCCAAGTTGCTTCTTTAATCAAGCTTGAAGGACCAAGTACCTCATCAAACTTTCCTTGTAGGACCGAGCACATGTAAGGACCAATTAAACTCTATGGAGCCTTTCACATCTGGCCTCCCTCAAGACCAAGCACTTGTGGCACATCCTTTGTAGGACTAAGCACCTATGAAACATTTTCATTCTACAAGACTGTGCACCTATAGAACCCTTTGTTCATCTTATGCAGGATTGAGCACCTGTGGAGCCAATTTTATAAGGCAGAGCACCTACAGAGCCTTTTGTTCACCTTCCACAAGACCAAGTATGCAGGAGAATTTTGTTCACATCTCCTTAGAACTGAGTACTTGTGGAGCCATCTCTCTCTTGCACACATGTTTACCAGCTTGTGGTCTGCTTCCTCGATAGTTCAAGTATATTATCTTTAACTTCTTTCACTCTACTTTACTGTTTGCTGACACTTATGCTTGCTAAAGTAGGGGGAAAATGTAATGGTGTGAATTTTCACCCCTTTGCAAATTCCCTATTTACACACCCCTTACCTTAGAAAATGTGATCCCAATGATATATTTTCCACATCCGCTTCCATTTTTCATCCACTTGGTAGCTCATTTGTGTGTCAATGGGGGGATTTTTATTGGGGAGTCCAAGACAACACATAGATGTCTGCACGATGCACTTCTATCTTGGTAGTATTCTTGCCTCTAGAGTCTGCAAAGGCATTACACTCCTCCATTGGATGCGAAGTGTAACACTTTATGCCCCTTTGATTGACTTCAAATAGCCCTTTTTTTCTCTATTCTTCTCTTCAAATTACCTTATTTTTCATTCTATCTACCTTTTTCAATCTTCTACACACTTTGGCTTCTCAACTTGATCAACTCCCACACTTTCAAGTTGCACCACCATTCCATTGAAGCTGTAAGTTTTTTTTCCGTTGGCTCCTCCTCTTTGTTTTTGCAGTAGTGTTGGATTTTGAGAGCTTGCAAGCTCACATCTTCCTCTATGTACCTTGAGAGAATCTAGTTTAGAAGGTGATATCCATTCACTGCCATTTACTTTTGCATCATCTACTTGCATAGTAAAAACTTTGTTTGAGTATTTTTTGGTATTTCCATTTCTATAAGCTACTTTATCATCTTTGTACAATTGTTGAAATTTGGCTATTTGTGGAGGTGACAACACCAAAGCGGGTGATTGACTAAGGCAGTCCTCTAAGCACAACCCCAACATTTTCTCGTTCCTATGTGTGCAACTTGTTCATCAAGTGAATCTCTTGAAGGCCTCAACTCACAGGTTTGAAGATTCATTTCTATAACCTTTCTCTCATCAAATTATAGCTTAGTATTGTTAAAGTACTCTTCTTGTTATTTCTGTCATGTCAAAATTCTCTATATTTATAGTAGTATAATAATATGTTAATCAGACATTCAGTATCTTCTTTGGTGTATTGTATTGTATCTTACACTTTTTGTTTCTATGGATGCCAACACATCCCCGAGACCCCAACACACTGTGATGAAGTCTATGTCCCATGTTGTAGTCCTCCAATAGTAAGTTTTCCGAGTCATAGTTTGAACTTGGAAAACTAGCTCTCTCAATTCCTTGAAACATTCAAGTTAGCAAAAGGAAAGTGACATACCAGTTGTCCTTTTTTTGTTAGGAAGCTAAGGTAGCGGAACAAATTCCTACACTAATCTTGAGAGGAGAATAATGCAAATCTTTTACAAATATTAATAGTTATAGAAACTCAAATAGAATAAACATAAATATCATGCATACCACGACACAGTGATTTACATGGGGACAACCCTTTTGAGAGAAAAACCCCACACTCCAAAAGCCACAAAATATATTATTCAGCAATCATAAATATTACAATATACATGCATAGCAAGATTCTCACATGAGTATCATCACTCAGAGATCCAAAGACCACATGACCACTATTAGACTCTCAGAATACATCTCTCTACTGCAACTGTAATACACTGCCCTCATAAAATAGGGTTACATTCTAGGGAAAGACAAGGCCTAATAACAAACAGTTTAGATTTACACTACATCATTATTTAATGTATGTTGACCATTTTAGAAGTTTCCTAAAAAAATTAACATACTCACATTTTTCTTTTTGCTTCCATTGTATACACCTATCATTTTAACTAGGAAATATATATATACATCCTATCAACAATAAACTATATATTATTAAAAGGTTGAGAAACATTTCCCCAACAAATCTCACTTGTTGAACACATTGCAAGAGCAACGTGAGGGTGTAAACATCATCTCTTTAATTGCTAGGGGCCGAAAGGCCCATAGTCTCTAAACACCATCTGAACTTCTTTGTACACATAGGCTTAATTAAATAATCAACAACATTCATCAAAGTCCCTACCTTAACTAGCTTCACCCTACCATCTTCAACCATATCTCTAACAAAACGATACTATACATCAATGTGCTTGGTCTTGGCATGATATGTCAGGTTCTTGGCTAGACATATCACACTCTGACTATCATAGTAAATTGTCATTGCACCTTGTTTTATTCCAATATTTGAACATAGTCTCTTAAGCCAAATTGCTTCTTTACAAGCATGAGTAGTTGCCATATACTCTGCTTTAGTAGTGGACAAAGCAACCACAAATTTTTTCTTACTCATCCAACTAATTGCACAACCAAATAAAGTAAACACATAAGCACTGGTAGATTTTCTGCTATCAACATCACTTGCCTAGTCTAAATCCACATAACCATGAATATCAAGGAAAATCTTGACTTCAATCATATTACTATGATAAAATAAGGAATAAGTTGAGGTACCATGCAAATATCTAAAGACTCTTTTAATTGCATCCCAATGAACTCTACCAGGAATAGACATATATCTAGAAAGAACTTCCATTTCTTGGGAAATGTCTAGTCTAGTACTAACCATAGCATACATCAAACTTCCAACTACACTCTAGTAAGGCACTATGCTCATGTCTTCCATCTCTGATGGAGATGTTGGAAAATCTGACATAGATAACTATGTTGCAACTAAAACATGAACACACAATGGTCTACAATCCTGCTTATCAAACCTTTGTAAAATTAAGTAGACATACTTACTTTGCACAAGCCATAGCTTTCTGTTCACTTTATATCTTTTAATTTCCATCCCAAGAATGTGTTTAGTTGCGCCAAGATCTTTCATTTCAAATTTAGCAACAAGTTGAGATTTCAGTAAAGAAATCATACCTTTCCCTTTACCAATAAAAACATATAATCAACATATAATGCAATAATTAGGAAACAATCACCATTAGTTTTATAATAAACATAATGATTTGATTTAGAATGTTCAAATCCCAAACTCAACATATATGTATCAAATTTATGGTACCACATCCTAGGACTCTATTTTAAGCCATACAAAGATTTCTTCAATTTGCAAAACAATTTACTTTTACCTTTAACCATGTAGTGCTCTGGCTCTGTCATATAAATATCCTCCTCCAAATCACCATGAAGGAAAGTATTTTTCATATCCATTTGCTCAACCTCTAAATCATAAGTAGAAACAATAGAAAGCAAAACTCTAATGGATTTAATTTTTACAATAGGAGAAAATATCTCACCATAATCAACACCCTCAACTTGAGAGTAACCCTTCACAACCAACCTTGCTTTTTACTTCTCAATTACTCCATTTGAACCAATATTTTTCTTGAAGACCCATTTGTAACCAATAGGTTTTCATGCTTTAGAAAATGGTACAAGATCCCATGTATCATTATTTTTCAAAGATTCCATTTCTTCATCCACAACAATCTTCTAGGTTTTTGCATCATTCATACCTAGTGCCTCTTCTATAGATCTAGGTTATGTTAGCTCTCAAAAATGCAGGCTGAATGCCTCAAGAGGCTGCCAATCTCTTGATATGATTTAGGGTAACAGACAAGGTCACGAGAACTCAACCTTCTACTCTTTAGGTGCTGCCAGATCTAGGCAGGTGTACCTTTCTGAATGAAGTAGACTTGACTTATGATTATCTTTCTGAAATGCTTTGTCCACAAGGGTAGATGACAGTGAGCAAATGAATTCAAACTTGATAGCAATCTTCTTAATCTAAATCCTAAAATGCTCAATGAACAGATATGAAGAGAATAAATGAATCTTAATGATGAAAATGCAGAGACCAGTGCCTTGTTGGGTATGCAGAGTCAAATGAAATTAGGATGAGCAACACTCCTAGAGAAAACTCAAATTATCTGGCATACATTCTATTTACAACTTGTATAAACATGCAATATTGTAACTACTAAGCTATACTTTAACAATCCAAATGAATCTCTCTGATTATTGTGATCAACTAAGAGGATTTTAATCTCTGCTTGAAAGAACCAATCAATTAACCACACAGATAGAAAAAATGTGCACTGATGAATTGAATATAAACTTGTTACATCAATTTAAATAACCAGAAAGAATCCACCTTGGAGACAACTTAGCAATGCTCTCATTAAATTCAACAAATAATTGATACCAAAAAAATGTAGCAATATCAATTGAATTTCATAACTACCTCCATTTTGAAAACATGCATCATAGTCTCTGATCTGAGAATGTTTACTCTATTGTATCCATCCTCTACCTACTGTATATCAAAAATATAATAACTTACCTGATTACAATTACAAAATGCCTATATATACACCAACATGAGAAAATAAATCATATTGAAATATCATGTCAGACATCCATGGAATTCAGGCTCCAATCAAGTTGGCCACAGGATTTGTATTTCTGTTGTTCACCAGTGAAACAGTCGGCGAGATAATGCAGCAGCTATGCCGAAGGCAATTCAATCGTCAATCGTTAGTCATCCCGTGTTCCTCTATTCTTTGTGTTGTTCACTTTCGCCATGACCATTTGTTTGCTATGCCAAAGTCAAGAAGTATCCTTTTGTCCCCTGCATTTCGCCAAGACCTGCTAGAGTCGAGGAAACATCATATAGAATACCTTATGTCATACCAAAAAATCATATGTTATGTGCCTTCCAATCGCTGAGACACCAACAGCTTTCTTACCGAAAGTTTCCCCCTTCACTTCATCCACTTTGCTGTAGCCTTATGATGTCGGGAGGACCTCTTGCAGATTACTATGTCTCACCAAAAATCTTCACTCATATCGAGTCGCCGTGACACATGTTTTTTCCTACCGATGAGTTCATCTGTCCCATATATGTCACTGTAACTTTATGATATCGGGGAGACCATATAGAGAATTCAATTGTTATGCCAAAAACCCCCTATTCATCTCATGTGTCGCTAAAACTTATCGCTCTCAGGGAGATGTCATACAGATAGCACTTCATTATACCGAAAGGCTCCCATAATGCTATTTCCCAGTTGCCAAGACAAGGCAATTCTTACGCTGACAAGGATCCTCTTGTTTTCCATCGGTGAGACCGAAGTTCACTCGCTGAGACCTCTTACCAATATCCTTATCTCTCACCGAGCTGCCCCATGTATGTCGCTATAACTTCCAACCGTTGGGAAGATGTCATGTAGAGTAAATTGTTATAACGAAAGCCCCAAGCCCACACTTGTTCGTCAAGAGAATGCCAACCCTTTGCCAAAAGAAAACCATTTTGTATTGTCGGCAAGACTTGACGGGCTCGCCAAGACTCATATCGATATTGTAACTCTTGCAAAAAAGCTCATCCATTGTATCGGTTGGCAAGACAAGGGAGTTTTGCCATGACATTGTATCGAAGATAAACTCTCACCTAAAGCTACTCGATAGAAACCCCATGTGTAGTGTCGACGAGACCGAAGGTCACTCACTGAGACCAATACCGATGAAATATCTCACGCCGATAAGTTCATTCTCAGTCGCCGAAATAGCATGAATATCATGCCGATAGCCACCCATAGGTAAATGCCAGTCGCTGCAACAATGAAAAAGTCATGCCAATTCCTACAACAACAAATGTTAATAGACAAGCAACATAGGTCGGGGAGACCTAGACAGACCTATGCCGATATGGACCATGACATGAAAAATGCATAACTCAATGGATCCAATGGGGAAATATGGTAAGATATGGGTGAAATATGCACACGGTAGGACCAACTCTGGAAGTTTATGAGTGAAATCAACAAGTGAAATCATCAAAATTTTAGAGCCCTAACAGGTTCATCCGTGTTAGTATTCAAAGAAAAAATACATATCCAATCATTAGTTGAATACCTTTCAGGTGATTTTTTATATCTTATGGACCTATGAACAAGTTGAGTAGGATGTTCTTCCTCTTCTAAAAATCTAGAGCTAGATGAGCTCTCCTCAACTTCATGTCTATCCTTGGGCCTTAATTCAACTTTATCAGGTGTAGAAGGAAATTGAATCACACCTTCTTGTTTGCTTTGTTTTGGTTGTAATGTAATAGAAGAAGGCTTAGTTTCTCTAAAAATAACAATTCTACTATGTATTACCTTCAATGCAACAAGATCCCAAAGCTTGTATGCTTTCACACCATAATTATATCTGATGAAGATACATTTCACAACCTTTTTCTCCAACTTTGTTTGCTTCTCCTTTGGCACATGTGCATATGCCTCACAACCAAAAACTCTAAGATATCATAATGAAGGCTTACAACTCGACCATACCCCTATAGGTGTCTTATCAACAAGAGCTAATGTAGAGACCTGTTAATTAGGTAACAGGCAGTGGAAACAACTTTAGCCCCAAAACTTTGTTCTAGGCCAACACCACTCAACATACTCCCAACCTTCTCCATCAGTATCATGTTAATTCTTTCTATAGCTCCATTTTGTTATGGATAATACATAGTTGTCTTCTGTCTATGAACACCACAATCTTTATAGAATCTATCAAAATCGTTAGAGAAAAATTCACCACCATTATCAATCCTCAAAAAAATTATTTTCTTTCTAGTTTGCAACTTGACATTACTTTAAAATCTTTAAATATACTAAAAAATTTAGATTTACTCTTTAGAAAATAACATAACATATTTTTCTCTATAGGTAACTTTATTTAAGAAGAAATAGCACCCTTGGGTACCCAAAAGCCATGACCATCTTTTGAAAGTGAAACCCTCACTTCTTCCACAAACTTGCTTTTCATAGAAGTACTATTACACTCAATAGTGCATGCATTAAGCTTAAACAATGTTCCATATCTGACACCTCTATAAATCACCATAACACCTTTGACCATCTTGTATCCTGCATCAGAAAATACTACCTGCACACCCACATCTATTAGTTTTCTCACAGATAACAAATTTCATGCTAATCCAGGGATATGCAACACACCATTAATCCTTTTTATTCTATCATTAGGAAATATGATTTGAACTTTACCATGGCCAACAATGTCTAAATAAGAATCATCGCCCAAGTAAACCTTACCTCCATCAAATTCTTCATATTTAGAAAATGAATCTCTATTAAAGGTCATATGGAAAAATGCACCTAAGTTAATTAACCATACATCATTACCTACATGAGTTTCCAAAGCTACAATGAATGCGTCACCATTTTCCTTCTCATACTCAAAATCATAATCAAATTTCTTTTTTTTCTTCTTCTTTCCTTCTTTGCATTCCTTAAAACCATGTCCAGGCTTATCACAGTTCTAGCAAATAACTTTGGACTTTCCAAGAGATTTAGATCTGCCCCTAGGCTTGGATTTGTCATGCTTCTCATTTTTCTTGCCCTTTTCCTTAGGTCTTCCACAAACATTCAGGGCCTCCTTGGAAGTGATGGATACCTTCCTCCTCACCTCTTTAGAAAGAAAAAATCCCACCACATCTTTAGTCTTCAATATAACATAAGTATTCCCAATAGCCATAACAATATAATCCCATGAATCAGGCAAAGAACAAAGTAGGATTTGACATTTCTACTCCTCATCCATTTTGACACCAACTGATGCCAATTGATCCACCAACATATTGAATGGTTCCAAGTGGTCTATGATTCATCCACCCTCTTCCATTCTAAAGGAATAAAAATTCTTCCTCAAGAAAATATTGTTCACCAAATATTTGGCCTGATACATCTCACCAAGCTTCTTCCATAGTTTTTGTGTAGAGGTATCTTCATGGACATTAATTAAAACAGAGTCTTCCAAGTGCAATCTAATTAGACCCTTGGATTTTTGGTCCATAGCATCATATTGAGCAACCTGATTAGGATCTGTAGGCCTTCAAAAATTCTCATCAATAGCATCCCACAAATCTTGATCTATCAATAGATCCTCCATCTTTAGCTTCCACATCTCAAAATTATTTCCAAAAAATTTCTCCACCTCTATTCTCCCCGATGAACTTTCCATCTAAAAATTCCCGCAACAAGATCACAAAGTGTCTTCTACACAAGCTCCCACTCAAATCTATATTAGTTCAAAAAACCCAACAAACCACAACTGAAGCCAAATGCAATCAAGCTCTAATACCACTTGTTAGGAAGCTAAGGTAGTAGAACAAATTCCTACACTAATCTTGAGAGGAGAATAATGCAAAAAATTTACAAATCTTTAACTGTTACAAAAAATTAAACAAAATAAACATAAATATCATGCATACCATGACAGTGATTTACGTGGGGAAAACCCTTTTGGGAGAAAAGCCCCAAACTCCAAAAGACACCCAAAATATTATGTAGCAATCACAAAGTCTACAATATACTTGTAGAGCAAGCTTATCATCGGAGTATCACCACTCAGAGATCCAAAGACCACACAACCGCTATCAGAATCTCAGAATACACTCTCTACTGCAATTGTAATACAATGCCCTCATAAAATAGGGTTGCATTCTAGGGCAAGACATGCAAAAAAATATCTTCCATTAGATCTAAAACCTCATAAGGAATGGTCCAAATTTACAATACATCCTTATTTATTGTATGTCAGCCATTTTAGAAGTTTCTTGAAAAAGTTAACATGCTTACATTTTTCTCTTTGTTTTCATTGTATACACCTATCAATGTAACTAGGAAATAAATATATATTCATCCTATCAACAATAAACTATATATAATTGTAAGGTTGAGACACATTTTCCTAACAAATTCGGTCCTTGAAACCCTAAACCTTTTGAATCCATTCATATAGCTTGAGGTAGATTAGGGTAGCCTATTGTTCTAGACTCTCCCATGACTTATAGTCCCTAAGAATTTGGTCCCCCTCTTCTACATTTTAGTGAACCTGATGTGGACTATTTTGGTTTTGTTTTGTAGTGTTGAAGGAATCTTCTCTCATGTTCTAGTTGTGTTGTGGGTGCATGTGTTGGAGAGCACATAGCCTTGCAGCCCAACCTATGACCCATAGTGGCATAGTTAGAAGGATCCCTAAACATTGTGAAGTGAAATCTAGAATAGTTCATTGTTTGATTGTCAAACCTTTAGGGTATCCTGATGAATCCCTTTCAGATTGCATAAACATGGCCTCTTTTATGCATCTTCCCATCCCATCTGTGTAGCCTACCAATGCATCACCTGCTATAACCTTTACATCATAGGATCTACCTATGAATGTGAATATAGAACCTTCTCGTCTATACATTCCCACTTATATGAATGAGAACATCATGACTGGTGTTCTCGTTGATCCCATGTGTCATGTTAATGTTATAACAGATGAGATTATGCTAATAAATTTCTTACATAAGGATGGGTTTGATGAATCAAAGAGCACAATACGTACACACGATGGAATCTTAGTCCTTCCAATTGGTTGCATCACCCTCTCAATCTTGGTAGGACCTAGGACTATAAATTATCTTTTTGATATCATCCCAAAGTTAGAGTTGTTCAGAGTGAAGCTAAGCATCCCATGGCTAGTTTCCATGAATTTAGTCACTTTGATAGTTCATAAATGTTTAAAGTTCTCTCATGAGGGCTCTGTGCACATTGTGCACAACACTGGATATAAACCTCTGGTGTCGCATGGGGGATACTCATTAGATCACTTCTAGCCTACCCCTTTTGATCTACTTTCTCCATGAAAGAACCTGCTGTATTGCATCTATGTTAAATAAAAGAATGGGGGCATAATGTCAAAGGTGGCTTACCCTGTCTCCCCTTACACCATTTTAGTTAATTCTTCTATTCTTGTGTAGAAATAGGCTACCTCCTCCTCTCAAAAGGGGAAGGGGAAGTCTTCTCATGCCAAGGAGCCTTCTTCTTCTTCCACTATTTCATCTACTTTTTCCTCCCACCCTACTATGATGCCTTAAGTCTCTTCTCTTATGCCTTGCTTGGGGAGTCTGATTGTGCCCACTTGGTGGAAGGCCAAGCATTAGGTATTTGAGCTTACCATCTTACCCACGATGCCAATGCCTATTGTGTATGATTATGAATGCAAGGCTAAGATTTAAACTATGCTGGAAAACACACTGTGATATGCAAACAATGAGCTAAAAAATGAAATAATGTAGAACAAAAAGCAATGAGTTGAAATAGAGTGCACCTAGGAAAGATCTGATGAATTTAGAATGTCATGAATGTTGTCTGAAATTATTGAAATTCCATAGTGGGACTCATTTTCCTAGGGTGGGGAATTAGTCTTGCTACTGGTGAAAAAGTGTCGGAAGCAAGTTTCTGGCTGTCGGGATCCAAAATGTGAAAAACTTCAAATTTTTAGTCTTAAGGCGGGACTCATTTTCCACCGGTGACAAATAATTCCTTTGCCAAATTTTGAGAAATTAGGAGACAACTTTGCAACACCAAATCTGGAAATGTCTTCTTGTAGGGTTGTTGAAGTCAATTCCATAGGAAATAGACAAAAAACCTTCTCCAAGCTTGAAATAGAGTTGATTTGACTTGAAGCACCTAGTTGACTTGTTGAACAATCTTCAATCACCTAAATGCTTGTAAAATCTGCATACAAAGGTCTGCAAACACACATGCAAGAGGGGAAAAATGGTTGAGGGTTAGCAAATAGAGGTTTTCCTTGGTCAAACCCCATTTTTGGTAATCAAACCCTTAATGAAATAATGAAATGCAAGAGAATGATAAACTAACAACATGAAAATGCTATCAACTTACCAAACCCTTGATGATGCAAATCTGAAGTAATGGCAATGGATGTTCCAAAGTGCTTGAATAATGCTTGATAGGATGTTGTAAGATGCTTGAATAGTTGAGATTGCTTGAATAGGATATGTGAATGTTGGAGGATGTAAAATGAGGTGAAAATCACTTCTTTATACAATCTTGTGCCTTAGTAACTCATTCACACCTGATCACAAGCCGAAATCAAGTTGTACTTTGAATAAAAACCCAAAAGGAAATTTAAAATATTTTGAATTTGGAGCCAAGAGGGACTCATTCGCCACCCATGGCGAATGGGTTCCACCAAGGACCTGAAAATGGGTGTCGGGAATTATCTTGTATTTAATATTGTTTGTCAGGATAACATTCAAAAATACACTTAACTAAAGCATGTGAGGGCATAAAGGGACCAAATAAAGCATAAGAAAGGGGTAAATGGTGAAGTTGTGCCTAGAAAAGAGTGAAATTTGGTTACAAGACTTTACAACACTTCAAAATAGGACTTGTTTAGTGATGAAAAGGTGTTTTTTAGGTAAATTGTAATGAATAGAGTCTAGAAGAGTGTAGAAATGTCTTACAAAATTTCACAACACCTTCACAAGACATCATTATTTGAATTTTAGTACCTAAATATGCATGTTCAAGCCATATTACATCATAAAATCAAAGCAAAATAGGTCAAACACCATGAAACAAGACCTAAAAGGCCATGAAAATGACAAGGGGCCATTTTTCTATGGCACATTTAGCCCCCACTTTAGTGAGAGGATGAACTTGCTTCAAAGTCACACTAAAGTAGCCATGAACATCGAGAGGAGGGTTCAAATGTACTTACGTTAGAAAGATGGAATGACAACAATCAAGAGGGATGATCAAGCCCCTAGGATGAAGATCACATGGAAAACTAAGCATAAGAACAAAGGAAAAGACAAGTGTTGAGAATCATATGAAGCTTCAATCATTTGTCCAACTAGTTGTGGGTTAGATCTAGGCTAAAAGAGAATGTATACTCACTCTGGGGTGATATAAATCATGATGGTCCGCTGGGTGAGAAGGCCCAAATGTCCTCACTCTGGGGCCATGAAACTTCTGGTCGTCCACGGGGTGAGAAAGCCCAAAAGGTAAGATACATATGCTAGTTGGTATGCACTCACAAACACAACAGTGGCTATGGGGAAAATTCATACCATTAGGTGGGCTTCCCACTCAACCATATCAAAGTTATACCTCCTAGTAACTTTAACAAGGTGCCGCAAGGAAAAATGTCAGTTCATGCTTCATGAGACAAGCAAAGCTCAGTATGTTTGGAACTCATGAACAAAAACCAAGGTACCATAGGCATGCAAGTTGTGTTATGAAAGGTGGCAAAAAATGCAAAATGTAAAAATGTAAAAAAAATGTAAAATGTAGAATGTGAGAGATGTTTAAAGGAGTCTTGTTAAGTTCATACAATGTTAGTCACTTAGGGAACATTGTGTCTAATGTCTCCAAGAGAGGACCAATAAAAGAATAGTATATTCACAACTTAAGGGATGTAGTGTGTCACATTGGGCCATAAAGAGGAATGTAATATGCTAAGATAGATCATGCTTATGAAGGAAATCACACCCAATGTCATCGATAGAGTGAAAAATGCATCATATAAATGACAAGGCTACACTAGGAACCAAGAATGCAAAATAATTATGGTAATGTATACCCCCCACTTGAAAGGAATTGCTACACATTTATCTGTGAGCAATTACTTTACAGTAGCAAAGGAAAAATGCAAAAGGAAAATGAGACATGAGAGCCAACTTGGAAATCCCTACGCCAAGTCATATGTTTCAAAGTTAGGTTGTGCCATGCCAAATAAAATTGAAAGAAAAAATAAAAGGGAGTTGCTCCCCAAAAAATAAATCACACCAAACACATAAGGGATCTATGGATTTGGGGTCAGTATGTTCATTGTTGTAATGGTTTTATGAAAGAGCTTAGAACTGCCAACATTCCCGAAAGCACATAGAATTGGAAGAATGACACAAAGAGAGTGAAAACAAAAAGAAAAAGAATCATTTTGGGTCAACATGGAAGAGAAATTGTGGTCTCAACACTTTCCATCATCCCCAAAAGGAGAACACAAGCAAAAAGAAAACAAAAATGAAAAAGAAAAGTGAAAAATATTTTGGGTCAACATGAAGGAGAAATTGTGGTCTGAATGCCTTGCGTCATCCCCAAAAGGAGAACACAAAGCAAAAACAAAAAAAGACAAGGACCTTGTGGGTCAACATGGAAGAGACATAGGGTGTCTCTACACTTTGTGTCATCCCCAAAAGGAGAACACAAAAAATAGAAAAAAAGAAAAGGAACTTTTGGGTCAAAATGGAAGAGACATAGGGTGTCTCTATGCTTTGCATCATCCCCAAAAGGAGAACACAAAACAAAACTAAAAAAGACAATGCACGACAAATAGAAGAAGAGGGACAAATAGAAGAAGTGTACAAAGAGAAGGAAACATCAAACACACGTTACGTGGGAACACGATATGCACATACAAGAAAACTAAAAGTAAAAGTGAAAGGGAAATAAATTCTAGAAAACTAGTAAGAAAAATGCAAGTCAACCATCTAACAAGTCATCCACCTCCCAATCATGTTCAGTGTAATGCGAGGGCAGTTGACTATCCAAAGGAAGAATTGCAAGCGCCGAGCTAGGAGTTGTACTAGGTTCTTCAATTGGCGGAGAAGATTTATCTTTTAAGCTCATTGTAGATGAAAATAAAGAGTTTAGATCATTATGTACTTCTTCATCTATTTTTCTATCATTGCATCATCATCATCATCATCAAGATTGATGATGATGGAAGGATGAAGGGTGATTTCCAAGGAAGGATGCATCAAAAGATGTTGCTATTGGATTGGTTCATTTTGTTGTGAAGGTTGCACTAGAATATCTTGTGGTGGGTTAGGAGAAGGATGGTGGTCATCTATTACTTCTATCAAAGGTGGAAGTTGATTTTCTTTATTTTCTTCTATGTAAGATTGACAAGTGAGGAGACAATGACAATGCCTATGTTCCCGAGCACTGCAGTTTCATTTAATTTTATTTTGGAGTTGTTGAGATGTAAGAGAAGATTGAGTCATCATAGGTTCCAAAGAGGGAAGAATAGGAGAAAGCAAAGAGGATTGGTCAATAACTTTCTCTTTGGCTTTATATACTTGTTTAATGCGAGGAGGCATGACAGGAGTTGTTTCATTTTCCCTTGGTCATTTAAATGATGGTGGGGGATTGTCTAAGGGTGGTTGATCATGAGGTTGTATGGTTTCTTAAATGTTGGACTCAAGTTCAAGCATGGTTTCATCTATGATATGAGGTGTGGAAGTGGACGAGGACATGTTACGAAGAGAAAATTTGTCTATGCGTTTGGGTTTGAACTTTTGGTAGGTTATGAAAAAGAAGTCCTTTCGAGGTGTGATGGGTTCCATAGGTTCAGGCCAAAAGGCTTCTAAGGAAAAGTCACCTTTAGATGATAAGGGATTAAATCCACTATGGTGTATGGTAAATATTTCATTGCCATGTGGAAACTTCAAACACTTGTGAACCACTGATGGGACCGCTTTCATTGAGTGAAGCCAAGGTTGGCCTAGCCGCAAATGAAATTGGTCAGATTGTGGAATAATTGAAAATGTTACCTCCAAAGTTTTAGGTCCTATCTATAAGGGGAGTACGATCAATCCGATCATAGGGCATGCAAAACCAGTATGTGTCTTAATTGGTGCAGTTGGTTTATTATAATCATCTTGATATAGATCATGTAATACTAGAAAATCCTCTATGATCACATTCTTGCCACAAGCGGGATCTATTAATATCCCATTAGTGGGCTGATCATAGATTCTGCCAACTATGTAGAGAGGACCATCAGGAAGTTTTTGTAGTATGTCTTTAGTGGAAAAAGTGATAGAAAGAGATTTAGTGGTTTGGCCGTTACGAGGGATAACGTCTATCACAACCACAAGTTTATCCATAGGACTATCTTGTGTAACAGTTGGATTTGTATCAACATTCATTACATCAGTGTTGAAGGTTCACTAGCTTGGATAAAGGAGGTAGTGTGTTTAGGCATGGGATTGGTGAAATTTGTAAATTCTAGTTAGGGGGTGCAATAGAATTATTGCCTTGATCATTAACACCCACAATGGAAAAATCGCTTGAATCAATGAGGTATTGAACTAAATGTTGTAGATGCTTGCAGTGTTTAGTGTCATGTCAATTTTGGTGATGAAAATGACAATAAGCATTAGGTTTGAAGGTGGATGGTAAGGCCTGATTTGGATCAAGTGGTCTAATGTGTGGTAAAGTGAGCATGCATTGTAGAAGTAATTGGTTCATTGTGTTATGGAGGGTATCAGGTAAGGGTGTAAAGTGTCTCTTTGATTCCCCATAGGTATAAGGCACCACTGCTTTAATAGTCGCCACTTGATTTTGAACTGGTTAGGTTGGTTGCAGTTGTGAAGGCAGATTGAATTGTAAGAAGCCTCTATTTGGTTTGCAAAAGTTTTGTGTGTTATTTTGGTTTTTATTGTTGTGGTTGAGCTTTTCAACTCGATTAGAAGTGGATTTTGAATCACGACTTGAAATTGAGTTATGATATTCACACAAGGTTGTGCATAAATGCATAAACAAAGGGAATTTCATCATAGTTAGTTTATCCTGAAGGTTTGTGTGCAATTTTTTGATAAAAATATTTTGCAAATGTGCATCATGAATCTTGAAATCAATTTGAGCATGCAAGGATTGGTATCATGAGATAAAATCAATTACTTTTTCATCTGTGTTTTTTCTACATCTCATGAGGTCAGCCATTGTCTTTTTAGATGTCACATGAACTCAAAAGTGACTTATGAAAGCATCCACCAATTCATTGAAGGATCAAATGGAATGATTAAGAAATTTGGAAAACCACTCTAATGCATTAACATGGTTGATAGGGTCTCCTTTACCTCTGTATTTCATCAACCCGAGTAATTTCTATCCCTTGTGGCATCGAGGTGCGTAATATTTCTAAGGATAAGTGGCTACTATCGACATGATATGTGGGTGGAGCGGTTTGACCTTGGCTATTGGTGGAAAGTTAGTGTTGCATGGAGGAAACGGTGTTAAGGAGTTGTGTAAGGATAGGGTCAGGGTAAGTGGGTTGAGGTGGAAGGGAAAATGGTGATGGAGTGTATATGTTAGGTGAAGTGAAAGGAATAATAAGGGGGGTGAAGGTGGTGGAGGGGACTTGCAATGCCACAAGAGAACTAGGAATGCTAGTTGGAATTGAGAAAGAAGTAGCCACATAATTAAGTTGGTGCATAGTTGTGGTGACTTGTAGATTGGTATAAGTTGGTATAGATGCCATGGTTGAAGGGGGAGGAGCTTGAGGTCCTCCTTGGCTTACAAGAATGTTTGCGGATTGGGTATTAGAAGAGGCATGTTTATTATAAATATCAACAATTCTCTTCATAACTTACAAGCCATCATCACTTTCAATCAAATGATGAAGGTTTTCAATGGTGGGTATGGCAATGGTGGAAATGTTTTCAAGTGACAAGTCTTGTTGTAAAAGTACAAAATCCTCATGAATATTAATGAGCTTTTCTTCTAGGAGGGAGTTGTTTTGGGTGTCAACATTCATTGGATGGAAAGGTGAAGGCATAAAAGTGGTATTGTCAATGCCTAATGCAGCATTGTCCATACTAGGAGTAGGAGCTCTTGAGATCCCAAGGTCCATAACGAAAGTGCTATCGTGGGAAGCCATGAGTCTAGAACTTCGTCTCACTAAAGTATTATCAATGGGGCACCAAAAACTCCTACAAGTACCACAAAAAATGGGGTGAATGCAAATGCAAAGTAATCTAGGAGTTCTAAATGAAAATAATAGAAATTCTGCTAACTGTAATAGAGAAGTAACTACATAAAATAGAAATGTAGGAAAATGCTAGAAAAATGCCAAAAATGTTGTTTAAAAAGTGCAGAGGGACTGATTCACCTAGGGTGGTGAATGAGTCCCAATATGATATTTTTTTTGTGTTTTTCAGAAATTTGAATGTGATTTTAATGCTATTCAGAATGCAATTAAGGATGCAAAATGCAATTTTTTAGTTTTTTCAATGATATGCAATGAAAAAATGAAACCTAAATGAAGTTTTCACTAATGCAATATGAAAAGTCCTATAATGCAAAAACAAAACAATGCCCTAATGGAATGTTAATAAAAAATTAGTCTAGGATGCAATATGCAAATGAAATCAGAAATTCAAAGTGTTCAAAAAGCAGGTTCACCAAAATGAACCATAGATTTTTGGTTCCTATGGACTTCTCTAGCTCTTCTAGGGTTTTCCACCTAAAAGGAGAGATAGGGCCCAAAAATGCTAAGAGTTCATTCAAATTATGTTATATGTGATGTTATCTAAGCTAAATGAAATGAACTACATGCAAGTTAAGTGATTTATATGAATGATTATGAATGCAAGACTAAGATTTAAACTATGCTGGAAAACACATTGTGATATGCAAATAATGAAATAAAAGGTGAAATAATGCAAAACATAAAGCAATGAGATGAAACAGAGTGCACCTGAGCAAGATCTGATGAATTTGGAATTTCATGAATGTGGTTTGAAATTACTGATATTCCATAGTGGGACTTATTTTCCTAGGGTCAAGAATTAGTCCTTCTATTGGTGAAAGTGTCAGAAGTAGATTTCTGACTGTCAAGATCCCGAATCTGACAAAATTTAGATTTTCAGTCTTAAGGTGGGACTCATTCACCACCAGTGGTGAATCAGTCCTCTCCCAAGATTTTGAGAAATTAGGAGACAACTTTTCAACACAAAATCTTGAAATGTCTGCTTGTTGGGTGCTTGAAGTCAATTCTACGAGAAATGGACAAAAAACCTTCTCTAAGCTTGAAATAGAGTTGATTTGACTTGAAGCACTTAGTTGACTTGTTGACCAATATTCAATCACGTAAATTCTTGTAAAATATGCATACAAAGGTCTGCAAACACACATGCAAGAGGGGAAAAATGGTTGAGGTTAGAAAATAGGGGTTTTGCTTGGTGAAACCCCACTTTTGGTAATCAAACCCTTAATGAAATAATGAAATGCAAGAGAATGATAAACTAATAGCATGCAAATGCTATCAACTTACCAAACGCTTGATGATGCAATTATGAAGTAATGTCAATGGATGCTCCAAAGTGCTTGAATAATGCTTGATAGGATGTTGTAAGATGCTTGAATGGTTGAGATTGCTTGAATAGTATATGTGAATGTTGGAGGATGTGAAATGAGGTGAAAATCACTTATTTATACATCTTGTGCCTTAGTAACCTGTTCATACCTCATCACAAGCCGACATCAAGTTATTTTGAATAAAAACCCGAAAAGAAAATTAAAATATTTTGAATCTGGAGCCAAGGGGGACTCATTCACCACCCATGGTGAATGGGTCCCACCTAGGACCTAAAAATGGGTGTCGGGAATTATCTTGTATTTAGTATTTTTGTGAGGCTAACATTCAAAAATACACTTAATTAAAGCATATGAGGGCATAAAGGGACCAAATAAAGCATAAGAAAGAGGTAAATGGTGAAGTAGTGCCTAGAAAAGGGTGAAATCTTGTTACAAGACTTTACAACACCTCAAAATAAGACTTGCTTAGTGATGAAAAGGTGATTTTTAGGTAAATTGTAATGAATAGAGTCTAGAGGAGTGTAGAAATGTCTTACAACACTTCACAACACCTTCACAATACGTCATTATTTGAATTTTAGTACCTATATATGCATGTTCAAGCCATATTAATCATAAAATAAAAGAAAAATAGATCAAACACCATGAAACAAGACCTAAAAGGCCATGAAAATGACAAGGGGCCATTTTTCTATGCTACAACAAGATCGATGATGTTTACCTCATAGGAGTTAAGTAAAGAAGACCTTGAGGGGCCTTCTTCCTTAGCTCTTAGCATAGGAGAATCAAAGGGTTCTCCCTTGGCTATCATTCCCTTGCAAGCTCATTCACCTTCCCCTTACAATGATATAGATTGAGAGAACAATGACCTCCTGGTTGATGAGGACCAAGGAATCACCTCTTCTTTATCTATAGATTAGATTTGTGTGTGTGTTGTGTTTCCCCCATGCTTGTTTTTATGTGTTCTTGGAGGACCCTTGTGACCCTAATAGGTGCTTGGATACATGAGAGAAATTGTGTTGTAAACTTCCTCTATTTATCACATCATTCTTCTATATGTTGTATCTTGATTTTCAACACTTGGGGATGATGCAAAGTGTTGGGGGCATTTAGGCCTCCCTTCCATGTTGACCCAATTTTTTATTTTTATTTTTGTCTCCATGTCATCTTCTTCTCATTCTAATTCATTTGGGGATTGATTATAGTTCATACGTATATTATATCTATGAGTACTTCTAACCATGAATTATCAAATCCCTTTGTCTCTTGATTTTTTTTCATCTTTTCTTATCTTTCTTTTTTATATTTCTATCTTCTTTTCTTGATTCTTTATGTTGTGGTGCCTATGTGTTGTCCCTCTTGTGTGTGACAACATTTCCACATCTACATATCATCATGTATTGTGGGCCATGAAATCTCTGCATGTTCTTCCTTTCCTTAAGATGCCAAGTGCTCCTTCAGTTCGTACACACCATCCTACCTCTTCAATTTTTTGTAAGGTGTATTTAGTGGTCAATGAATCATTTTCTAGAAATATTTACATTTTTCATAAATCACATCCTTCAATAAGGATCCCCTTAGCAATATTTTCTTTCAATATTGAATTCATAGATAAAAGAACTAAAAATTCACTTACAAGGCCATTTTTATTTTCTCGGATTCCTTAATGAAAGAGAATATTTCAAAAAGATTCCTTGATGACAGGATCATTTGAAAAATGTCATCACTTTTTAAACATAGCACATCTTGAGCGGACCCCTTTTTACTTTTGAAGGGTTCTCAATGGACCCCTTTGAAAGCCTCTCCTTCAATTACTTATTTTGAGATACGACTATTTGTCTGTCCACATGACATTTTCTTGCCTAACATGTTTTATCTATGGACTAACATGTTACTTTATAGGACCAAGCACTTGTGAAGCTGCTTTTTCAATCAAGCTTGATGGACTGAGCACCTTATCAAGCTTTCCTTGTAGGACCAAGCACTTGTAAGGACCATTTAGAATCTGTAGAAGCTTTCACATCTGGCCTCCCTCAGGACCGAGCACCCATGGAACCTCCTTTGTAGGATCAAGCACCTATAAATAAATTTCATTCTATAAGATCGAACACCTATAGAACCCTTTGTTCATCTTCTATGGGACCGAGCACCCATAGAGCCAATTTTGTAGGACAAAGCACCTATAGAAACTTTTGTTCACCTTCTGCAAGATCGAGTACCTATGACACTTTTATTCAAATCTCCATAGGAACAAGTACCTGTGGAGCCATCTCTCTCTCTCCTACATGTGATTTTTCCAGCTTGCAGTATGCTTCCTCGATAGTTTAGGTATACTCTCTTCAACTTCTTTTACTCTAATTTATCGTGCATTCTCTAAGACTCATGCTCGCTAAAGTGGGGGAAAAATGAAATGGCGTGCATTTTCACCCCTTGAAAATTCCCTATTTATGCACCCCTTACCTTAGAAAATGCAATCCCAAAGATGTATTTTCCACATCTGCTTCTATTATCCATCCACTTGGTAGCTCATTTTTGTGTCGATGGAGGAATTTTTGTCTAGGATGCCAGTGCAACACGTGGATATCTCCATGGTGAACTTCCATCCTAGTAGGATTCCTGCCTTTGGAGTCTACAGAGGCATTACAATTATCCATTGGATGCAAAGTGTAATGCTTCCTACCCATCTGACTAACTTCAAAACCCTTTTTCCTCCATTCTTCCCTTGAAATTATGTTATTCTTCATTCTATCTAGCTTCTTCAATCTTCTACACACCTTGGCCTCTCAAATTGATCAAATTCCATACTTTCAAGCTACACCACCATTCCATTGAAGCTGCAAGTTGTTTCGCTGGCTCCTCCTCTTCATTTTTGCGGTAGTGTTGGCTTTGGAGTGCTTGCAAGCTCACATATTCCTCTACATTCCTTGAGAGAATCTAGTTGGGAAGGTGATATCTATTCACTACCATTTACTTTTGCATCATCTACTAATGTAGTAGCATATTTGTTTGACTATTGCTTGGTATTTCCATTTCTAAAAGATTCTTTATCATCTTTCTGCAATTGTTGCTATTTGGTCGCTTGTGGAGGTGGAAACACTAAAGTAGGGGACTAACTGAGGTAGTCCTCTGAATATAACCCCAACATTTTCTTGTTCTTTTGTCTACAAGTTTTTCATCAAGTGAAGCTCTTGATGGCCTCAACTTGTGGGTTTTAAGGTTCATTTCTATCACCTTTCTCTCGTAAAATTATAGCTTATTGTTGTTAAAGTATTATTATTGTTATTTCTATCATTTCAGCCTTATCTATCTCTATAGTAATATAAAACTTTGTTAATTAGGTAGTTAGTAGGTTCTCTAGTTTTTTTTACTATACCTTACACTTTATGTCTGTATGAATGCCAACATGCCATGCTAGAGTCCATGTCCCATGCTGTCATCCTCTGGTAGTAAGTTTTCTAAGTCATAGTTTGAACCTAGAAAACCAACTCTCTCAATCCCTTGAAACATTTGAGTTAGCAGAAGGAAAGTGATAGACTAGTTGTCCTTCATTATTGTCCCTTGAAACCCTAAACCTTTTCAATCCATTCATATAGCTTGAGGTAGATTAGGGAAGCGTATTGTGCTTGATTCTCCCATGACTTAGATTTCTTGAGTAGTCAATCCCCCTCTACATTTTGATGAAACCAACATGAATTATTTTGGTTCCATTTTGTAGTGTTGAAGGAATCTTCTCTTGTGTTCTAGGTGTGTTGTGTTGGGAAAATGTGTCTCAAGCTTTCAATTATATATGCTTTATTATTGATAGGATGTATGTTGGTATGTGGCAACTAATCATGCAAATACTATATAATTGCAATACTCACATGTCAAGGTTTTCCCATTGACACGTCAAGGTTTTTTCCACTGACATGTCAAGGTTTTTTCCCGCTAACATGTCAAGATTTTTCAAATAAAAAATGACCTTGTAAAACACTAATTCTAGCAGGTTCCAAAAATCTTGTTATAAGTGTTTGGGTTGTAAGTAGACAGTGGTGTATTCTGAGAGTTTGATAGCGGTTGTGTTGTCTCTTGATCTTTGGTGGTCATACTCCTGTGAGAAGCTTTCTCTACAAGTATACTGTAGAATTTTGATTTCTAATTAATATATTGGGCGTATTTTAGAGTCTGGGGTTTTTATCCCAAAATGGTTTTCCCCACATAAGTCATTGTGTTGTGGTATGCATGATATTTGTGTCTAAGTTTTTGTAACTATTAAATATCTATAATTATTTGCATTTTTCTCCTCTCAAGATTAGTGTAGGAAGTTGTTCTACTACCTTAGCTTTGTTACATGTTATAGGGTGTAGAGCCTTGCAACCCAACCTACCACCCCTAGTGGCATAGTTAGAAGGATCCCTAAACATTGTGAAGGAAAATATATAATAGTTCATTGTTTGATTGTCAAACCTTTGGGGTATCCTAAGGAAGACCTTTCAGAGTACGTAAACATGGCCTCTTTTATGCATCTTCCCATCCCTTATGTGCAGTATATGAATGGATCACCTACTATAAGCTTTACATCATGGGATGTACCTATCAACATAAATATAGAACCTTCTCCTTTGTACATTCCCACACATATTAATGGGAACATCATGATCGGTGTTCACGTTGATCCCACGTGTCATGTTAATGTAGATTATGGTGATAAATTTATTACACAAGGATGGGTATGATGAATCTAAGAGAAAGTTATGTACACACAATGGATTCTTCATCCAACCAATTGGTTCCATCACCTTCTTAGTCCCAGTAGGACCTAGGACTATAAATTCTCTTTTTCATATCATCTCAAAGTCAAAAATTTTCAAATTGAAGCTAGGCATCCCATGGCTAGTTCCCATGAATATAGTCACTTTAGTAGTTCATAAATGTTTGAAATTATCTCATGAGGGATCTATGCACATTGTGCACAATACTAGATATAAATATTTGGTGTCATGTGGGGGCTACTCATTAGATCAATTTTGGCCTAACATTGTTTGTCTGCTTCCTCCAAGAACAAACCTGTTGTATCACACCTACGTTAAATACAAGAATGGGGGAATAACACCGAAGGTGGCTAACCCTGTCTTCCCTTACACCATTTCAATTAAGTCTTCTATGATTGTGCAACAATAGGTTACCTCATCCTCCTCTCAAAAGGGGAAGGGGAATTTTTCTCGTGCCTAGGAGACTTCATCTTTTTCCGCTATTTCATTTGGCACCTTCGACCACTACTTCTACCCTGTTGTGGAAGCTTTGGTTACTACTCCTATACCTCACATGGGGATTTTGATGGTTCCCACTTGGTAGAAGGTCAAGTGTCACATATTCAAGCTTCCCATCTTACCCATGGTGTCGAGGCACATTGTTTATGGTAAGGGGAAGGGACCTCATGGAGTTTCCCATGTCTTGACCTTCGCAGACTCCTACTCCTCCTACCCCTTAGGTAGTGAATGGGAAGAGGCCCGCCACCAAGGCACCTAAGTTTGCTTCTCTACCTATTTCAGTCTTCGCTCCTATGCTTCCTACTCTTAGTCCCATCCAAGAGGCTACCCTTCCACCAGTAATGGTTGTAGAGGACATGCCTATGGAGGAACAAGAGCTTCTTTTTCCTTCTCAAGTAGTAAGTTCTAGTTCCCAAAGTCAATGAAACCTACTTGCACGTGATCATAAGCATCAGAGGAAGGCTCTAGCTACTGAGCTAGCTACCTTGCAGAAGGAAAAATAGGATCCAACAACTCTTGTTTTAGCATCTCCTACTATGCCTCCCTCTTCTGCTTCTTCTTTGGTTCCCATCACCTCAATCTTGCTTACAACTCCCCATGTAAATGCTAATGACCCTCACCCCAAAAGCATGTAGGTGTTCATCACTCTCTTGACAAATTCTCCTCTTCTAATTTCCCTTCTAGACACTTTCCATTTTCTCAGGTCGTGGACATACCAAACACCATGGTGGTGTCCATTATGGCCTTATCCTCTTCCTCCTCGCCTTTCACCTCCTCTATGGGGATTCCACATCCTCTGATGAAGAATAAGTTGGAGGATGACCTCACTTCCAATGGAGGTCAGAAGATGTGATCACCTTCTTCAGAAGAGGGTTTTTCTTTGGGTTGCACCATCCTTGTGATATCCTGACAAGGTTTATGGTGGATCTCAGGTGCTTTCTTCTTCTCCCACTCATTTAACACATGGAACTCCTGTCAAGTGCATGTTTAACTTGGTTAATGATATCTCGAATTTGTCAGCGATCTTTGTAAGATTGATGACATTTACCTCACATGAGTGAAGTGAATAAGACCTTGAGGGGCCTTACTCCTTAGCTCTAATTGTAGGAGAGTCAGAGGGTTCTCCCCTTGCTATTCGACCATTGTAGGCTCATGTATCTCCCCTTACAATGGTTAGATTGGGATAATGACGACATCTGGGTTGATGAGGATTAGGGAAGCACCTCTTCTTTATCAGTAGATTAGATTTATGTGTGTGTTGTGTTTCCCCCTTGCTTGTTTTTATGTGTTCCTAGAGGAACCTTGTCACCATAGTAGGTGCTTGGATACATGAGTGAAATTGTGTCATAAATTTACTCTTTTTTTTACATCATTTTTCTATATTTGTATCTTGATTTTCGACAATTGGGGATGGTGCAAAGTGTTGGGGGAATTTAGGCCTCCCTTCCATGTTGACCACATTTTTTAATTTTATTTGTCTTCATGTTCTCTTCTTCATGTTCTAATACATTTGGGGATTGATGATAGTTCATACATATATTATATCTATCTATCTATATCTATGAGTAGTTCTGACCCTAAATTATCAAATCCCCCTATCTCTTGATTTTGTTCATATTTTCTTATCTTTATTTTCGTATTTATGTCTTCTTTTCTTGCTTCTTGATGTTGTGGTGCCTATGTGTTATTCCTCACATGTGTGACAAAATTTCCACGTCTGCATCTCATCATGTATCATGGTCCATGATATCTCTACATGTTCTTCATTTCCTTAAGATACCACATTCTCCTCCAATTCACATGCACCATCAAAAGGATTCCTTGATGACAAGATCATTTATGGAAATTTCATCACTTTTGAAAAAAATCGTCCCTTGAGTAGAACCTTTCATATCTGGCCTCCCTCAGGACCAAGCGCTTGTGGCACTTCCTTTGTAGGACTGAGCACTTGTGAAGAATTTTCATTCTATAGGATTGAGCACCTATAGAACCCTTTGTTCATCTTCTACAGGACTGAGCATCCATGGAGCTAATTTTATGGGATTGAGCACCTATAGAGCCCTTTGTTCACCTTCCACAAGGATGAGTACCTATGATGCTTTTATTCAAATCTCCATAGAACTGAGTACCTATGGATCCATCTTTCTCTTATATAGGTGAGTTTTCCAAATCACTATCTACTTCCTCGATAGTTCAAGTATATTCTCTTCAACTCCTTTCACTCTAATTTACTATGCATTCATTGAAACTCATGCTCACTAAAGTGGGGGAAAAATTTAATAGTGTGAACACCCCTTGAAAATTACTTGTTTATGAATCCCTTACATTAGAAAACATGATGTTGATGATGTATTTTCCACATCTGCTTCCATTTTCCATCCACTTGGCAGCTCATTTGTGTGTTAGTGGGGGAAATTTTGTTAGGGACATGAGCACAATGCATGGACATCAACACAATGTGCTTCCATCCTAGCAGGATTCCTACCTATGGAGTCTATAGAGGCGTTACACTCCTCCATTGGATGTGAAGTCTAACACTTCTTTCCCCTTCAACTGACTTCAAGCAAACCTTTTTCCTCCATTATCCCCTTCAAATTACCTTATTCTTCATTCTATCTAGCTTCTTTAGTCTTCTACACAGTTTGGCTTCTCAAATTGATCAACTCCCACACTTTCAAGTTGCACCACCATTCCATTGAAGGTGCAAGTTGTTTCGTTGGCTCCTCCTCTTCATTTTTGTGGCATTGTTCATTTTGGAGACCTTTCGAGCTCACATATTCCTCTATGTGCCTTGAGAGCATCTAGTTGGGAAGGTGATATCCATTAACTACCATTTACTTTTACATCTACTCGCGTAGTAGCATATGTTTTTGAGTATTACTTGGCACTTCCATTTATATAAGCTTATTTACCATCTTTCTACAATTTTTTCTATTTGACTATCCATGGAGGTGGAAACACCAAAGTGGGGGACTGACTGAGATAGTCCTCTAAACATAATCCCAACATTTTATCATTCTTGTGTGTGTAGGTTGTTCATCAAGTGAAGCTCTTGAAGGTCTCAACTCATGGGTTTGAAGGTTCATTTCTACCACCCTTCTCTCATAAACTTCTAGCTTAGTGTTGTTAAAGTTTTCTTCTTATCATTTCTATCATTTTAGTATTCTCTATCTCTATAGTAATATAAAACTCTGTTAATCAAGCAGTCAATAGGTTCTCAAGTGTTTTGTCTTGTACCTTATACTTTCTATCTACATGGACGTTAGTGCATCCTTAAACACCCCAACGTGCCATGTTGGAGTCCACATCTCGCGTTATATTCTTCTAGCAGTAAGTTGTCTAAGTCATAGTTTGAACCTAGAAAACTAGCTCTCCTGATTCCTTGAAGCATTCAGGTTAGCAAAAGGAAAGTGATAGACCAGTTTTCCTTCCTTTTAGGCCCTTGAAGCCCTAATCCTTCTCAATCCATTCATCTAGCTTCAGGTAGATAAATGCAACCTATTGTTCTATACTCTCCCATGATGTGGAGTCCCTAAGCAGTCAGCCCCCCTCCTCTACAAGATCTTTTGAAATGTAAATATTATGCAATTTTGTCACTTTTTCAATTTGTTTCACTAATATATGCATGCATAAAAGATCAAATGATTTTTCCATTAATTTTTTCAATGAATATAACTCAGATCTAAGACCTAGACAAGGAAAATCATATCTTAAAAATTTACAATTTTTCCAATTTTTTTTTCAATTTTTATGATGAAAAAATAATGCAAATGCATAGTTTTTTTTAATAAATGCAAATTATCAATAATATTTTTAAGTAACCCAGGTTACAAATTCAATTTTCAGATTTTATGCACTAAAAATCTAAAAAATTTGTAGGTGTAAGATATGTCAGGTTCAGGAAAATGTAATGTAGGAAAAGTGATCCTAGGGTTTAACTAGGATTAGCTACTTTTCACTTACAAAAAATTGGAATTCAAATTGGAAAGGGTATGAGATTAACTTGCAACCTAAAAAGTGAGTCAATCAACCTTGGATCTAAATTCCTTTTGGGGTTTGATATGTATTTTTTATGAAATGTAATGATGCAACTTGTTAACTATGAAAATGTAACATTCTGTCAAGAATTATAGTAGATTACAAATTGACAAACAAATTTGGGTTTTAGAAAAGAAAAAGGCAGAAAAAAAGGTACTCAACCTATGAATTTGAGGAAAATTTTGTTGGACAATGGTTCCTACAGTGCCCTTGTCTTGAGATCTGAAATTGAACTTTTCTTTTACAGTCCTTAGGTCCCCAGTCTAAGGCTTCTTCCTTTTGGATCTTGTTGTCAGATCTTCGTCTATTATTGAGATAATTGAGCTTTTTTATCTTGTCATGTTGTAGGGCTTGAATGCATCAATGAAAAAATGGTCTTCAATATTCCTCAAATTTTCTTTAGATCTATAACATGTACATTCAAAGAGAGGAAGGGTTGTGTCATATAGGGGCTTACCTCGGTTAAACCCCATGTTGGTATTTCTACCTCCACAATGGAAAAATTGATGAGAGCTTATTCTTTTGAGGGATAGAGGATAAATGATAAATGAATGATGAATCAAAAACTTAATGAAAATCACCACTCATATTTGATCTCCTTGAAGGCTTGAAGTTGTGCACATCACCTTAAGGCTTAATTTAACTTGAAGACTTATATGAAACATAAAAATTGTAAGTGGGGTGATCAATGTGGAAAGATTAAAAGGTGTGTGATCTATACACTTACATTTTCCTAATTTTATTAGAAAAAGAGATCTCCCAAGGATAGGATTGACTTTCAACCTTGAGGTGAATCAAATCTATGGGGATGGGGATATGTTGTTTTCCTATGATATAAAATGATTGAAATGAACTCCTAGGAGATAAAATTAAAATACCTAATGAACTCAATTATGTAATGTAAGAATTGACATAAAAATTATAAGGATAGCACAAATAGAAACAATAACTTTCAAGCAGATATGAGAAGAGTAGATTAATATGTAACTGCAACCAAAAGTGGTTTTTGAGTATCCTGCAAGGACAAATTCATAGTAGGGCGAATGGGTCTTTGTACAAGGGTCCAAAATATGATTTCATAGTCCTCTGATCCCAGCTATTAGCTCTTGATTTATCCACATTCCATTGTCATAAAGCTGAAAATAAAACCTATAGGTGAGTTTTCATGGCTTTACAACTTTGATGACAACTTTGAAAATTTTGCAAAATTGTTCTTTTGATCCAATTTCAATCCTTCACCTGCAAATCTGCACATGCAAAAGAGAGGTAAAAATGTTTTTTTGGGTGAATAGGGGTTTGCCTTGGTCAAAACCCAGCTTGGTAATTAAACCTTGATAGTAGAATAATGATAACATGGAAAGGAATTTGATGAATGAACAATGCTATGTCACAACTCACCAAACCCTTAATGGATACTCTTAGAGGACTAAAGTCTAACACATCACTCTAAGGATTGGATCTTGCATGCAATGGATTGATTGGATTCTTGAAACCGACATCACAATTTTAGCTCCAAAACATGACATGAAGACGCATAACTTTGGCATGATGATATGATCTTGATTGCTACTGTAGATTATTGACAATAATATTTTCTCTTGTGAAAGTTTCCTTAATGCTATATTTCTTGAATTGATAAAATAACTATGTACGTATAGGTTTTATTTAATTTCTTGAAAATTAGATTCCACAAGCTCACATTTGAAATTTAAATTTGAATCATTAAAATGTTGCCAAAAACATATTAAAAAATGGGTCTTGGCACTTAAGGAGGACCCATTTTCCCTTGGGAGAATGAGTCCTGGACCCTAAGTCCAAGACACACATAATTCAAGATGTTTTAATTAATGATAGAAATTATTTAATGTAGGTTACTCTTTCAGAAAATAGGAATAATAAGGCATTGGAATGCATAATTTGGTCAATTAGAAGCTTAATTAAGTCCAATTAATTAAGGGAACCAAAAATAGTGTGAAAATGTAAAAGAGTACATTTTTTCTACTATATTTAGCCCCCACTTTAGTGAGAGTATGAGTCCATGCTCAACATCATAGTAAAGTAGATAAATATATTTCAAGAGGGGTCCAAGTGCACAAATTTTGATGAGATAGGATGACAAGGATCAATGGGGTTGCATAAGCCCCCAAGATCCAAGATCCAATGGAAAATCAACATAAGAACAAAGGGACAAACAATAATATATGATATGAAGCAACGAGACAAGATACACAAACATACAATGTAAAAATTAATGCAAAGAGGAAAGAGAGGATGGATCAAGCTTCGACTGTTTGTCCAAAAGGTATGGATCAAGCTTGGGCTATTTGTCCAAAAATACAATACATGGAACCATGGGAAATAAAGTTGTGTTATGCGTGGCCATGAAAAATATTGTCATAAGAGTTAGTGGAGTTTGATATACACTAGGTGAACCTAAAGAAGTGAGAAACACACACTAGGTATACAAGGTGTGAACCCACAAAACAAGTGGTGATGGGAAATTCATGCTAGGTCAACAAGCTCCCATATGTTAACCATATTAAAGTTATACTCCCTGATAACTTTGATAAGGTGCCACAACATGAACATGCATCACAAGGATAGCAAGATGCATTATGCTAGACACTCATGTAAAATGATCAAGATATTATGAACAAAGTGAAGCAAGAAATGCAAAAATTTCAATGAAACTCATGCAAAAATAAAATAATGCCAATAATTCCAACGCAAATTTCACACTTTCTAGCAGATGTATGCTATCATCACTAAGAAGGGAATATGCAAACAATGAATAAGGGACAATATTCCCCCCACTAAAATTATCAACATACTTGCTATTTTGGTATTTTAAGAAGAAAGAGAGAAAGGGGGATCCTTGAAAAGAATGCACAACTCCCAAAACTAGTTATCCTTACCCCCCAAGCATAGAGACAAAGATAACCACCAAGGAATACCATGTTGCTGCCATGAAAAATATGGTTGCACCTAAAATCATACCACCATGAATGGCAATGAGCAAGAAACATAAAGCTTTCAATGCCACATAGTGATAAGCAACATGATAGGATGAAAATAAATATCAATTACAGGAAATAGGTGCATCAACATAATGAATAGCACCACAATCCTTAAGATGTTGAATTTTATTAGTCAAAAGGCTTGCATTCATTGGTTGAATGATTGTGTATTCAATGATATGCATAAAATGATTTTTTTTTTATAAAATTTCTTTCATGTTCTTGGAGGGAGAGATATCAAGTGACCTTGGAGAAGCGTCGACAAGGTACCTTCTTGTTCAATAGTAGAAGATTTTCCTTTCTTTTGTGACAGAGATATATATTGCTTACTACAAGGTGGCATACATACACAAGACTCTTTAGATTTTGAGATTTTATACCCTCCCTTAAAGGAGGGTGTAAAATATAATGAACCCCAATCATCAATAAGGAATGTGTTTAAAGATGAAATATTTTTCTTAGGATTGTTTTGTGTGATGACATTGATATTGAGTGAAAGTTACTTTGATGCGTTTGTTTCTTTTAAAGGACAATAACCAAGACCTATTGTTTGTTCTTGTAGGGTAGGCTCAATAGGGACATGAATACCATGTTCTTTAACACCACACCCTTTTTCCATTATAGCCAAGTTGTTTCAAAATCTCATAACATCTTCCATAATTTTTTTCATTTCTTTTGGATTTGGTGGTTTCTCATGATCACACTCATCATATGTGGATGTATAATTTGTGTTTTCCTCTTCTTTGCTAAAAGTTGTGGACTCACATGCTTTTGATGACTTAGCTTGTGTTGATATTATGGTAGCTTCTTCCTCTTTTCTTGATTTGTGTGTAATCTTGTGTTTTCCCATGAATGTGGGTATAAAGTCTAATGAACCCCAATCACCATCCAATAATTTTGTGATTGATGAAAAATACTTCTCTTCTTCCTCTAGTATCGGTTCTACTTTTGTAGTTGGTGACAATGTTGTAAAAGGATTTGTTATTCTAGTTTCAGTTTGCAAAAAATTGCGATATGATTTTGGGTCGACTTTGATTATGTAGACTTTGTTTTGATAACTGTACTTTACTAGACAATGTAACGTTGAAGGAATCACATTATTGCATGAATCCAAGGTCTTCCAAAGAGAAGGTTATATGAGATCTCTTGAGGCATAACATGAATAGGAGTTTGTAATGTTACCTTTCCTAATTTAACAGGTAATGTTATCACATCAAGTGATTGTTTCCCCACATTATCAAATCCATAGATAGATAAAGAATCAGGTTGAATTTGACTCTTGTCTATTCCAATCTTGCCTAGAAGGCTTACACTAAAAATATTGAGTGTTGAAACATTATCAATGAGGGTACACCTTATGCAACATTTATTAATAATAGCCACTATAATCAAATCCTCATTTTGTTTTTGTACTTCTAATGGAGGTAATTCATCTTGATGAAATGTAATGTCTAATTTGACTAATTTCATACCTTGAATTAGGGCTCCTACATCATTTTCTTGCACATTAGGAGGGATAAAAACTTGTTGTAAATAATTTTGGAGCATGCCATGGTAAAGAGGTGATACTAGAATCAAATCCAAAAGGGGGATCTTAGCAAGAGTGTTAAGAATTTGTTCCACAAGATCATACTCCTTTCCACTATGCAAAGGAAAATGAGGAGCACTAGGAAAAAATGGGTTGAGGGAGTGGTAATGAGGTAGGTATGGTTTTTGGTTGCTTATATTGTTCCTTGTGTTATATATATGAGTAATAATATTATAATTTAGTTGTTGTGAAACATTGTTACTAGTGAAGCCACATTAAGATTGTTTGAAATACATGTATCAATGCTATCATCCTCTTGCACCGTGATATCCTCCCTAGTAGGATATCTTTTAGGAGAGGGGAAAATAAGATTTTCATGATATTGAAAGGTTGGATCTTCTAACACCAAGACACCTTTATCACAAACATGAGAGGTATCAAAAGAAGAAAAAATATGATTTTCATCGTTGTTAGTGATTGCATCCTCTTTTACTAAAATATTCTCACAAGTGGGAGAAATATTGGGAGATTAATGAAGACTAGGAAAAGTGATGTTAATAAATATGTCAATGATCTCATTCTCTTGTGCCATAATACCTTCCCAAGTGGGAGAATTAGGGGGAGGGAGACAAACAAGATCCTCATGATGCTCAATACTTGGATCTTCTAACACCAAGATACCTTTTTCACAAGTAGGAGAGGTACCAAGAGAAGAAAAAATATGGTTATCATGATTATCTATGTTAGCATTCTCTTGTATCAAAACATCCTCACAAATAGGAGAGATATTAGGGGATGAGTGAAGGATGGGAAAGATGGTATTAAGGAACATGTCAACAATAAATTATCTTGCACTAAGATATTCTCATAACTAGGCAAGATATTGGAAGAATGACTCAGATGCTTGTTAATGACCTCTTTTCTTTTATTTTCTTTTTCTTGACATACTTAAAAATGAAAAATGCTAACATTTTGAATTTTGAATTGTGCCAAAAATGAAAAGTAATATATCCAACTTATGCAATGCTTTAGAAATGTAAACAATTGTCCTACAGATCTAATGATTTTCAATATTGAAATGAAATATTTTTTTTTCCAATTTGCAACAAATCAAGCAAAATGAAGCTTTTCCTACACATGAAATAACTATTTTTCAAAATCAAAAAGTACAATTTTAGTAGAATAAATAGGAAAGAAAAATAGAGAAAATAATGTATGTAGAAGTTTATTAGGACCCTTGTACAAGGAAAGATTCACCCAAGGGAAAATGGTTCCTTGCTCAAAGTTCTGAAAAATGAAAAATTCACTATTTGAGCTACTGTTTATGTTTTCTATTTTAGGTGATAGAATGCTACTAGTGTGAATATTTTCCAAAATTTTCTAATTAATATGAATGGAAACTTTTGACAAAGAGTGAACAAAATGACAAATTTTTAGATGCAATTTTATTTGAATTTTCTAATGTAAATGATTGAAAAAAACTAATATGTAGACTACTATATAAAATGAATGCAATATGTATGCAAGATTTTGGATTTTCAAGATTTTAAAGGATGCAAAATTCACTTTTAAAACCCTAAATGAAATGAAAACTAATGCAATTTTGAAAACCCTAAATGAGATGCAATGCTAAATAATGCAAATCCTATATCTAGGGTTTTAAAAGACTACCAATTAGAAAGCTTATAGTGTAAGAATGTCAAGTTCACCAAATGAAACATAGAAAAATGTAAGTGGTGTGATAAGTGTGTAATGATTTAAAGGTGTGTGATCTATACACTTAAACTTTCCTAATTTCATTAGAAAATAAATCTCCCAAGGATAGGATTTACTTTCAGCCTTGAGGTGAGTCAAGTCTATGGCGATGAGGATCTGTTGTTTTTCCATGATAGAAAATGAGTGAAATGAAGTTTTGGGAGATAAAAATACCTAATGAACTCAATTATTTGATGTAAAACTTGAAATGAAAAGTATATGGATAGAAAAAACAAAAAATGTAACTTTTAGGAAGATTTGAGAAGGGCAGATTGATATGTACCTGGCACCAAAGGTGGGTTATGAGTGTCTTGCAAGGAAAAATTTACCCTAGGGTTGATGGGTCTCTATACTGGGGTCCAAAATCTGGTTTCGTAGTCCTTTGATCCCTGATCTTAACTCCTTATTTCTCTAGATTCCACTATCAGAAAGTTGATAATAAAACCTATAGGTGAGTTCTATTAGGAAATACTATATTCAACCCACAATATTATTCCATTTCCTACATAACCCCATGAGAGATAAATATGAATACAAGTAACCTTAATGAATAGATCAAACAAACAAGCCACAAGATAACAAAAAGTATACCCTAGGAAAACTATCAAGAAAGAAAAACCCAACCTCCAAAAGTATCGATATGTTGCAAGAATGGAAAAAGGAATGAAAGTGTTGTCATTGATGTGAATTGGTCAACTGGTTATCTACTAGCTGTTGTTGGTTGTATATGTTGAGGATATTGAGAAAATTGTATTAAAGGAAGATTACAGGTATTCAATTGTTGCTCAGGATGATGATCTGGTACTTGTCCCTATGTTTTTGCTGTTCAAATATGTTGGTCATGGTTGTTGAAGGTTGCAATATCTAAATTTTTGAATATTGTTTTATTGTGAAGTTTGAGTTGTGTTCACCAATTGTGAACTATGTTTTTCTATGTTTTGGTTGAGGTCCGGGAGAAAATTTGTTGGTCCATACTTCTCTTTGATGAATTATTTTGAACATCACCTTTTAGCCCTTCCCAAAAAAATATTGCTTGACTTGATGATATGTCTTCAAAAATATTGAATGACCACCAACTGGAGACTCATGCATCTCTATGAGAATCTTGTGTTTAAGAGTGGAATTCTTGTAGATATACAAACACTATTTATGCCAAAGAGTATCTCCCTTCCAAATTTTTTTTTCTAAACTACTACAATCACTTTTTAATTGTTGGATGAGATTACTTGTCACAACATCATTTTGCCACTCTTCTTTAGCTTCCTCCACCCAGTTTTCTTGTAATATTGAAAGGGCACAAAATAAGGCTACATCTTTCTCATCCTTCCTTGAAAGTGCATCTGCCATAATATTTTCTTCCCTTTCTTATATACAATCTCAAATTCATATCCTAACATCTTAGTGACCTATTTTTGTTTCTCTTCAGAATATAGTCTTTGTTCCAAAAAATATTTTAGGCTATCATGATCTGTCTTAACCTTGATGTGTCTACCCATTAGATAAGGCCTCCATTGTTTAATTTCATGAAGGATTGCTAGAATTCCTTCGCATAAATAGGTTTTAGTTTATTCTTACCCTTTAAGTGATGACTCTAAAAAGAAAAATTGGTTGACCTTCTTGCATGAGAACTACTCCTATCCCATTTCTAGAAGCATCACATTCCATAATAAATTCCTTGGTGAAGTCAAGAGTGGCAAGTACTAGAGTTTTACACATAGCATCCTTCAATCTCTCAAATGTTGTATTAGTGGACTCATTCCAATGAAAATAATCCTTCTTCAATAGAGTGGTGAGGGGTGTTGCTATACAACCATAATTCTTCACAAATCTTCTGTAGTACCCTGTCAATCCCAAGAAACCCCTCAGTTTCTTAATGGTTTTTGGAATAGGCCATTCCATGATAGCCTTAATTTATTTAGGGTCCACCTTTACTCCTTCATGTGAAACTATGTGTCCCAAATACTCCACCTCCTTAAGAAAAAAAGCACACTTGGATGGATTAGCATAGAATTGATGATATTCAAGTATTTGTAATGCTTGATCCACATGTTGCAAATGTCCTTCCCAAGTCTTGTTATAAATCAATATATCATCAAAGAACACTAACACAAAGTTTCTTAATAACTTCTTAAAAATGGAATTCATCAAACTTTGGAATGTAGATGGTGCATTGGTAAGACCAAATCGCATCACCAAAAATTCATAATGAACATCATGAGTCTGAAATGATGTCTTACAAATATCTTCCTCAATCTAAATTTGGTGATAACTAGATCTAAGATCTAACTTGGTAAAATACATAGCTCCATTCAATTCATCTAGCAAATCATCAATGATTGGAATAGGAAACTTATCTTTATGGTGTACATGTTGAGCACTCTATAATCCAGACACATGGACCAAGTTTCATCCTTTTTTCATACCATCACCATAGGTGAGGAGTAAGAACTTTTTCTATGCCTAATAATTCTTTCCTCTAGCATCTACTCAACAATTTTTTCTATCTCACTCTTTTGTATGTGTGGGTACCTGTAAGGCCTAATTTTGGTGGTTGGCTTCATGGAACTAACTATATGGAATGACCATGATCCCTCTTAGGAGGAATTCCTTTAGGAATATCTCCAATAACAACTGAGTGACGATCAATTATAGCTTGTAAATCTGGATGAGTAGGAGCATTAGATTGAGAGACTTCTAATGAACATAGCTAGGCCACAAATCCATCCACTCCTTTCTTAAGAAAATTTTGCATTTGATGAGAGGTCACCATCTGTGGGGACTTTTCCTTCAACCCCCTTAGCTCTACTACCCTTCCTTCTTATTGAAATCTCATGAATAGTTCTTTGAAGTTCATCTCAATTGTTCCCAATGTAGTAAGCCACTGTACTCCCAAAACAATATCTGCTACACCCATGGATATCACATGCATTGGGGTATCAAGTTGATAATCTCCCATGGATAATTTAATGCTATGAAACTTCCCTGAAAAAATAACTATACCTCCATCTATAATCAAAACCTAAAACTTTAGAGTTGGATATATAAAAAAATTAGACGAGTAGCTATCTTTTTTATGATGAAATTATGAGTAGTACCTGATTCGATCAACATTGTTACTTTTTGCTTCTTTAAGAACCCCAACACCTTGAGAGTTTGTGGAGCACTAAAACTTGAGAGTGCATGAAAATAAATGATTGGTTGAGAATCTTGTGATTCCTCATTTGACTCCTTTTCATCCTCTAATATGGGTTCCTCCTCTTCTTCCTCACTTGGACCTTCAATATAGAATAATTTCTTTTCACTAAATTTATGTCGTCGACTGTATTTGCTATCACAATTGAAACACAACCCCTTTTCTCTTTTCTCCTCAATTTTTTGTGGATTCAACCTAGTAGGTTAGGGAAGAGAATATGTTGAATATCCTTTCTCTATTGTCACATTAGCCCCTTGCTTTTTAGGAATCAAATACTTCTCCTCTACCCTGCATGCTAAGATAAAAGACTCATTTATAGATCTAGGACTAAGCATGCATACCTCATGTTGAATGTGATCCTTGAGATCCCCAAGAATAAATTGTTAAAGTTCCCTGAGCTATAATTTTATCCAATCCGAGGGATAGATTTTGGAATTGCTAAATATAATCCTTAACTAATCCTATTTGTTGAAGTTTAGCAAGCTGATGGAAGAAGTTGTCTATCATGCTATTGTTATATTGTGCGTGGAGTTCCTTGGTGAAAATTGACCATGAGATAGTGAGACCCTTTTTCCTTCAATGAGTACAAAGCCAATGATACCAAATGAATTGATACGGTTCTAGATATAGGGAAGCCATCGTGACCTTTTGTACATTTGGGATTTAATGTACTTCAAAAAAATTCTACATTTGGTTTATCCATGTTAGAGGATCCTTGCCATCGAACTTGCACATATCCACCTTTGGAAACAAATTCCTAGATCCCATAGGAGTATTAAAACTTGTTTCAATGTTAGCTGACCTAGAAGTTTCACCTTGGTTGCTTGAGAACTCCTTTCTTGGTTCATTCATATAGGTGCTTAACTTGCTTTGTATATCTGATATATCTCCTCTTGGGTCATACATATCCATCTTCATTGAGGAAATTTATTCCTTTACCTTACTAATTTCCTCATTAGGTGTAATATCCTTTATTGTTACCCCATCCCTATCAAGAGTCTTCCCTAGAGTGACAACGTTCTTTTTGCCCCTTGTTGCAGGCCCTGTCATGATGGGCACCCATAATTTTGAAATAAATCACATAAATAAAACTTAAATTCTCTAAAAAAATTAATGTAACTTACTAGGGCTAAAATACCTCTCACCTAGAAAAATATCCAAGAAATAAATAGATTTGCAGCCGTGAGAGTGATATTTATGGAAACCTTAATTTTTCAATAAATTGCTTATTTATGCTCCAATTTCTCCAAATTTTTAACTATAATCTCCTTTAGTATGTATTCATGTGCTATAGAAAAATGGCCCTTTGTCATTTTCATGGCCTTTTAGGTCTTGTTTCATAGTGTTGAAACTATGTTGCTTTGATTTTATGTTGTATCATGGCTTGAACATGCTTATTTAGGCACTAAAACTCAAAGAACGACGTCTTGTGAAGGTGTTGTAAGATATTTCTACATTCTTCTAGACTCTATTTAATGTGATTCACCTAAAAATCACATTTTTACACATCAACAAGTCCTATTGTGAAGTGTTGTAAAGTCTTGTAACAAGCTTTCATGATCTTCTAGGCATATTTTCACTATATACACCCTTCTCATGCTTTATTTTTGTCCTTTATGCCCTCATATGCTTTATTAAGTGTATTTTTGCATATTTTCCTAACAAACAACATTAAACACAAAATTATTTCCAACACTTTTTCTTAGGTCCTAGTTGGGACCCATTCACCATGGGTGGAAAATGAGTCCCCCTTGGCCCAAACTTCAAAATATTTGAAATTTCCTTTCAGGATTTTATTAAAAGTCACTTGATGTCAGCCTGTGATGAGGTATGAATGGATAGTAAGGCACAAGAATTGTATAAATAGGTATTTTTCATCTCATTTTACATCTCCTCATTCAAGTATTCAATCTCATAAGTCATTCAAGCAATCCTCGGGCATAATCTTCTACAATTCATTCAAGCATCTTACATCATCAAAAAAAGAAACTATTGAAGCACTTTGAAGCTTCCATTAACATTACTTAAGACTTACAAGATCAAGAATTTGATGAGTTAATAGCATTTGCATGTTGTTAGTTTACATTTCCTTTGCATTTCATTTATTTCTATTGGGTTTGATTACCAAAGTGGGGTTTTACCAAGGCAAACCCCTATTTGCTAACCCCCCAACTTTTTTCCCCTTTGGATGTGTCTTTGTAGCCTTTATTTTGTAGATTTGATAGGTTTAAAGGTGTTGAAAAGTGGAAATCAAGTCAACTAGGCTCTTCAAGTCAACATATCATTATTTAAAGCTTATTAAGTGTTTTATGTCCTTTTCCAACAGAACTGACTTTGACAACCCAACATTCAGACATTCCCAAATCTGGTGTTGCAGAGTTCTCTAATTTTCCAGAAATCTAGGAGTGGACTGATTCGCCACCCTTAGCGAATGAGTCCCACCCAAGGTATGAAAATCTATATTTTATCAAATCTCAGATCTGGACTATCAGAAATCAGTTCCCAACACTTTTTCATCAGTAGGAGGACTGATTTGCCACCTTGGGCGAATGAGTCCCACTGTGGAAAACCAGTAAAATTCATCAACATTCCAGACATTCCAGACAACTCATATTTCATCCAAGTGCACTCATATTTACCCCTGTACCTTATGTTCTGCATTATTTCTTCATTTTCATAGTTATTTTCATATCACAATGTGTTTTCAAACATAGCTTAAATTGCATGTTTGCATTCATTTTAGTTGATTCTAATCAATCAATTGCATTTAGTTAAGTTTATTTACATCATATCATAGAGCATACATCCAAATTTGAGTGTTACATAAGCATTTTGGGACCTAGATCTCTCTCCTTTTAGGTGAAATACCCTAGAAGTGTAAGAGCAAGCATCCTTAGGGACCCAAAATCTATGTCACATTTTGGTGAACCTGACTTTTGAACACTTTAAATTTATGATTACATTCATATCTTGCACCCTAGTTTTCATTTGCATTAGCATTCAATTAGGACATTGATTTGTTATTGCATTCTAGGACCTTTCATTTTGCATTAGTGAAACATTCATTTAGTTTTCTTTTTTGCATTCAATTTCATTGAAAATTGAAAAAATCTGCATTCTGCATCTATAATTGCATTATGTGGACCATTTAAATCATTCTCAAAATTCTGAAAAGCATAAAAAAATTGCATCCTGGGACTCATTACCTAGGGCGAATCAGTCCCTCTGCACTTTTTAGACAGTAGTTTTGTGCTTTTTCTAGCATTTTCTTGCATTTATATTTTTTGTATTTGCATCTCTATTACAATTAGCATATTTTCTGTTATTTGCATTTCAAATTCTTAGATTAGCTTGCATTTCCATTCAACCTTCCTTTGCGGTACTTGCATGAGTGTTTGGTACCCCGTTGATAATACTTTAGTGAGAAGAAGTTATAGACTCATGGCATCTCGTGATAGCATTTTCGTTGTGGACCTTGGGATCTCATGAGCTATTACTCCTAGTATGGAAAATGGTGCATTAGTCCCTAACAATGCCACTTCCATGCCTTCACCTTTCCATCCTATGCATGTTGACAATCAAAACAAATCCCTCCCACAAAAAAAATTCATTAATATTCATGAGGACTTTGCACATTTACAACAAGATTTGTCACTTGAAAACATTTCCACCACTGCTATACTTATTATTGAGAACCTTCATCGTTTAATTGAGACTGATGATGGCTTACAAGTGCTAAATTTTTTTGTTGAGATTTACAATAAACATGCCTCTTCAAATACCCAATCCACAAACATTCTTGTAAGCCAAGGAAAACCTCAAGTTCCTCCTCCTTCAACTATAGCTTCTATACCCACTTACACCAATCCTTAAGTTCACACAACTACGCATCAACCTAATTATGTGGCTACTTCTTTCCTGATTTCCACTAGAGCATTCCTACTTCTTTTGTGGCATCACAACCTCCTTCCACCACTTTCACACCCCTTAGTATTCCTTTCACCTCCCTAACATCACTTACACTCCATCACCATTTTCCCTTCTGCCTCAACCTACTTATCTTGATCCTTTTATTAAACAACTTCTTAACACTGTTTCATCCATGCAACATCAACTTTCCACCATTAGTCAAGGTTAAACTGCTCCACCCACATATCTTGTCCACAACAACCCCTTATCTTTTGAAATATTATGTACCCTGATGCCAAAAGGGATAGAAATGTTGATATTTGAGAAATACAGAGGAAAAGGAGACCCTATCATTATACTACTTTGTGTAGTGACTTTGTCCTTGATGATAAACTTTTAGCAAAAAAATTTCCAAGGACCTTGAAAGATACTACTTTAGAATGGTTTTCCAACTTGTCCAATCATTCCATCCATTCATTTAATGAATTGGTGGAAGCTTTCATTAGTCACTTCCAAGTGCACATGACACCTAAAAAACAATGGCCGACCTTATGAGATGTAGACAAAACATAGATGAAAAAGTGACAGATTTCATCTCTCGTTACCAATCCTTATATGCTCAAGTTGATGTCAAAATTCTAGACGCGCATTTGCAGAAGATGTTTATTGATATTTTGCACACCAATCTTCAAGATAAACTTACCATGGTGAAATTCCCTTCATTCATGCATTTATGCACAACATTATGAGATTATCAAAATTTGGTTTCAAGTCGTGAGTGAAAATCCACTTCTAATCGAGTTGACAAACTTGAACATAACAATCCAAACCACAATAACTCACAAAACTTCCACAAACCTAACGAAGGCTTTTTATAGTTTAACCCACCTCCTTCTCCCCAACCATAACCAAATCAACAAGTTCAAAATTCAATGGCCGCTACTAATATAGCCATGCCTTATCATTATGGAGATCCGAATAGACACTTCAATCCTTTACCCAACACCCTCCACCATACAATGGACCAATTAATTCAAAAATGAATCCTCACCTTACCACCTATTCACCCACTTGACCCTAATCAACCTTTACCACCTACCTTCAAACCTAATGCTTATTGCAATTTTCATTGTCAAAATAGCCACAACACCAAACATTGCAAGCATCTTAAACATTTAGTTCAAGACCTCATTGATTCAGGTAAAATGACCATTATGGGTGTTAATGATTAAGGCAATAAGTTCGTCGCACCCCCTAACCAGAATTTGCAAATCTTCACCAACCCATGCCTAAACACACCACCTAATTTTTCAAGGCTAGTGAACCTTCAAAGCCTGATGTAATGACCATTGATACACACAATGAACAACTTGATACATCTCCTCTTGTTTCCCAAGCTAGTCCTATGGATAAACTTGTAGCTATGATAAACGTTATTCCTCGCAAGGGCCAAACCACTAAATCACTTGATATTACTTTTTCTGCTAAGGATATACTACAAAAGCTTCCTAATGGTCCTCTCTACATAGCTGGTAGAATCTATGATAAACATACTAATGGGATATTAATAGATCTTGTTTGTGGTGAGAATGTGATCATAGAAGAATTTCTAGTATTACATAATCTATATCAAGATGCCTATAATCAACCGACTACATGAATTAAAAAAAATCATGGTTTTGCATGCCCTACAATTGGATCAATCGTGCTACCTTTAAAAATAGGACCTAAGACTTTGGAGGTAACATTTTCCATTATTCCACAATTTGACCAATTTCATTTATGGTTAGGCCTTCCTTGGCTTCACTCAATAAAAGCAGTCCCATCAGTTGTTCATAAGTGCTTGAAGTTTACACATGGAAATGAGGCATTCACCATACACCATAGTGGCTTTAACCCTTTATCTTCCAAAGGTAACTTTTTATTAGAAACCTTTTGGCCTAAACCCATGGAACCTATCACTCCTCGTAAGGACTCCTTTTACATTGCTTATCAAAAGTTTGAAGCCAAAAAGACTGCTGAATTATCTCTTCGTAACACATCTTTATCCACCTCCACTAATCCTATCCTTGATGAAACCATGATTACACCTAAATCTGATATTGAACAAACCATCCTTCTAAAAAAAATCCTCCTAACATTTCCCAACCATTGTTTAAATGACCAAGAGCAAATGACATAACTCCTTCCTTACCTCCTCATATCAAACAAGTATATAAACCAAAAGAGAAAGTGGTTGATCCATCCTCTTCAGTTTCTCCTACTCTTACCCCTTTAGAAGTAGAATAACCGATGATAGCTCAATCCACTCTTACACCTCAACAACTCCAATACATAATTAAATGAAATCATGGTGCTCAAGAATGTCGGTGTCGCCACTGTCTCCTTGCTTGTCAATCTCATATTGAAGATGATCAAGACAATCAACCTCCATCCTTGATATAAGAAATAGATGACCGCCTTCCCTCTTCTAACCTACCACATGATAATTCAACCCAACAATTGTAGAAAAACCAACTCGTTCAACAACCACTACTCTTGATACATCCATCCTTAGAAATCACCCTTCGTTCTCCCATCATTATTAATCTTTATGGTAACGATGATGATGTGATGATAAATAAAATAGATGAAGAAATAAACAATGATTTGAACTCTTTATTTTCATCTATAATGAGCTTAAATGATCCATCCTGTCCACTAAGTGAAGAACTTGGTACAACCCCTAGTTTAGTACTTGCAATTCCTCCTTTGGACAACCAACCGCCTTCACATTATAATGAACATGAATGGGAGGCAGATGACTTGATGGATGACTTTCATTTTCCTAGCTAGTCTCTCATATTTTACTTATTCTTTGTTTTTCTTTTCTTTTCGTGTGTGTATCGTGTTCCCTCGTATCATGCATTTGATGTTTTGTACACTTCTACTATTCATACCTTTATTCTTCTATTTTTTGTGCTTTTTTTTTGTTTTCCTTTTGGGGATGACACAAAGCGTAGAGATGCCCTATGTCTCTTCCATGTTGACCCAAACGGTCCTTTGTCTTTTTCAATCTTTATTTTTTGTTTTCATTTTGGGGATGACGTAAAGTGTAGACGCCCTATGTCTCTTCCACTTTGACCCAAATGGTCCTTGTCTTTTTCAATCTTTGTTTTGTGTTTTCCTTTTGGGGATGACACATAGCATAGAGACGCCCTGTGTCTCTACCATGTTGACCCAAATGGTCCTTTTTCCTTTTTCCTTTGTCTTTTTCTTGTATTTTCCTTTTGGGGATGATGCAAGGCATTGAGACTGAAATGTCTCATTCATGTTGACCCAAAACCTTTTTCATTTTCCTTGGTCTTTTCATTTTCATTCTTTTCGCTTGTGTTTTCCTCTTGGGGATGATGCAAAGCATTGAGACCGCAATATCTCTTCCATGTTGACTCAAAATGGAATTTCTTTCTTTTTCTTTCCTTTTCACTCTCTTTGTGTCATTCTACTAGTTCTATGTGTATTTGGGGAATGATGGTAGTTCCATGCTCTTTCATAAAAAAAATTGCAGCAACGAACATACTGACCCCAAATCCATAGATCCCTTATGTGTTTGGTGTAATTTCTCTTCTAGGGGGAAACTCCCTTCCTTTCTTTCTTTTTCCTTGACATGACATAGCCTACCCTCAAAAAATATGACTTGGCATAGAGCTTTCCAAGTTGGCTCTTGTGTCTTGTTTTTCTTTTTTCCTTTTCTTTTCTTCTCTACTTTCAAGTAATTGCTTACAAAATGATGTGTAGCAATTCCTTTAAAGTGGGGGGCATACATTACAATTATTTCATTGTGCATTCATTCTTCTTAGTGTAGCCTTTTTTTACGTGTTGCATTTGTCACTTTGTGTATGACATTGGGTGTGATGTCCTTCATAAGTGTGATCTATCTTAGCATATTACATTCCTCTTTGTGGTTTGATGCAACACCCTGCATCCCCTAAGTTGTGAATATATTATTCTTTTATTGGTCCTCTCTTGCAAACATTAGACACAATATTACCTAATTAACTGACCTCACATAAACTGAACAAGACTCCTTTGAACAATCTTTCACATTATTGCATCCTAATTTGGCCACCTTGCATAACACAACTTGCATTCCTGTGGAGCTGTCTTATTTGTTTGGCCACCTTGCATAACACAACTTGCATGCCTATGGTGCCATCCTATTTTTATTGTCACATGAAACTTAAACTGATATTTACATTTCATTTGGCTTTGTGGTGCCTTGTTAAAGTTATCAAATGGGTATAGCTTTAACATGGTTGAGCGGGAATCCCAACTAGTGGCATGACTTTTCCCCATAGCCACTTTTGTGTTTGTGAGTGCACACCAACTAGCGTATATATCTTACTTTTTTTTGGGGTTTCTCACCCCGCAGACAACTAGTTCTGTGGCCCTAGAGTGAGTACACATCCTCTTTTAGCCTAGATCTCTTTTCACAATTAGTTGGATTAATCATCGAAGCTTCATTCAGTTCATTTCAACACTTGTGTGTTCCTTTGTTCTTATGCTTAGTTTTCCATGGGATCTTCATCCCGAGGGCTTGATCATCCCTCTTGATTGTTGTATTCTATCTTGCTAACGTAAGTGCATTTTAACCCTCCCCTGGATGTTCATGGCTACTTTAGTGTGAATTTGAAGCAGGTTCATCCTCTCACTATAGTGGGGGCTAAATGTGCCATAGAAAAATGGCCCTTTGTCATTTTCATGGCCTTTTAGGTCTTGTTTCATAGTGTTGAAAATATGTTGCTTTGATTTTATGTTGTATCATGGCTTGAACATGCTTATTTAGGTACTAAAACTCAAAGAACATCTTGTGAAGGTGTTGTGAAGTGTTGTAAGACATTTCTACATTCTTCTAGACTCTATTTAATGCAATTCACCTAAAAATAACCTTTTTACTCATCAACAAGTCCTATTGCAAAGTGTTGTAAATTCTTGTAACAAGCTTTCATGCTCTTCTAGGCATATTTTCACTATTTACACCCTTCTCATGCTTTATTTTTGTCCTTTATGCCTTCATATGCTTTATTAAGTGTATTTTTGCATATTTTCCTAACAAACAACATTAAACACAACATTATTTCTTACACTTTTTTTTTAGGTCCTAGGTGGGACCCATTCACCATGGGTGGCAAATGAGTCCCCCTTGGCCCAAAATTCAAAATATTTGAAATTTCCTTTCAGGATTTTATTAAAAGTCACTTGATGTCAGCCTGTGATGAGGTATGAATGGATAGTAAGGCACAAGAATTGTATAGATAGGTATTTTTCATCTCATTTTACATCTCCTCATTCAATTATTCAATCTCATAAGTCATTCAAGCAATCCTCATGCATAATCTTCTACAATTCATTCAAGCATCTTACATCATCAAAAAAAGCAACTATTGAAGCACTTTGAAGCAGACATTAACATTACTTAAGACTTACAAGATCAAGAATTTGGTGATTTAATAGCATTTTCATGTTGTTAGTTTACATTTCCTTTGAATTTCATTTATTTCTATTGGGTTTGATTACCAAAGTGGGGTTTGACCAAGACAAACCCCTATTTGCTAACCCCCCAACTTTTTTCCCCTTTGCATGTGTCTTTGTAGCCTTTGTTTTATAGATTTGATAGGTTTAAAGGTGTTGAAAAGTGGAAATCAAGTCAACTAGGCTCTTCAAGTCAACATATCATTATTTCAAGCTTATTGAGTGTTTTCTGTGCATTTCCAACAGAACTGACTTTGGCAACCCGACATTCAAACATTCCCAAATATGGTGTTGCAAAGTTGTTGTCTGATTTTCTAGAAATCTAGGAGTGGACTAATTCACCACCCTTGGTGAATGAGTTCCACCTAAGGTCTAAAAATCTATATTTTGTCAGATCTCAGATCTTGACTGTCAGAAATCAGTTTCTGACACTTTTTCATTAGTAGGAGGATTGATTCGCCACCTTGGGAAAATGAGTCCCACTATGAAAAACTAGTAAAATTCATCAACATTCCAGACATTCCAGAAAACTCATATTTCATCCAGTTGCACTCATATTTATCCTTGTACCTTTTGTTTTGCATTATTGCTTCATTTTCATAGTTATTTTCATATCACAATGTGTTTTCAAACATATATTAAATTGCACTTAGTCAATTGCATTTAGTTAAGTTCATTTACATCATATCACATAGCTTACATCCTAATTTGAGTGTTACATAAGCATTTTGGGACCTAGATCTCTCTCCTTTTAGGTGAAATACCCTAGAAGTGTAAGAGCAAGCATCCTTAGGGCCCCAAAATCTATGTCACAATTCAAATACCGAATAAACACCAGGATCCAATTTGACACGATGTGAGAGATATGCATATTCCAAATAAATTATGTAGAAACCCTAATTCTGCAAAAATTCGCTCAATTCTTTTCCAATTCCTCTAAAATATGGAGTGTAGCTTCTTTAATATGTTCTTCAAAAAGCCTTTAAAAATAATATTTTTTTTTCCAAAATGTGAAAGATATGCTCTTCCCAAAATTTCCTCCAATATTGAGAAAAAAACCTTGCCTCTACAAAGATCATTCTCTGATACCACTTGTAATGAAATAGCTTGCACAATAGAAGAAGATGATATGAAATATGCTGAAAATACTCAATAATAACTGAGAATAACAAAACACTTCGATGGGGGAAAACGTCCAAATATCTCTAATGAGAACACAATTAACAATCTGATGATGAAATAAGACTCACAACCTCCTATATATTCCTATTTATGCCTAGAATATCACCTAGGCCGACTTAGACACCACTATATAAGTCCTAGGCTGACCTAACCAACGAAATAATAATATGATAATGATAACATGACTTAATTAGGAGTTAAGATAGCCAGGAGCCAACTTTTCATAACTTAATGTACACCAATATTAAGGGCGTAACACCCCCCTCTCAGTTTTCCTATTTTAAAATTGGTATGAGATCTTGGTTCCTTAGTGATGAGCTTAACTGCTTAAGGAAGGTCCAAGATGGCTAGCAAATTGATATTTGATCATCCGAGGTTTGATGAAACTAATTATGGTATCTAGAAAGTATTAATGGAAGAATATCTGGAATATTGTGGATATGATGTGGAGAAAGCTTATAAAAATCTTTACACTCCTCTTGCTAATGGTCCGAGTACACCTGAAGAAATTAGAGCACATGAAGCGAATAATAAGGTGAAGTTCATCTTGAAGAATAGTCTACTACATTATGAGTTGATTAAGGTTCAAAATTTGAAGACAACTAAGGAAGTCTAGGATGCTTTAGAAAGAGCACATGATGGTGATGAAAGAGGTAAAGAGGAAAAATTACATAATTTGGAAACACAATTTGATCTTATACATATGTCTGAAGATGAAAATTTTAAATCTTATGTACAAATATTGGATGAGGTAGTGGCTGGAATGCGATCTCGTGGTGCTACTATAGATGAAACCAGGATTGTAAAGAAGATTCTCAAAACTCTTCCTGATGCTTATAGTGAGAAGGTGAGTGCTATTGAGCAGACTATAGATTATAAGATTTGTACTAAGGATCTACTATTAAGATTTTTGAAATCTTATGAGATGAGGAAGCTGAGTCTAAGAAATGGAGGAAAAATAGAGATTTCCTTTAAAGCTACAAAAAATGAAGATTCAAATGAAGATAAATTTGATGAAATAGAAGCTAACTTTGTAGGAAGAATGAGAAAAGGATCTGGTAAGTATGAAGGTAAGTTTCCCTTTAAGTGCTTTAGTTGTGGAGAAATAGGTCATAATGCTGCAAAGTGTCTGGAAAGAGATAAATTGAATAAACAAATATATGAGAAAGAAAAGAAAGGAAAGAAGATTAACAAAGCTTACTATGTGAATAAAAATGCAATTATTTCAGATGAAGATTCAAAATATGTAGATCCAAATGACAATGAATGCGTGTTCTTGGAAATTAAGGATGAACCTACTTCTACTAATTTAGAAAAACAGATAAAGGAAATTCCTCTAGAGAAGGAGTAGGAGAAAAATGAAGGCACGATTATCTCTGCCCTACATGCTAAACATGAAAATAATTTTTGGGTAGTTGATAGTGGTTGCTGACATCAAATGACTGGTGATAAGAGTAAGTTTGTAAAGCTTGAGAAATATGATGGAGGTCTAGTTATCTTTGGAGATGATACTGGTACTAAAATCTATGGGATAGGTTCAGTAAGTTTTGATGGAAAGCATCATACTGACAATGTTTACTATGTTAAGGGTTTAAGGCATAATTTGTTGAGCATTGGTCAGATGTGCAAAAAAGGATACGATCTTGTGTTTAAGGATGAGAAATGTGAGATCCAAAAAGGATTCGTAACATTGATTGCTATGAGAAAGAAATCTAAAGGAAACATTTATCAACTTAAGGGTGTAGATGAATGATGCTTTATGGCTCAAATAAATGATAGTTGGTTATGGCATAGGAGAATGTGTCACATGAATTTTGATAACTTGGCAAGGATTAGTGCTATTCAATCTATGAGAGATTTACCAAGAATTATAAAGCCTATCAATGATATTTGCAGGAATTTTCTGTTAGTGTAATTAAATTAATTATTACACTAGCATAAGTTAACTTAGGTCATATTTCATTTAGTCCTAGGTTTAATTTTTAATAAATCATTTAATAAATGGGTAATGTCCCCTTCCTTGTTTGTAGGGATAAGATTCCTTCTAGAAGATGAGTTGTCCTTCTAGAACTTATCTCAACATTTAATAATTTCCTAGGTAGGGTTCACATGTTGTCACATGTTGTTAGATCATGACACATGGAAAAATCTCATGCATCTTAGGTTTTCTCTCTTGCCTATATAATCAGGCATGTTGTTCATTTGTAATATATCAATCAATTAATCAATCAATGATCTAATGTTGTAGATCAATAGTAATCTCTCTTTGCACCCCTTAGTTGCAACACTTTCTGTGTGATGTAATTTCTCTTGGAAAGATCCTTTGAAGTGTGCAAAGCTTCATTGGATGATTCAACAACCATCATTTCTAACATTTTCAGTTTGGGAAGCAAGCTTTTAGAGCTTGGTATGCAAGTTAGACAACTATTTGATTCAGCAAGGATTTAACAAAGGCATAGAAGACAATAATTTGTACTTTAAGATTGAAAATGACAAAATATTGATTGTAGTTGTATATGTTGATGACATTATCTTTGGAGGAAATGAAAAGATGTGCAAGATGCTTATGGAAGAGATGTAGAATGAATATATTTTTGGGGAGAAGAATTTCTTTCTTGGGCTACAAATTAATCAAACAGAGAAAGGAATTTTCATTTCATAGTCAAGTATGTGAGAGAGATGTTGAAGAAGTTTGGGATGGATGGTTCCAAACTAGTAAGTACTCCTATGGTGACTTGTTGCAACTTGGGTAAAGATGATAAGTCACCTAAGGATGATCAGAGCAAGTATAGATCTATGATTGGTGGACTACTGTATTTGACTGCTACTAGACCAAATATTATGCATGTGATTTGTCTTGTGGCTAGATTTCAAGAAGTTCCAAAAGAAACACATGTTGCTATAGTTAAAAGAATATTCAGATATTTGAATGGCACTCCAGATTATGGTTAATGGTATCCTAAAGGTACTGACTTTACACTTAGTGCATATAGAAATGTAGATTGGGTTGGATGTGTAGATGATAGAAAGAGTACAAGTGGTGGTGCATTCTTTCCTGGATGTAGATTGGTGGCATGGTTGAGTAAGAAGAAAGATTCAGTCTCTTTGTCAACTGCTGAAGCTAAATATATTGATGTTGCATCTTGTTGTACACAAGTTATATGGATGAAATAGACATTGAAAGATATCACAATGGTATGTATGATCCCATTTCTATATTATATGATAATACAAGTTTAATTAATATTTCAAAAAAATCTTGGGATAGACTCAATAACGAAGCATATATCTATCAGATGTCATTTCTTGAGAGAGGTCATGGAGAACAAATTCAAGCTTGAGTATGTTCTGACAAAGTATCAAATTGCTAATATATTTACAAAGGCTCTTCCTAAAGATAATATTGAGTATCTTTGGGAGAAGTTAGGAGTTATTACCCCTCCTTTCATAAACTAAGATGCATTTGGAGATGCATCAGTCTAGTGGATTCATGGTTCTATCTTTTTGGACTGATGTTTTAGTGGCTACATCTCAGGGGGAGTAGGTAGATTCAAGTGTTGTTATTGTGAGTATTCTACTTTCATGTCAAAGGAAGATGCAATGAATATATTTTTTTCATTTTCCATTGATGTCAAAGGGGGAGTGAAAGCATGTGAAAAGGAGAGAAATCTAATGAGAGAAAGCAGGTAACAAGGCAGATGATCTTCTGAGGGGGAGAAGCAAAAAGAAAAATCTTGACAAGTATATTCAAAACTAGTATGGTGTCTTTGATGGTTTTTCACATCATGTGTTTCCATCAATGACAAAGGGGGAGATTGTTGCAAGAATGGAAAAAGGAATGAAAGTGTTGTCATTGATGTCAACTAGTCAACTAGTTATCTACTAGTTGTTGATGGTTGTATATGTTGACGATATTGAGAAAATTGTATTAAAGGAAGATTAAAGGTATTCAATTGTTGCTCAAGATGATGATTCGGTACTTGTCCCTATGTTTGTGCAGTTCAAATATGTTGGTCATGGTTCTTGAAGGTTTCTATATCCAGATTTTTGGCTAATGGTTGATTGTGAAGTTCAAGTTGTGTTCACCAGTTGTGAACTATGTTTTTTTGTGTTTTGGCTGAGGTCTGGGAGAAAAATTGTTGGTCCAGATTTCTCTTTGATGAAGTGTTTTGACTTGTGGTTATAAAGTTAAGATGTTTTGATTGAATTGAAGATATTTTTGGTTTTTAAAGTTTTGAGCTTAATTATTCTATGTGTTTTACACTAGTTTGGCTGACTGTGTGTTAAGCACTATCTTCGAAGTTGATGAAGAGTATTGGATCTATTTTGGGTCCCAATGAAGCATGAGTTTGGGTTGCTCTCATTCTAATTCCACCCTAGGATTTTTTGGCACTGACCTAATTTGAATTTGAAGTTGGATGGCTGAATTTGTATATTTTTCAAGGTTGGAGATAGTATAAATATAGGATGAGCTAGTAATGAAAAATATACATAAGAAAAGAAGGTAGATAAGTGAAAGAGAAAACACGACTTTGATGCTATTTAAAAAGTGTGTGTGAGCTAAGTGTGTGGTAGATCAGTGCAAAGCTTAATGTTGAGTTTCTGAATGTAGTGAACAAAAGGTGAACTCTATCATTCATCCAAGTTGATCAAGTGATTTTGCTGGAATCCTTTGTTGCATTGGGATTGTTGTCTCTTTGTAACAAGTCTTCTTTGTATCTTTGTGGTAGTGGGGCCTCTGAATTGTAGCCATGTTGGACAATGAGTCCTTATCTCAAGAAGTGAGCCTTGTTTAAGGAAGTGAGCCTTTTTAAATCAATTTCGATATTCTCTATAGTGTGAGTTAATCCTCACTATGGTTTTTACCTCATTGGTTTTTCCATGTAAATCTGGTGTTATTGTGTTTATGCATTGGATTTGAGTTTTTACATTGGCATTTGATGATTAATCATTTAAAATAGTTTAAGTATTAGTTTTGATAATTAAATTGAAGATTAAAATTTGTGACAACTGATTCACCCCCCTCTCACTTGTCCTATTCAACACAATACTCCATCATATTATTCAACAATAAAGCAATACAAGAGTAACGATGAATAGGTCTTTGAAGCATCAAGCATCTAAATGCATCCTCATGTGTCCAAGAATGAATCCACACATCCCATGCCATACTTCACATCTGCACTCCTCATAAAGACTCAATAATGATAGCCCACTCACCCAAACAAACTTAACCACTAAACATATGCTTGCTTTTATAGACTCAAGCTCACACAAATACAACCAAGTGGTAAGATAAAACCATGTACCACAAAACCATGTGAATACAAAACAAATAACCTCTTATTTAATATTGGTTACTAAGTTTTCACTTTATTTAATATTTCCCCAATATTAAATTATTATCACATGTCTCCTACATATTAAATAATAATACAATGTTACAATACAACATAAAGTGGTCCCCAAATAATTACCTAGTGTGATGAACCACACCACCTAGGTGAATCACAACTAAATAATTATTTAATTTTAACAATATAATAAGTTATTTTATGCAATGGTGTACAACACCATACCCCAACATTCTCCCAATTGTTTTATACATTGCATAAGGGATCAATGTATGAAATACATCATCATATCCATACATGAATCCATGTGAATTTGTAACATACTCTCATGCCCCATCAAGATACCTACAATAAGAACAAAGTGACCACCATCTCAAGCAAGAAGTCCTCTCATCCTCCAACATCCCACCTATGGAAGAAAAAGAACATGCCAAGGTGAAGATGCACCAATCTAAGAACACATGAATGAAATCCAAGTGATAACAAAGGCTCTAGCCAAACTAATATCATGAAGAAAAAACCCACATGATAAAAAATAGCATCCACAACACATGCTAATACATCCAACCATCCATATCTCCTAGGTATTATTACATTAGTAAACTCATGCCAAGAACATATCCAACCTATAAACCACAATCATAAGCTCCTTGTATCAAACCTTTCAACAAAGAACATACATATCTAAGAACTCCCACTACATAGGTAATTCCAAAGCATATAAAGTCTACCAATCAACACTATATCAAGGTGTGATAAATAAATAAACGCATGAAGTTCCAAGAAAAATAACAGTGATCCACACATGCAACCCAGATCGCTGCATAATATCTCACAACATGTTACCACCATCCTCCCAATTTGAAACATCTAGGAAGGAACCATGAAGAGAAAAAACCTATAAACCATAATTTCCTCCTACCAACACCTCAAAAGTGTTATTCTAAGTCAAGTATGATCTCCTAACAACCAAATTAAAATCCTCAACATCTATAACACTTAATTTCATAGACCAACTACAACATATGAATCATTTAACAATGCCAACATGGATGTAAGCCTCTCTAATCAAGAAGATAAAGCTCAAAGATAACCATCCCAAAATCTAGAAATCTTCCCATAAGACATCTCCTAAAATCCTCATCATTGAATGATAACATAAACTCAAATGTACAAGGAGATAAACATGCTATAACATCCCTCAAAATGAATCCTCTAGAACTAACTATCCAACGCTCAAGATCCATATCTATGAAAGATAAAGCATATAAACTCATGCTAAAAAATCATCAAATGAGTCTCCAAAATAAACCACCATGAATCAACTCATTCCCATGAGAAATAAAAGCATGAAATTTAACACATCTAAAAGATATAATGAGAAATACCTCTCAAATGATAAACTGCCGAGTAGACCAAGAGTGGGGAATGAGAATTCTCCTCTAGAATAACCAAGCCATCATGACTCACTCCAAGAACAATCTCCTCTATTAGTCCATCATGAAATCATGTCCATATCTAGGTGAAAGATCCTTGGTCTTCTTGTTGAAACCTCCAAAGAGCAACCATATCAAGAAAATGCCTCTAATAACAAGAGAACTCTAGCCTCACCTATGTCTCCAAGTATCCATGAGCACCTGTAACTGATCAATAGATGCCAAAATCCAAATGCAACCTAGCACCATCATGAAGTAATCAAGAAAATGATCAAGGTACTCGATACAAAGAGAGCCACCAATATCAATGTCAAAGCTCCAACCACATAATCAGGAACCTATCATGACAACATGATCTAACCATCTCCTCCTAGGAGATCACATGCACCAATGCATACATTCTAGTATCAAGATAACATGTACCATTCCAAAATATAATCTAGAATCAAGAGTATATCATGAAATAATGATTAAAACTCTAAACTAAGAAACCATATATCCAATATTATGAAGATAACCATAACCAATGATGCAACCAAATCACTACCAACAACTCCTACAATGAACCATGCTACTAAGCTACACATGGCGTCATGACTACCATCTTGTTGAATATCTAGAATACTAAGAGGGGGGGTGAATCAATATTTAGTTGACCTAATTAATTAGTAACCATCCAATTAACACTCCACATATAACAGCTATGGTGAACCAGAACATAAAGAAAATTATAACACATAGACACCAAGATTTTTACTTGGAAAACCCAAAGTGGGAAAAACCATGGTGAGGATTAGCTCACAATATATTATAATTGGTTACAAAATATTATGGGGCTCACTGCCAAGACTCACTATCCTTAAAAGGCTCACTGCCTGAGTACAAAAGATGGCTTAATGTTGAAGTACAAAATATGTTGGCTCACTACCAAAAATGAATTGTATAAGTGTAGTTACATAGTGTTGGAAGTAGTTCCGATTAAGCTCTAGATTTTTTCTCTTGTTGCCAATACACAAAACACTTATCTGTAGCTTCACATTATAACTCTTATCACATAGCTTTCATCTCTTTTCACTTATTTCATCACTTAGGACATCATAGATATATGCAAGAATTTCTTCCAATATCAATTGGGTCAACCTAAATAAGGGAATACTTAAAATAGGGTGATCCCACAAAGCTGGTTTACAATTTCTGGGAGGAATTGATTTTTGCTGAAATCACAAATTTTTAGAAAATATAATGATTTAAGCCTTAAAAGGTTCCATTTAAATAATTCCAATTTAAGAGGGTTTGATCAAACTACCTTAAATAAAACCCCCTTGGATAGAACCCGCTATTTTTAAACCATACCTATGACAGAGTCTCCTTTACACCTATCAAAATGCTGATAAAAAACCACTTTTGATTTAACTTTTGGTGGATCAAATGAATTCATTTAAAATTTATTTTTGCAAGTATGTAGTCCTTATTATAAGCTTCCAAAAAAGTATAATTTTAAATAAATTTAATTTAATTATTATATTTATTTTTTATTTCTTGTGAATGTAGGTTTTTCACCGAAAATCAAGCTCTCAGTTCTACATGTGTAAAAATAGCATATTATTAATTTAAAAATAAATAAATTAGTACATCAGATATTGAAGTCCATGATCCAACAAAAAAAAATTGAATTTTGATACACACAAAAAAGTTACGTGCTATATGGTCACACTATGTCTGAATTATAATTGGTTTGAATTCAAAACTTGATTAAAGAAAAAAAATTCAATAAAAAACTATCTAACCAAGTGGAAGCACTAGATATCAAAGTTACGAATCTAAATTCGAAAGAATTAGAATTTTATCATTCATGGAAAAAAACTTGTACGTTATACAGTGAATGTCACTTTTTAAAAATGTTATTTTCTGAAAAAAAACTAGTTTTTGAGGGAGGTGAAAAAAAAAAGTGCAATTTGATTCCAAAAATTTTGAAAAAAATATATTTAGAATCTATAGATAAAATTTCATGAAACTCTAGTTTGTATCATCTCCAAATTCCTCACGGTTTAGCTGCTATAGGTGCTTGAAAGTGAAGATTTAGTTAAAAAAATTTATTTCAGCGTCCAGTTTGGCCAAAAATTGTAAACCACTATTGTGGGATCACCTAATACAAATGATCTTGTCGGCTTAGCCTAAAATTTCTTTTGATATACAGAACAAAATGTGTTGTCCACAAGCTAGGTCAGCCTAAACCTAAAGAGAAACACAAACATAGAAGACACACCTTGTCATCCAAAAGAACACCAAAGACTTGTTAGCAGAGTAGACCAATCGAATCACAAAAATATGTTGAAAACACATGTAGCTGACACATCTGATCGTCATTTTGATATTCTTCTTACTGAAAATATTTTCAGATCAGGGTATAGATAGTTACCAACCAATGTTTGAAGTAGAGGGTCAGGGACTTTGAAAGAAACACAAAGATCTCAAGGTTTGCAAGACACAATCTCAACCACTCTTCCAGGCACTCTAATGGAGACAAACCTCAATAATGCACCAAATGACTTATTTGCCTTCCTTATGGACCCAAACCCTAGGAACACTCTTAAGAGACCCAAAAAAACTTTTTTTGAATGATTTCAAAGCCCAACCCTTTGACTTAGACACAAAACCAATTTTTCACCTTAACTAGGCTACTAGCCCAACTAGGCCTCTAGCGAAGGATTTTTGACTTTGCACTCAAAATTTCCAAAGGAACCCCCAATATAATGACTATGTCAAGTGTGGTTTGTGATGAAAAACAACATATCCAAACCTTTATATCACTTGCTTTAGAAAAACCCTTCCAAAATCTGTTGTCTCCTAAAAAACTAGGCCTAATTAGCCCACTTTTTCAAAGCAACCCCTCTTTAAATTCAACCCCTGACCATGAAACTTTTAGCAGTTTCCTAAAATGACTCAAAACCAAGGATTCCCAATTTTTAGGCCTCTATGACACCTCTAACACGCTCTAGCACAAAAACCCTCCTTAACTTGCCTAAAAAATTAGGGCCTCTTGAAAACTAACCTTCCAATCACTTCCATAACTTGCTCATTGACTCTACACCATTACAACAACATATTTAGTCTATCCCAACTCAAAAACACATCCCTCATTAAGGCATATCTTCTACTGCTATACCCTAGCCTTCAACTTCAAGCACTTTTCATAGTCAAATCTTGGTGTACACCATAGTATTCATCTCTCCTGCACATTATGTTGTTAGTACAGTATGGTACATGTTAAATATGATCCATTTCATAAGATACAATCATAAAATCCCATGAAATGGATCATTTATCCATGAAAAACCCTCAAACTAGTGTAATTTATGTGTTCTTTTTTAGGACAGTCAATATAAAATGCAAAGAAATTAATTATTACTGCTTTCAGAGCCTTAAATGGTGTTAAAATATGTAAACAAAAACTCGTAAAGCATCCTACTAGACATAAATTCAATACAAATCAAGTATTCATCAAAAGAACACCATAAAATGCAAGTAAACTGTGTTTTTCACTATTTCCAGAAAACAGTCCGTACAGTACTTGCTCTAGACACCCAACCTCTGTACAAATGACCATTTTGGGGTTATAGAACCATCCCCCAATTGATCCAACCGATTGGAATTGATTACAATGCATAATTACCTCTAAAACACCTAAAACTCCTTTTCCCGCCTAAAGTGAAATTCAAAAATTTGAAATTACAATCTTGAAATTTATTAAATTCTATTATCTAAAAACCATTGGATCTTCAATGTCCATTCTTATTTGACCTAATTAAAACATTAGATTACTAATCAAACCCCTAGAACATGATTTTCCCTTTATATTGCATTTTGGTCCTAGGATCCTTATCAGCACCCTTAGGATAGTTGACTCTCTCATTGCATTTATCCTCTCCAAATGCCATTATAGGCTTCAAAAGGTCATAGTTGATGTTTTGATATAATGGATAGGTCCTCTTGACCCTTGCAAACTCTTGGCTCTTGAACAACTCCTTGAAGGCCTTGGGTGCTCCTGCACCATTCTCCCCAAGAAAGAAAGAATTCTTGCCCCAAGAAGTATCCCATGTGTTGCCACCAAAAGACCCCTTGCTCTCATATGTTTTCCTCTTCCAATGAGAAGGTATGTAGTCTCCCAAAGTCACTATCTTCCTCTTCTACCAATCTGCATTCTTTATAGAATCAAAACATTGTTGAGACTACCCTCTTAGCTGTTTGATCTCAACCTACCCTTGTACCCTATTTCTACCTTCATTCCCTTGTCTCCTTTGTGAAATGACATCACCTCTATCACCCTCAACTATAGGGCATTCAATATTCCCTACCTTAAGACTGTTCAAGTCCCACAAATTCTGAATTTTAGGACTTTCTCCTTCACAACCCTGCTGCAACTTGTCTTTTCTCAATCTACCAATGTCTTCCCCTGTTTCACCCTGCTTTTTTACCTGCAAACTCTTCTCAAAACAAATCACAAAACTATCATTAGACTGCTCCAAAGGCAAAGACACTAATTGGTATCTATTATCTCCTTTGTGAACCAAATATGTGTTATGGAATCCATCATGCAATGCCCTTCTGTCATACTGCCATGGTCTCCCCAAGATGATATGACCACAAGTCATTGGAATGACATCACAAAGCACCCTATCATGATATGATCCAATTGAGAAATCAACAAAAGCTCTCTTACCAATCTCTACATGTTGTCCTTGAGTTACCCAAGTGGCTTTGTAGGGAGTAGGATGATCAAATGTTTCAATCCCTAACTTGGTTACCATATCATCTGAAACTAAATTACTATGTGACTCTGAATCTATGAGCAATCTATATATCTAACCATGACTCAAACAATTAGTCTTAAAGATAGACCTTTGGCTCTTGATGAAGTCTTTCTCCTTGCTTGACCATAAGAAACTCACCATCAGTCACAGGGTCTGCCATGAATGTTTTTGATTCTTCCTTCTTGTCTTCTTCTTCTTGTACCAAATTAGCTCTCTTATCTCTGCCTTTATCAGCTTGTTCCCATTTAGGACACTTGAAGGAAGGTTGCCCTGGTTCATTGCAATTAAAGCACCTACCTATGAATGGTCCTCTACCTTGTCCAAATCTGCCTCCTCCTCTAGGAGTGTATCCACCTCTTTGATCAAAAAATATCTCTTTGCCTTTGTCATTGCTGCCTTGCCCTTGTTCTCTATTACCTCTGCCCCTGTTTGAACTACCTCCTCTTCCACCATTGCTTGATCTTTCTTGCTTCCTTTTCACCTTTTCCTCAACTCTAATGGCCAATTGAAAACATTCTCCTAATGTCCTTGGAAATTGAAAACCAATCTCATCTTGTAGATTGTAACTCAAGCCATTGATATACCTAGCTATTTTCTCATCCTCTTCTTCATAACCTCCTCTAATACTAAGCTTGTGAAATTGCTCAGTATAGGACATAACATCCAAGTCCTTTTGCTTTAAATTCTGCCTCATCCTCTTCACATGAATGGTATAATCAGATGGTAGGAATTGTTCCTTGACCAAACTCTTCATCCTTGCCCATGTAGAGACCTTTGCCAATCCTCTAGCCATCCTATCATTTTAAAAACTAGTCCACCATGTCAATGCTGTGCCTCTCAACTTAGTTTTGGAAAACTTAACCTTCCTCTCTTCATCCATCTCTTCAAACTCAAAGTAGTTTTCTGAGGCATCAAGCCATCCCAACACCTCTTCACTATCCATCTTCCCTTGATAGATAGGCAAGACTATGTTACTCTTCCCTCCATGACATTGTACTGCCTTCAACAATCTCAGTAACCTCCTTTCCTCAGGGTCTTCTATCTCATCTGCTGCTTGTTCTTGATTTACCCTCACATGCTCTTCATCTTCATCATTGTCTTCTTGGTCTTCTTGCTCTTCTCTCCTCCTACTCCTCTCAAGGTTATTTATCCTTGCTTGCATGGTCTCTCTCTCCCTTCTCCATTTCCTTTCTTCTCTTGCTTTGGCCTGCTCTCTTGTTGCTTCTTGTTCCCTTCTTTCTCTTCTCTCCCTTTCCAAGATTTCCTTCAACTCTTCCAACTCTCTTGCCAATTGATTTTTTGGTGCCATTGCTATTTCTCCAATTCCTAAAGGACCTACTCACTTCTCTGATACCACTCTGATGCAGAGGGTCAGGGACTTTGAAAGAAACACAAAGATCTCAAGGTTTGCAAGACACAATCTCAACCACTCTTCCAGGCACTCTAATGGAGACAAACCTCAATAATGCACCAAATGACTTATTTGCCTTCCTTATGGACCCAAACCCTAGGAACACTCTTAAGAGACCCAAAAAAACTTGTTTTGAATGATTTCAAAGCCCAACCCTTTGACTTAGACAAAAAACCAAATTTTCACCTTAACTAGGCCTCTAGCGAAGGATTTTTTACTTTGCACTCAAACTTTCCAAAGGAACCCCCAATATAATGACTATTTCAAGTGTGGTTTGTGATGACAAACAACATATCTAAACCTTGATATCACTTGCTTCAGTCAAACCCTTCCAAAATCTGTTGTCTCCTCAAAAACTAGGCCTAATTAGCCCACTTTTTCAAAGCAACCCCTCTTTAAATTCAACCCCTGACCATGAAACTTTTAGAAGTCTCTTAAAATGACTCAAAACCATGGATTCCAAGTTTTTAGGCCTGTATGACACCTCTAACATGTTCCAGCACAAAACCCTCCTTAACTTGCCTCAAAAACTAGGGCCTCTTGAAAACTAACCTTCCAATCACTTCCAGAACTTTCTCATTGACTCTACACCATTATGACAACATATTTAGTCTATCCCAACTCAAAAACACACCCCTCATTAAGGCAGATCTTCTGCTGCTATACCCTAGCCTCCAACTTCAAGCACTTTTCACAGTCAAATCTTGGTGTACACCATAGTATTCATCTCTCCTACACATTATGTTGCTAGTCCAATATGGTAAATGTTAAATATGATCCATTTCACAAGATACTATCATAAAATCCCATGAAATGAATCATTTATCCATGAAAAACCCTCAAACTAGTGTAATTTATGTGTTCTTTTTTAGGACAGTCAATATAAAATGAAAAGAAATTAATTATTACTCCTTTCAGATCCTTCAATGGTGTTAAAATATGTAAAAAAAAACTCCTAAAGCATCATACTAGACATAACTTCAATACAAATCAAGTATTCATCAAAAGAACACCATAAAATGCAAGAAAACTGTGTTTTTCACTATTTCCAGAAAACAGTCTGTATAGTACTTGCTCCAAATTCCCAACCTTCGTACAAATGACCATTTTGGGGTTATAGAACCATCCCCAAACTTATCCAACTGATTGGAATTTATTACAATGCATAATTACCTCTAAAACACCTAAAACTCCTTTTCCCGCCTAAAGTGAAATTCAAAAATTTGAAATTACAATCTTGAAATTTATTAAATTCTATTATCTAAAAACCATTGGATCTTCAATGTCCAACCTTATTTGAACTAATTAAAGCATTAGATTACTAACCAAACCCCTAGAACATGATTTTCCCTTTATATTGCATTTTGGTCCTAGGATCCTTATCAGGACCCTTAGGACAGTTGACTCTCTCATTGCATTTATCCTCTCCAAATGCCATTATAGGCTTCAAAAGGTCATATTTGATGTTTTGATATAATGGATAGGTCCTCCTAACCCTTGAAAACTCCTGGCTCTTGAACAACTCCTTGAAGGCCTTGGGTGCTCTGCACCAATGTTGGAACCGATGAAACCCAAAATAGAGGGCAACTTCTTCATTCTTCCAACAATTTCCCCCTTTATTATTAATGGCGACATGTGCCAAAAATGAAATTTTCTTCAAAAAAAGCATGCACAACTTCACCTAACATATGTACAAAAATAGTCATTTTAAATTTTTTCTTTTCTTCTCCCCCTTTGACATTAAGGACAAAGGACAGGGAAACACTTAAAATTCAAGTATTGGGGGCACCTTGTAATTCTTTGAGAATTACCCCCGGAGTAGGCTTTCCATCATCCCAGGCACATTTTTCTAGAGAAAGAGTTTTGTGCAAAGATTCTATTTCCGCTAGGTATTCTTCTCCTTCTTCCAGAGTGGATGGAGCAACATTCGTTTTCTCAAGTTTTTCATCCTCCATCAGAGCATGTGATACAGTAATATGTTTGGACATGATCATATTTTCGAGTTGGGAATACTGCCTAATAACATCTTCCTTCTGCCTCTGTAGGATAACAAACTTATCTTGTAAATCTACAATAGAAATCCATCTAACATAGATTCTATCACCAGAAATCTTATAATCTGTGGAGGTATCAGCAAGTTGAGTCTCAATCAATTCCATTAGATCCTTGATACCTTGAGTGGCTTTTGACCATTTCATATAGTAAACAAATAGTAGTTGGGCTTCTTCATCACAATCTCTTACCTTTTTCATAGTTTCCAAAGCTTTGTCACATGCAATAGTACACTTATCTTGTAGAAACAACAACCTTTTCTTGAGTAATTTTAACTCTACCTCTTTTGCATTCTGCACCTTAATATTGGATGATTATTCTTTAACAAAATCAACAATAATCTTCAAATTTTCAATCAGAGGTAGAGAGTTGTTCAGAGTAGCACCGGTGGTTGTCTCTTGTAGAGTTTTGATAGCCTCATTTACCAGCTTATTGCATCTTTGATATTACTTTGAAGCCTCCTATGTGACAGAGCTAATGAAAGTGTTACATAGCCTCATTCTATCACTAGGTGTGATGTTTGGAAAATACACAAAACTTGGATGAGATGGCAGTTTGACTAGTTGAGGTGGAAGCGTAGGTTGGATTACAGCTTGTCTAGAGAGAAGACCTTTGAGTGTATTTCTGGATGATTCTCAAGATTGCTTTGATGATTCAAGGTCTTTGATAATTTCGCCTTCAGTCGAAATGACTTCCTTATCTTCTTCTTCCTTCTTTTATTATTCTTTTTCTTTTTCACTTTCATCACTAAATGGCTTTTTGTTTTCTTTCTTTTTTCTATCTTCATCATCCTTATCTTTATCAATTTCTTTGTCTTTATTTCCTTCATATGCATCTTCGTTTTCCTCTTCTTTATTCCTAGAGGTTTCTTGATGTTCTTCTCTATTTTCATTGGATTAATCCTTATGATGACCATCAAACCTCTTACTAGTAGTTTCATCTGTGTCCATTTGAGGGGAAAGGATCTTCGAAGCACCAAGTGTCTCATCAATAGTTTCCAAAACATGATTGTCCATTACTTCTGTAACTATAGTAGGTTCCTAAGTTTGAGTAGTGTGAGATGAAGAATTGGTTCTTGTCCCATAGCTCCTTGCTAATTGCTTAATTACATCATAAGTTTCTTGCCTTAATTTCTCAACATACTCATCTTCCTTAGTCATCAACATTTTGAACCTTTGCTTAACTCTGAACATTGTAGAACATTCTTATAACATATTTACAACTTCTATTTTTGACTAAGTAGAACTAATAGATTTTATAGCTTCTCTTCTCATTTTGTCTTCAATTTTCAAAGCTTCTTTCCTTCTAAGTATTAACTCATTCCACACATTCTTAGTGACTTTTGACTATATGGATTCCATGTTTATGTTACAAATAACTATGTATTGAGCAAAAGCATTTAAGATGGTTTATTTACCTTCATTTTCAACCTCATCATATAATTCAATACTGGTAATGAGTTCATTATCAATCATGTGATTCATTAAAGTTTTGAGAACCAAGGTTGGGTGATTTCTTACTGGAGGAGAATCGAGCATGCTCTCCATAGGGTCAGTTGTGCCTTCTTCATTCTCCTTTACATGCACATGAATTCAGTAGGCATCTTCCTCAATTTATGTCTCCTCATCAGTGGATATCTCTACACTGGTTTTGACTCCTTCACTAGAAGTACTAGTTCTTCTATTCCTCTTTAGTTGATGCTCCTCTTCAAGACCAAGCTCAATTTCTTCTTCAACACATCACTTATATTTCTTTTCCTGTAAGCCTTTTCCTTCACTCTTATTTTTCCTCCTAAAGCAGTAGATGGTGTAGTTGTAGATATGTCCTTTTTCTTTGATTCCCTAGTGCTAGGGCTAGTAGGAGTAGCAATATCAACTGATGTAGGGATAATTTGTTCCTTCCTTTTTCCTTTTGTAACATTAGTTGTACTGGTTGTTGGTGTAGCACTAGAGGATAGCCTTTTTGATTTTTTGGGTCCGGTGGGAAGATCCATAGATTTAGCTTTCCTTTCATCAAGGACCTCCTTCAATAGTTCTATTTCATCCTTAGTGTATTCTATATCTTGGAAGAAAGCTTCAATTTTTTTTTATTTGTTTAGATGCAAAAGCTTCTAAGTAAAATTTTGTAGATTTCTATGAATATGTACCTAATCTAGGTAGAGAGGGGTGCTTGGGACTAGCCAATAGAATCTTAATGTATCCTTCTACCAGATTCTCTTCAATTTCATACCCCAGTGGTTCAATCCAATGAATTTTGGGTTCTACTGCCTCAATGATGCATTCATACGTAGACATAAGAAATGTTATTTCTTTTCATACTTTTTCACTAGTCTTCTTGGAATCCTATCTCTTACTTTCATTTCCTTATGAAAAAATGTGAAGAAGGAAGTTAGGGAATTGTTTTGTGCCCTAAATTCTCCTAGAATACATAGATAATCACTGATATGATGAGCAATTAGCCTGGTATTATGCCATATTATATTTTTCCTTCCAAGTAGCTCCTTTAGAAAATAAAATAACAGGCAAACAACAAGAGTTCCAAATTTAAAGACATGTCTCTTCACCTTTGTCATACTCAAATTTTCCATAAGTTGCACTCTCAACAACTCACAAAGGTCAAAGTCCTTTCCATTTACCACCATTTCATAAGTTGTGTGAATTGTCGTGGCTAAAACTAATTTTTCCCTATTTGTGAAGTAAACTTTTTGTCCAATCATAATGCCTGCATATCTAATGGTAGGGTTTGTAATATATTTCATGGTTAGGGCTCTTTTGTCAAACTTAGCTCTAGTTAACCTTGTGACCTCATCATATTTCACTACTTTCAGAACTGGAATGGTACCAATGTCACAGAGACCAATAATTGCATGAATTGCCTCTTTATTGATTACTCATGTTTCATTTACCCACACAAGATTGTGATGAATCCTACTTAGGGCCATCTTGAAAATTTTTGCATCACTTTCATTGGAAAAAGTTTGAAAACCTATTCCAAACAGTTAATATCATTCGATCAAGGTTTTAATATTTTGTCTTAAGAAGTCATCAGTCAACTCATTATCCCATAAATCTTTCAGCTCTTGGTGATTGAATTCTTCGAGCTTCCCATGAATATATAGTATTAGGTCTTCGATGGGTAGAACATTGCTCAGAATGTGAGAGAACACACCCATTGGATCATTTTCATACACCTTCCATGAACATATTTTGAACTTTGGTTGGGGCTTGTTAGAAGTTTCCACGATATTAGGAGTGGCCATATTTCTCAAAACACTCTTGAATGATTTTAACAAAATGCTTCTTTAATTTGAAAAACAAGGAATTCAAATAGCAGAGAATACCTTTCAACTCACCAAGAACTAGGGTTTCATGGTATGGTACTCAGAGTCGCTTCTTTCTTGCTTCAGCTTACACTACTTCACTTAACTTTGTGCAAATGTGATTTTCTTTAACTTAGTGGTTTGCTTTATTATTTATTGTTTTTCCCTAATTTTTATTTTATTACTTTTCTACTTTAAAGTTCTTAACAACTTTGTTACATACACTATAGACCATGAAAAAGAGCTCTACAATTTTCTTGATTTTCTTGATTTCTATCAAAATTCTCTTCAACACCATCAAAATAGAGATTCATATCACTTGTATTTGTGTCATTATAAGACACCTCATAAATTGGGGGCTTGATAGAATTTTTTGTGAATGCTCCCCCTAAAGCCATTACTGGATTCAGTTCATAGGAGGGGTATTTACACCAAATGCAAATATAGGATCATTTTTTTATCCTTATCCTCAGGTTCTTTCTTTTTCCAAATCCTTGCCATCTCTTTCCTTACTTCATCAGGATTTACCTTATTCATATATTTGTTCTTTAGTTCTGGATTTGGTTTCTTCCCAAATTTTCTCTTACAAAGTTTTGAGATATGTCTAGATTTGTTGCAAGAGTGACACACAACATATCTTTGATCAAGAGGATTTGTATTCATCCTTATCCTGCACTGATTAGCCTTATGTGCAAGAATATTATATGTGTAACAATAGCCTTGAAAAGAATGAATTCTTCTTCCAGTATTAAATTTGTTCATCATAATCTGACTTTTACATTTGGCAGAATTATGTCCAAACTTGTTGCAAACATATCATTGTCCACCAAAGAATCCAAGATTATGTCTTATTATATTTTGTTTCATCATACTTCTACACTCTATTGCTCTATGTTCAAATTTATTGCATGAGTAACAAAGGCCATTAAAAGATGGATAGCTTTGAGCATTAGGCTGTCAGATGGGGATCCTTTTGGTATTGATCCTTCAGCCCTTGCTTTGATAAGTATTCCTTTGAGGTTTCCTTTGATTCTCCACTTTGTTGTAGATCGGTTCGGTCTTTGAGCTTTATCTTTCTTCGTGTCCTAGACCACTTTTATCCTTTGTAGTTTTCTAAGATGAAATTAACTCATCAAGCTTTGTAGAACTTGTCTTGAATCTTTCTTCATATGCTTTTACTTTTTCGAGATCAACTCTTAGGGTTATCACCTCTTCATCAACTTTTGTGCATTCATTGAATTTAATTTGGATTTCAATTTTTTGACATTCCTCCATTCACCTTCTTTCTTCTACTTCCACTTTTAGTTAGGTAATAGCTTCATTGGCCCTTTTCAACTGATCATTGACTTCTCTATGGCTGTGTTTGAATTTTTTGATTAGCTCTCTCATTTTTCTGATACACACATTTGCTTCCTTCAAATTTCCTTTTAGGGTTTCTTTCTCATCCTTTCTTTTGTTCAATTCCTCGAGGGAAGCATTGTTCTCTTTAGATATGATTTTTTTCTTCTGGAGGACCAGAAAGATATTTTCCAATAATGTTTTTAATTTTTGGGACCTTCCTTAAGTTGTTAGGATTCTTCCAAGGAACTAAGCTCTGATACCAATTGTTGAATATCCAAACTATTGAGAGGGAGGGGGTGAATCAATATTCGGCTAACCAAATTAACTAGTAACCATCCAATTAACACTCTACATATAATAGCTATGGTGAACCAGAACATAAAGAAAACTATAACACATATACACTAGGATTTTTACGTGGAAAACCCAAAATGAGGATTAGCTCACAATATATTATAACTAGTTACAAAATATTACAGAGCTCACTGCCAAGACTCACTGTCCTTAAAAGGCTAACAACCTGAGTACAATAGATGGCTTAATATTGAAGTACAAAAGATGTTGGCTCATTTCCAAAAATGAGTTGTAGAAGTGCACCTACATAGTGTTGGAAGTAGTTCTGGTTAAGCTCTAGATTTTTTCTCTTGTTTCCAGTACACAAAACACTTATCTATAGCTTTGCATTATAACCCTTTTCACATAGCTTTCATCTCTCTTCACTTCTTTCATCACTTAGGCCATCATAGATATATGCAGGCATCACTTCGAATATCAATTGGGTTGGCTTAAATAAGGGAATACTTAAAATACAAAAGATCTTGTTGGCTTAGCACATAATTTCTTTTGATATCTAGAAAAAAAATGTGTTTTCCACAAGCTAGGTCGGCCTAGAACTAAAGAGAAACAAGCACACAGAAGATACACGTTGTCGGTGAAAAGAACACCGAAGACTTGTCAACAAAGTAGACCAACCGAATCACAAAAGTATGTTGAAAACACTTGTAGTTGACACATCTGATCAACATATTGTGATTCTTATTACTGCAAATATTTTTGAATCAGGCTATAGATAGTTACCAACCAATGTTGGCATCAATGAAAACCAAAATAGATGACACCTTCTTTATTCTTCCAAGACATCTCCTCCATGAAGATCATCCAAGTCTACACACACTCAACTGTAATTCCAGTAACATAAAAGTAGAACCAAAATCTCCATGCCAAGAAGATACATACAACCGCCATCAAAACCTCACAAACCAAACCAATCCAACACCACCAAATCATCACTGTCAAAAGATCCCACTAAAAGTGTATAACCAATGAATGTACCAATCTATCATGACATCGTGATCAAAACTCATATTGCAAGTTCCATCACTTGACTAATCTAGTACTCTAACCATCCATCCTCTCAATCTCAAGGCAACATACCATTGCACAAATGACCATAGACAAGGTCAAATAGCAAAATATGCAACAACAATGAACCAATCTCATGGATATAGACAATCCACATCCAATTCATCCCACCTGTAAATGAATGAGTGGCCAACTCACACACCTACATAACTCATAGATCCAACCACTGAAACATGCAAACTCAACATCACATTAGTAAATTACAAATTGAGATATCAAAGAAGATAATCCTTTAGGCATCAAGACTCAAACACCAAATCAACCATAGATGTAATTTTCCAACCATGTCCACAAATGAGTAACCATAGTCAAGGAACCAAATAAGCATCAAGAAGAAAAGAACAATCTCCTAACCTTCAAACCATATCACCACCAAACAACAAGATACATGATCATGTCATTCCAATGCATCAAATAGATTTGGATGCTCACACAATCATACCTTGAATCTTAGGCTCCTACAAGCGACCAAACAAGTACCAAATTCATTCTATTCCACAAAATGATAAAAAAATATGAACCATTGTGTAGTACACTGAAAATGATCTCCAACGCCTCTTCGATATCAAAAATCTGACTTCATATGTAGAAGTTATGCAAGTTTGAAAAAAACGTCTAATTTGGCTATGTTGGCAAATTTTGGTGGACCCCACTCCAAATTAAAATTCATTGAAAATTTTACAAAAAATAAACTTTAAGGGTGGTATATTTTTTCTTTCCTTTTAATATTTTAGATTTAAAAACTTTAATTAAAAGGGGGGGCAGTTTGATTTTCATGGAAAGGTTTTTATTTAAAATATAAAGATTTCTTTATATGTTATATAGTCATCTCAACCTCTTAAGACTTTAAATTAAACCATATGGAAACCAAAAAAAGGCCGACAAATAAAAATATGGACTAAGCGGGTATGAGTTCCATGGATGATGTGGATCAAGGGGTAATGGGGTGTGCAAACCTCATACTATCCCATTATATATATTTTAAATTTTAAATTTTCAAAAATGCTTTCTGACATTTAAAAAAAAAAAAATTGTAGGTATTTTAATATATTTTTCAACAAACCCCGACAAAATGTTGTTATGCAGATGAGATTTTTTATTTTTTAAACATTTTTCTACACATGGAAAATTTGGTGGTCGAAATGGTCGTACAACTAATTTTTTTTTCCTTTTTTTCAACTTTTCCAAAATAGATCAAATTTTACATCATTTTTCATGTCTTGAGCCTCTTGGATCCAATGGTGAGGTTTGTTTTGTCTCAAAAGTTCATCCATAAAATTTCCCCTACAAAACCCTCAAATGAAAACTGAAACCAAGAAACCCTCTTTGACCCAAATTTGGAAAACATCAAATCTGCAATAAACCCAATAAATCTTGATAACCCAAAAGCACAAATTTGCATACAAACACCTACAACATGTGTTTCATATCTTGCAATGACTCAAATATTACATGCATTTCCATGGATTCAAGTTTTCCAAAACTCTCAAACTAGGGTTATAACAAAAATCCATCAACTATGAAAGCTCTGATACCACTTGTTAGGAAATATTACATCCAACCCACAAATTTATTTCATTTCCTACATAACCCCATGAGAGATAAATGTGCATAAAAGTAACCATAATGAATAGAAAAAATAGACAGGCCATAAGATAACACAAGATATACCCTGGGAAAACCATCAAGAAGGAAAAACCTAGCCTCCAAAAGCATCCATACTCCATCATATTATTTAGCAATAAAGAAATCAAGAGTTACAATGAATACCTCTAAAGCATCAAGCCTCTCAATGCATCCTTATGTTTCCAAGCATGAATCCACACATCCCATGCCATGCTTCACATATGCACTCCTCAGAAAGATTCAATAATAACAACCCACTCACTTATCCAACCTTAACCACTAAACATGTGCTTTCTTTTATATACTCAATCTCACACAAATATAACCAAGTGGTAACATAAAACCATGTACCACAAACTCATTTGAATACAAAACCACTTACCCCCTATTTAATATTGGGTACTAAGTTTTCACTTTATTTAATATTTCTCCAATATTTAATTATTATCAGATGCCTCCCACACATTAAATAATAATGCAATATTACAATACAACATAAAGTGATCACCAAATAATTACCTAGTGTGATTAACCACACCACCTAGGTGCATCACAACTAAATAATTATTTAATTACAACATTATAATAAATCCTTTTATGCAATGTTGTACAACAACATATTCCAACAACTTCTTGTTGCTTGACAACTTTGATGAAAACTTTGCAAAATTGCTCTTTTGATCAAAGTTTAGTCCTTCTTCACCTACAAATCTAGACATATGAAGAGACGGATAAATGTTTGTTTTTGGGTGAATAGGGGTTTCCTTGGTCAAACCCCAATTTGGTAATTAAACCTTGATAGTAAAATAATGACAAAATGGAAAGGAATTTGATGAATGAAAAATGTTATATCACAACTCACCAAACCCTTAATGACTACCCTTAGAGGATTGAAGATGCATAACTTTGACATGATGATATGATTTTGATTGATGTTGTAGATGACTAATAAATCTGCTCTTCAATGCTCTTGACAATAATATTTTCTCTTGTGAAAGTTTTCTTAATGCTAGATGTCTTGAATTGATAAAATAACTATGTATTTATAGGTGTTTATCTAATTTCTCAAACATTAGATTCCACAAGCCGACATTTGAATCTTGAATTTGAATCATTAAAATTCCACCACAAACATATTAAAAAATGGGCCATGGCACTTAAGGAGGACCCATTCACCCTTGGGCGAATGGTTCCTAGATCCTAAGTCCAAGACAGGCATAATACAAGATGTTTTAATTAATGATGGAAATTGTTTAGTATAGGTTCCCCTTTTAGAAAATGGGAATAATAAGGCTTTAAAATGCATAATTTGGTCAATTAGAAGCTTAATTAAGTACAATTAATTAAGGGACCCAAACATAGTGTGAAAATGTAAAGGAGTATAGTTTTCTATACTACACTACAATAGTTTGTACTCATAAAATAAATGCTGAAAAAACATGAATCGACTTACATAAAATCATGATGAAGGATTGACATGATTCTTGACTGAAAATAATGCTACAATAATGCTCATAAATATTCTCTTGACTATCCTTGATTGAAAAGGTGAAAATACTATGTATTTATATGCAACTAATCTAGTTTCCCAAAAATAAAATCCTGATAGCCGACATTTAGGATTTGAAATTAAAATAATTAATCACCAACGAGCTAACTCATTTAAATTTGGGGCCAAATTAAGAAGACAAGGGCACCTATGTTGCCCTTCTCCATACCCACTTTTTAGAATTTGACAAGACAAGGGTAAAATATTAAATGCCTAATTTGGTTTCTCACATTGGCATTTTCAATAACTGTTAAATGAGCCATGGAATTCATAAGTTAGGAAATTAGGTTCATAATTAGGTCTAAGCACATAGGATGGAGAAAAATCTAGCATGAAATTGTCAAGGGTGACAATTTACAATGATACATCTATTAAATTAAAAATAAAGCATATCTTATATTAGTAGAATGCTTAAAATTTACTAAATAAACCATTTTCATTTCATCAAATTCGGATGAAAAAATGTTGTCAACATGAAGGGAGAAATTTGTGAAAAGAGTATGAAACCTCTAAACATGTTGGGCGTAGTTGAATTTTTAGGTTTGACACCCCCAAGCCAAATCCTAAAGAAATCCCGAGGCAAAAGTGGAGGGGAAAAAAATTATGTGAAAAAGTGTATATCCATTTTTATGTCTTCAAATTGAATATTTATTTTGAAAAATAAAGTGGATATACAATTTTTAGAAATGGGTATCCATTTCTATGTCCTCGAAACGGATATCCATTTTGAAAAACGAAATGGATATATATTTTGTTGAAATGGGTACCTATTTTTATGTCTTCAAAATGGATATTTGTTTTGAAAAACAAAACGGGTACTTGTTTTGTTGAAATAGGTACCTATTTTTATGTACAAAATGGATATTCATTATTGCAAAATGAATATCCATTTTGGAAAGTTCAAAAATCCCTCTTTAGTAAAATGGGCATAAATTTTGTGTTTCTTATTAATTTTTTAATTTTTTATAAGCATTGGAAAGGTGATTCAAAGCTCTACATAATGAACTAGATGGTGTTTCTATATCATAAACAAAAAATTAAGTATAATCATTTGAACTTCATATCTCATTATTAAAACATCAAATGATCATTTCTTTGACATACAAAGTCCCTTTTTCATGATTTTTTTTATAAAAATCATCACAAAATACTTGAAACATTAGAGAAGTAATAAATAATGAAATATTTATATTTTGTTTAGTAAGGAGATGAACAAATCTTCATAAATCATCATATCTCTTTGTCTCTTTCTCTACCTCTCTATATTTCACTCTCTCCCCTAAGCTCTAGACCTATCTCTCCACTTGTCTCTCCCTCCCTCCCTCTCTCTTTTGAGCTCTTAGACTCGTACCTCTTAATATATTTACCTCTAGAGCCCTCCCTCCTTCCCTCTCTCTTTGTCCCTCTTTAGACCTATCTTTCTCACTCTCTCTCCTTGAGCTCCAGACCTATCTCTCTACCTCTCTCTCTTTCCTTCCTTCCCTCTCTAACTTTCCCTCTTTAGATCTCTCTCTTTCTCTCTAGACCTATCTTTCTACCCATTCCTCCCTCCATCCTTCCCTCTCTACTTAAATCAATCTCAAATCTCTCTCCCTATCCCTCTATCTATCACTTTATATCTCTCCCTCTCACCTCTCACCCTCTATACCTACCTCTCCCTCCCTCCCTCCCTCCATATCTCTCTCTCTCTATCTCTCTCTCCCAAGCTCTAGACCTATCTATCTACCTCTCCCTCGATTTCCTCTCTTTTCCCCTCTTTAGGCCTTTGTGTATTTTAATAAACCCAATAAATCCTATACAACCTAATCTTCTTCTATGGTTTCTTATTCATATTAGGGTTTCTTAGATCTATAATTTTATGATATTTACATATCAATTTTATATATGAAACTCTTTGCATTCCCAATTCTTCATCAATTTTATATTGTTACATCATTTTCTATTATCTTGATTGTGAAATCAATTTTACTTACCTTACCCATCCTTGGTGTTGGTTGACAGATTTTTACTTTTAAAGATTAACTCAAAATGACTCTATATTTCATGTAAAAGAATGAATAAGCAACAAATAGTTAGAGGGATCTCCAATTTATTGTTGATCTTCCTTTGAATTTTAACGAGGTATAGCTCCCTCCCTAGATTTTCAATAAAAAGTTGAAACTGCAAACTCAAAACTATGTATGTATACTTTTAACTAGAAAGCAAGAAAGGCATAGCTAACATTGGTTGATCACTATAATACCAATGTGATAGGAATTACAACCCAATATTACTAATACTTCAACTCACATATTGAAATATTAATAATAAGTAGATGATATTTATAATAGAGACTCACTCAATCATAGAAGAGGACAAACATAGCATAAAGAATCATTCAATTCACAAAGGAAAGAACCTCCACATATTTATAAAAGTTCAAAGGCTTAAACATAAACAATAAAATTACATCCAGATCTTCAATGCTCACAAACACTAAATAACTTTTGAGCAAGCAAGTCACAATGATCCTTCATTATTATTTTCTTTACATCACACTATAATTAGAAATCAAAAGTTTAGACCCTTCCAATGTCTTCTAAATGCACATTTATAGATCCTCATTCTTGAATCTTTTTAGTTATTGTAACTGTCATTATCCCAAGTGGGAGTTTCATAATTATTACTCAATTCTATCTTAGTAAATCCTTGTAAGAATTTATAACCATTTTTAGATATTTCATGATTACATTACGCATATCAATTTGATTTTAACGAGTTAATGTATCATTGCTCCTTGTATGTGTAGACACTCAAAATTTATCCTCGCAATCGTCCTTTTTTTGTCTATTAATTAAATGGATATTATTATCTATTTAATTAATTCATTTAAATGCTTTCTTCTATTCATTCATCAATGCATTTATAAGCATTTATCCATATTATAAGCATTTATTTATAATCATTTATCCATCAACATAATCAACCATTTATCCATCTACATAATCAATCATTTATCCATTTCATGTTATTCCATTTTGCATTAATCATCAAAATATTCATACATGATCCATTTACATATTTCATTAAATAATTTAAATTTATAAAATCATTTAATCATTTAGTCCATTTTCATTAAATCATTCATTCATTATTTTGAAAATTAACTTTATTCTAAGCTTCTAAACATATATTATATCATAAATCCATTTTCTCTCATTTTAATCATATTTAATTAATTTCATTATGCATTTATCCACTTCAGTCTTTTATCCACATCTCTCCCGTAACTTGAATTCACCCCATGAATTCATATATAAAATCCATCTCCCTTCTCACCAAAAATCATATACATTTGATTTCGATTAATCCTCTCTTTTGTTCATCACAACTTTTTATTGTACTTATGCTCATAAAAATATGATAGCATAAAATGCATAAACAAAGATCATAGTGAAATAGGAAAAGAATGGAAGCGCCCTAGGTTTGACCAAGTACGTAATTGGATAAGGATTATGGAATCAGCCAAGTGCGGTTATGCACAAAATGTGGATTCACGAAATGGAGACAACAACTGTCATATTGATGAAAATCATAGAACAGTGCAAACAATTGAAAAGAATATGTCAGAAGATGAACATTGTAATCAACTCACAAATAACACATATACAGAGCGACACAACAGTGATGAAGAAAAAGATACATGGGATGATAACAAAGTAAATATGCATGAATGATTTTCTAGTGATATCTCAAATGGAGAAGTAAAAGAGATACCAGGTGTTATTCCATGTCATGTTGTGATTAGTGAAAACAATGCATGTGTACTTGATATTTCATTACAAACTAGTGATCATGATATCGAAAGTGAAGCCTTAAGCATTCACTCTGAAAAAATTGAACATGGTCTATGTAGTGATGATTTTTATTGTGAAGAAGATCATGATAAAGTTGAGGTTTTTGATTGCTTCTCAAAGGATTGTAACTGCTCTTTTGAGGATTATTTAGAAGCATGTCCCTCACATGAAGGATGCAATGATGTAAATTCTCATGATGTTACTTGTTCACAAGTGAAAGAACAAATTGCAGATGATGCATACCTAGAATGTAATTCGGGTTTACTATCAATGGAGCATGTTAGCTATATGAGTGATGAGGAATTTGAAGATAAAAATGTGTGTGTTCAATATGCTAATCCTGAGTATAAGGATAAATATGATAAAGATTCTGATGAACATGCTTATGAACCTACTACTCATGATTGTTTATTTGAAGTAGATATGGAGATTCCAGCTACACATGAAGAAGATGATGATGTACTCATGGATGAAAGACAAGTTTCATTATTGAATGATTAGAATAAACATCAGGACAAGCACATGGATCTTGAATCAACATCATTTCCCATTGAAAATATTGAAACACTTGATTTATCTGACAATGAATTTTTCAGGATGTGAGTGGAAGATGTTAACCATTGATGATGTGAATGAAATTGAGAATATATTTGTATGCTCTTATAGTGATTATAATGATTTTGAATATAATCATGATATGGAAGATTTAGGCCTTCATGCTGAGGAGGTAGAGGCTTCTATGACAAAAATGAAGGTGTGGAAAAACCCCTTATATGATGAACCTTTATGAGTATGTGAGATGATAAATGATGATCCCCATTGGTGTAGGAACAACCCACTTTTTTTTTAAAATCTCGATGAGTTCTGGGCAAGTACTACTTGTGAATATGAAGGGTACAGTATAAATGGGATAGCAAATAATGAAGATTAGGCTAACAGTAAGGTTTTTGACTCCATCCTTAAGGAAGGTAATCCTGATTAAACATATACCCAGTTACATGAAAGATGTATTGGTACATGTATTTATGAATTTATTTGCCCATAAGTTAATGATCAAACTTTATCTGAGGATTACCAAGGGTGCAACTCAGATGTCTTGATAATTAAATGTGACAGTTGTTCACATGGTGAAGAATTTGAAGATGAAGATGTTATTGTCCATGATGAAAATACTAAATACAATATTGGTATTGAGGAAGAAATAGATGAATATACTAATTTTCTTATGTTACGTGGTTGTGCAATTGAAATAGTGGTTGAATTGTCAGCCACATATATGCAAGAGGATAATATTCGATTTGAAAAAAGGAGGAAAACCCTTCTTGATTAATCAATTGGTGCACGCATATAGGTATATCAACCCTTAAGAAACATTGTTACATATTGATGAAGAGAAACAATCTAATGAACTTTCAGATTATGTTGATATTGTAGGACTATTTAACCTATGTGAAGAGAAACCTAGGGGCACAAATAACATGAAGAAGGATGTTAATCAATATGAATGTGCATTTGAATTCTTTGCAGATACCCCTCATCTTCTGGATCTTATCATGGAATTGCTTCCATCTAAGGAGGATAATGCTCATGTCAAGTACAATTAAGGTGTTGTTGAATATGAACCTTTTCTCTTTGATACTTCAAAATATTGGCCTTGTAAATGGTGGAGTATTTATAAAGGATTTCAATTTGATAAAAAAATTGAATGTGATGCTACAACTCATGATCAAGTGGAATATAAATGTTTTATCTTTCCAGTTCAATTAGATGAGCCTATGATGCAACATGATGATGTCAATCATGGTGATGTTGGTTGCTCAAAAATGCATGATGCACATGTTGATCCTTTTCTATCAGAGTAGGATAAGGTTTTTGATAGAGGAAAGAACTAATTCTAAGTTTTGGGGGGCCATTTGGCCTCCAATTTGGAGAATGAAGCCTAAGAAAGTATAAGAGAAGGCTTCTGGGATTGGAAATAAAAGCTAAATTCTATATCACTGTAATCAATGTACATGGCTTTTTGTTCTTGTCCTTGGTCTTTGTGCCTTTCTACTGGTTTGTGAAACCAGAAATTCTAGATTCTTGCTATGCTTGCAAGAGGCATACATCCCTATTCGGAGCCACTAGTGGAACCCTAAAATTTGATTTTCCCACTAGTTCCATAGTCAAGCCTGTGATGGATTATGCCTTGTTGTCACTAGGGTTTAGGGTTTTGTCATTTCCATTCGTTTATAACCTTAATACTCCTATTGGTTTATGTTTTCTCATTAACTAGCTGCATCAGGTAACTAATTGCTTAAGTGGCATTTTATGGTCTTCATCGTCATCGTTAACTGGCCCCAACACCTTGGTTACTTGTCAAGCCTAGGAAATCTCATTTTAAAACAGCTTATTCCCATTTTATTTTAAGCATCACTTAAGTCTACCATTGGTGGTTCATCTCTCATCACGTATTCTTTTGAGACCTCCCATTTCCATCCCATGATGAGCGATACACTATCTTGCATACTGCCCTAGATTCATTTCCCATTATGTGTTGCATTCTCAGCGCTAGAAGGTAACCTATGATGAGTGATGAGGTTGAGTTTTTAGCCCATCACTGGCCTTATTGTTATTGCAAATTATCTCATGCTTTCTAGAAAGGAACTTGCAACCACCCATGGGTTGAGTTACTCCCCATTGTGCAAGCTCAGTGCATCACATGTTGAGACTGCTTCTTGAAAAGTGAATGAGCGATGAGTGATTGGTTTTAAGTCCCCAACTAAGATCCTCCCATGATCATCATGATTGACAGTGGATAAGTTGATCATGATGGAGTTTGGATACAGATTGGCACTCTTTTTTCCTTTTTCCTTTCTCGTGGTAAATGAAGGATTAAATATAATGATTCGGGAATTAACCCAAATGAAATGAAATTAATTTTTCAATTATTATGAAATGTAACTATAATGAGCCTGATGCTTCTTGCTCCCTTGATCTATAAAAGGGATTCCAAGGCTCATTATAGGGGTTGAAATTTTGAGTCTAGTATGGTCTGGGAAAATCTTACGTGTAGAAAACAAATGTAATTCAATAGACTTGATGAATTTGTTGGTTAATCATCTTGGGTATAGGTTTTATATGTAATAATCTTAAATAGTCTACATAAATGACTGATATCGAAACAAATATAAATTTTAAAGTATATCCTCTCCTTTGTACACTTTTGCAAATTATAAATGAAGTTATCAAGGATATTTTCATTTGTCATCAATGGTTTAATTAAATGTATGGCTTTGTTTCTTTGCTTTAGCTCAAAGGGTTAATCAAGCACTTAAGGACAGTCATAGGTTTGTAAGAATTTTTAAAGGATTTGATAAGAAGTTACGTTTTGGATGTTGTGAGTTTTTGTATTGCAAGGAACTATGAAAATAGTCTATCTACTTCAGAATTAAATAATTTGTGTATTACTAAGAATTTCGTATTTGACTCCATCTACTTGATTGATGAGGCGTTGGGTTGTTTGTCAAGAATTCATGCAATCAAATGAGCAAGTAATATGCCCAACCATAGGTTCAAAATAAGAACAATACTTATTAAAATCATGTTAATTCTGAAATGTAAGTTTGAAATACATCATCGTTCCTAACAAATGGACAATTATTTACTTAAAGATCAACCAAATCCTTAGTGATTTTTTTTAATTTTGTTTTAGTAGGAACCCATCTATGAAGAACTGTTCTCCAGTTTAACAAATTAGAATGAACACAAATCAGGAAAAACCCTCCCTGGTCCCACAAAGCCTAAAGTGCAAGAGTAAAGACCTCAAAAGTTTTTACTCGTTGTGTTGGCCACTAGCCTAGGAGTGTCTTGAACATAAGGATTGGCTATCCTTTAGAGAATTTTGGGGTTCAGATTCAAAAAAACACCAACATAAATCACAACTCTACTGGGGAAGCAAATTATCATTCTCTAGTTACAAATTGTTGTATTACAAATTCAAATGGTGTGATAAATATGAACATCTTGTTCAGATAATTAAGAAGTTCTTGGACCTGGAAAAGGTTTTTTTGCAACTAAGATCAAAGGATCTGAACGTGACTCCGTTGTTGGAGCAAACCCAGAATGAGATTTATTTCGAAGACACTTCATCTTATTGGAAGTATAATCATTTGTGAAGAGAGGTGGCGACTCTAACTCAAAAAGCCTGATAAAGAATATAACAAGGCTTCAGATCTACAAGTTTCAAAATTGAAGGTGAATGGATGCTCTAAGATTCCAAGTATTCTCTTGAATCTGAAGAAAATATTATCATATTTGTAAGTAATTTGTGATAATTTTCAAGATATATGATATGAATGATTCCCTATTATGTGAGTGGGCACTAGATGAGGGAATAATAGTGGTAATTTAGCATGCTTTTTGAATGTAAATTTAAATTAGTGCATTATCATAAAGAATCATGTTGTTTCGTAAGATCTTAAGTAAAATAGCAAGTAGTTTTATTGTAAAGGTTTAAGATCATAATTAAAAAGGGACTTTAGTTTCCTTTTGATAAATCTGACAAGGCTTGTAAAAGGTAGTGCAAGATGCCTAGTCAAGTTGTACATCTGGATGTAGACATGAATGCAATAACACATGATGAGCACCCTTTGTCACATCAAAGAAGTTTTAGTACTGAAAGGTATAGAACCATAGATTTCAATAATATTTTTGGTTTTCCAAATGTTGTACCACCTAAGATTAGGGATAAGATACCATAGTTCAATGGATCAAAGTCCAAATCAGCGAGTAAACATTTTTAGGAGTTTTGGGATTTATATGGGGGATTATGAAGTAAATCATGAGGATGTTGTAATGAGGCTTTTTGTTCAATCTTTGAAGGATGATGCCAGTGATTGGTTCTCATATTTACCAACATGTTTTGTAGCTTCATGGAATCAGTTTATGATAGGCTTTCTAGAACAATTCGGTGAAAGGGTAAATCCAAGTGTGGTAAGGAAAAACTTTATGGTAATCCATAGAAATGAAGATGAATTGGTCCCTGCTTTCAACCTTAGATTCAAGAGAGCTATAAGGGAAATTTTAAAAAGTATAAGGCTAAATGATGTTGAGTGTTTGGTTGTGTATCTTGGTGCATTTGATAGTGAGATGAGCTATCTATTAAGGGATAATGAACCTACCACATTGCATCAGGCATATCAAAATTCCATGGATATTGAGAACAATTTGAAATACTCAATTATGAAAGGACATATGATTGCCAATGTGGATGGACCAAGTACATTTCATATATATAGACAAGATGCATCAAGTAGTAAGAAAATTTGTCAAGGTGAAAGTGTGCTTAATGTTGATGGGTTGAGTTAATCCCCATCAGGCAGGCATAGTGCATTACATGTTGAGGCTACTCCTTGAAAAGTGTGAGCGATGAACGATGGGTTTTAAGTCTCCGACTAAGATCCTCCTACAATCATTAGGATCAATGATGAACAAGTTGATCATGATGGAGTTTGGATACAGATGGGTACTTGGTAATTATAAGCACCTCATTTATTTTTCTAAGTATGAGCATAAAAGCAAGTGGTGATCCTTAATGAGCCTCATTGATCAATTTTTAAATCCTGAACGATCAATGACTGAGATCCAACATGAAGTGATTGATTTTCTGCTCATGTGAGCGAGCCAAGGTGGCCATTAAATGTAACTCACCTCTAATTCCCTTTATTTAATGAGGATTTCCTATAGTTTGTTTGATCATGTGGATGAACCCACAAAAGTGGTTTACAATTGGAGTGAGGAAGGAAAAGTTGAAAAAAATGACCCCATGGCAATAATTTTTCATTTTTGTGGTTTGAACAAACTAACAGGATTGAATGAACCAAAAAAGGGTTCGCTAGAACCAAGGTTCAAGTGAACCCATTCAATGAACTTCCCACCATTTCTCCCAAAAAACACAAAGGAAAACCTTTTTTGAAAGGGGGTTCGAATGAACTCTGGTTCGAGCGAACCCTCGGGGTTCGAATTAACCCCCCTTTTCCCACCTTTCCACTCTGACACATAAAAATATCATAATTTTTCCCTTCGAAGCTCAAGTTGAGGATGAAAATGGAGGATACTTCACAAACCCAACTGGATGATGGTAGCCCTCGAAATGAGCTATCCAAAAAATATAATTTTAATATGTTTTGGTTTTATTATGTATTTGTTTTTTTAGTTTTATTAAACATAGGTTTTTCACCGAAAATCAAGCTCTATGTTCTACACATGTGGAAAAATAACAGATTATCAAAAAAATAATTAAAAAATATGAGTGCACCAGATATTGAAGTCCTTGATCCACCAAAAAAAAATTCAATACATACAAAAAAAGTTACGCATTATACGGTCTGCCTATGTCTAAATTGTAATTGGTTTGACTTCAAAACTTGATTAAGGAAAAATATAAAATAAAATAATATCTAACCAATTGGAAGCACCAAATACCAAACTTACAAATTTAAATTTGAAAGAATTATAATTTTATCCTTCATGGAAAAAAATTATGTGTTATACAGTGAGCGTCACTCCTTAAAAATGTTGTTTACAGAAAAAAAGAAAGAAAAAAAAAACTAGTTTTCAAAGTAGATGGAAAAATAAGTGCAATTTGATTCCAAAAAATTTGAAAAAAAATACATTTAGAATCTACAGACAAAATGTCACAAATCACTAGTTTGCATCATCTTCAAATTCCTTATAGTCTAGCCACTATAGGTGCCTGAAAGTGAAGATTTAGTTAGAAAAAATTATCTCAGTGTCCAATTTGGCCAAAAATTGTAAACCAATATTGTGGGATCACCCATCTGCAATTATGAAGGCACATAAATGATTTTTGTAGGTATTGGAGGAGCAAAATTTGAGTATTGAATGAAGTATTGCAGAGGTGGTTGTGTGATATCTTCTGGTATGTAAGTGTGCATGCATGTAGTATGGTTGTTGTACCTCAGTAGTATTTTGTGTTGTCTTGTCTAGTGCTCTTGGGGTTTTCATTTTGTGTGTGGGAATTCTATGAAGGTTGTGGCTAGTATTTTTTCTTGCAAAACTGGCTCTAGTTAGTATTTTTCTTTAAGAAAAAGAGTGAGCCAAGTACTCCCGCCACACCAATTCGACGATCTAGGAGGTTGAATATGCAAGAACCATTTGCATATTTTCTTGAAGTAAAAACCCTTATGGTGGAAAGGTCAACTATCCCAAAGGGTAAGAGGAGTGTTTGAAAGAATGTTAAGAAAATTAATGTCAAGAGTACTTACAATTTGACAAATAGGACTAGTTAAGAAGAATTAGTTAAGTTTAGAGGAAAAGGTGGTGCAGAGCACCTTGTTGCTCCATTTTATGAATTTGAGTCTAGTTAGGTTTCTTTAGTCATAATAATGTAAAATAAGGCCATGTTGGGCCATTTTGTAATGTTTTGTGGTCTTTTGAGTCTTTTGTAATTGTTACAAGGCCAATGGTCATTGGCTTCAAAAGGTCATTGTAGGAAGTTGAAACAATTAGTTTTAGGTGGGAAAGTGTTTAAATATGTGAAGTTCATCAATGTGAAGTGTTGTCAAAGAGTTTGAAAGAGAAACCCAATAATATATCTCTATTTTATTGTCATTTCCTGTGTATTCTTGTCATTTCCAGACTTGTACAGGTCCATACAGTAGGTAATTTCTCTAATATGATTTGAATATTTGGTAGGCATGTGTTCTCTTCACTTTGTAATAGGTTTGAAGACTTGACATTACTTTGAAAGGGAGATTGATTAGATTTTATGAAGTTGTTGGTTAAAGTTGAAGTCAAGGGTTTTGAGGGCTAAAATATATTGAAAAGGCCATTCCTCCTTCTATACCTATTGTATCTCAAAGGTATGGGCCTGTGTAGATTGGGTATAGGTGTAGGAACAAATATTCAAACTTGTGTGGTAAAGATATTTGGAGGTTTTCTTAATGCTGCCATGTTGTAAATACAAAATTTGGGCCTTAAGAACAAGGCTAGAAAGGATGGATGGAAGAAATTGATTGAGGATAAGTTATAATATGTTGGATTTAGTGTGAATAGGTGGATTTCAATGAGTTTGGGAGTCTGCAAGAATAGGGAAAGGTCATTTGTATGATACGACATGAAACCCTAGTTGATAAAAGGGTGAAAATAAGTGAATTTGAGTGATTTAAAGAAGGAAGTGAGTGATTTTTGGAGGAAACTTAATTTGAAGATAAAATAAGTTGGTGCAGGGTAAATTAAGTATGTTAGAAGTGGTTTCAAGTTTGTGTGAGGCCAGGAGATGGGTTTTTCAATAAACCCTTGTCAATCTTGAGAAAAGAGAGGGTTTTGAGGTTTGCTATGCTAGAGGGTTTATCACACCCTAAGAGTGGTGGAATTGGTACTTTGGAAGATTGATCATTTATGCCCAATAGGATTTTGCATCTGGAAGGAAGAATAAAGGAGGGTTGCTTTGTTAATTTGGCCTAATTGGTCTTGTGGACAACGTAGGTTGCTAGTTTTGAGAAAGTTGATCCTAAGGAGTTTTAAGTGGGTTTGTCCTGTATGTGGAAGAAGGCATAAATGGGTTCCTAAAATGGTGGTTTTTTGTAGGGTTTGTTAATAGAATCTGAGAGTTAAGGTGGAGGAAATAGGTCTGCTGACCTACTAGGAATACTAGGTGGAAAGTTGGAACCAAGTCTAGATTGAGTTTGTGAGAAGAAAAGTAGTTTGGAAACCTTTGTATTGGGAAAGTGAGTTTTCTACCAAACTAGGTTGCTAAAAAAGGGCCTATTGAGTTTAAGAAAGAATTAACGAGTACAAGTAAGGGTTCTCGGGTTTGTTTAGGGAATCCCAGTATTCATGTTATAACTTTTGATAGTTCTTCAAGTGAGGAAGGAGGAGTTGGCCCTAATTCTGGCCATTGTCATATTTCCCTTGTTCCCTATGATGACTCTGATGATGAGGTGATTGTTGCAACTCCAATTTCTATCATAAAACTAGGTGAGGGTGTCTACTCAGCCGCTGACAAGGCCGGGTAACACCCATGTTCTCATACTGAATGGTGTGTGGTTTTTTGGACTTTCGTGATGATTTGACCTTCTTGTGGTTGGTTTGTTGGTTTGCACCGTTGGAACTAATAGTGACTTCCTTGGTGTTGGTGAACATGATATTTTTTATAACAACTCTTTTGGAAGGCTTGTGTGTGCTTCTTTGACCAATTGCTTAGCACTTTTTTTCCTTTTTGCTTTCCAATGGTAAATGAAGGATTAAATATAATGGTTTGGGAACTAACCCAAATGAAATGAAATGAATTTTGAAATGATTATGAAATTTAATTGTAATGAGCCCGATGCTTGTTGCTCCCTTGATCTATAAAAGGGATTTCAAGACTTGTTATAAGGGTCAAAATTTTGAGTCTAGTATGGTTTGGGCAGATCTAAGGTGTAGAAAACAAATGTAATGCAATAGACTTGATGAATCTGCTGGTTAATCATCTCGAGTATAGGTTTTATATGTAATAATCTTAAATAGTTCTACATAAATGACTGATATCAAAACAAATCTAAATTCTAAAGCATATACCCTCCTTTGTACTCTTTTACATATTATAAATGAAGTTATCAAGGATCCTTGCATTTTTCATCAATGGTTTAATTGAATGTATGGCTTCGTTTCTTTGCTTTAGCTCAAAGGGTTAATTAAATGCTTAAGGGGAGTCATTGGTTTGTAAGAATTTTCAAAGGATTTGATAAGAAGTTATGCTTTGGATGTTGTGAGTTTTTGTATTGCAAGGAATTACGAAAAATAGTCTATCTACTTCATAATTAAATAATATGTGTATTACTGAGCATTTCATATTTGACTCCATCTGCCCAATTGATGAGGCATTGGCTTGTTTGTCATGAATTCATGTAATCAAATGAGCAAGTAATGTGCCCAACCATAGGTTCAAAATAAGAACAATACTTATTAAAATCATGTTAATTCTGAAATGTAAGTTTGAAATACATCCTAATTCCTAACAAATGGACAATTATTTACTTAAAGATCAACCAAATCCTTAGTGATTTTTTTTTTTTTTCCTTAGTACGAACCCATTTGTGAAGAAGTGTTCTCCATTTTAACAACTTCGAATGGAAAAAAATTGGGAAATATCCTCTGTGGTCTCACAGAACCTAAAGTGCAAGAGTAAAGACCTTAGAATTCTTTACTCATTGTGTTGGCCACTAGCATAGGAGTGTCTTGAACATAAGGATTGGCTATCCTTTATAGAATTTCGGGATTCAGCTAGAAAAAAAACCGACAAGAACAATCCAAAACACTTGGGTGCTTTCTACAAATGGGATTTAAAACTAATAAAACTCTAAATATTTAAAAGAAAACCTTTCATTATAAAAAATAAAATAGGTTTTTAAAACCCTATCGAGGACTGACAATGGTTTTGAAACCTTATAAAAGTTCTAAAATAGCATTAATCTTGCTTATCACTTTAACTTTTCTTCTTTCATTCGACACTCACCAAGGTTGTGAAAACCATTTTGAGCTTCGATGCTATTTTTATAACTTTACAAAGATCTGATTCAATGAAATTTTTTAAGTTTAACTTTCAAAAGTTAGGAAAAAATGAGGTTGTGACAACCATAGTGGTGTCTGACATAGTTTCAAAAACCATGGGAAGGGATGATAGCTTTAACTTAAACAAAATTTCAATGGGTGGACACAGTTTTGAGGGAATGACAAAAACCACAGTAACACTTGGCAACCACACTAGGGTTTCATTTTTACATTTGATCTACATCATTTATATTTCCACTTTTTCAATATATAAGTCTACCTTTTGGATTTATTTTTTCTCTCTCCGTCTCCGTCTCCGTCTCCCTCTCTCTACCTATCTCTCCCCCTTTCTCCTCCCCTATATCTTTCCCAAGTCATTTATATCTCTATATATCTCTCCCTCTTTCTATCCCTCTTCTTGTTTCTCCCTCTCTCCCTATCACTCCTACATAGAGTAGAGAGGGAATGTGATAGGAAGATAGAGGGAATTTAAGAGATGTATAGAGGAAAGAGAGAAGAGATATAGAGATATCTAAAGGGATAGATAGTGGGAATGAGTGACGGATGGAGTGGGGTAGATAAAGAGAGAGAGAGGGAGCAGTAGAGAGGGAGGGAGGGAGGGAGATGTAGATATAGAGAGGTAGGGTGAGATGGATATAGGGATAGGTAGGTAGATAAAGAGGAAGATGGAGATGTGAGATAAAGAGAATTAGAGAGATGTAAGGTGGGAAGATAGAGGCAGAGGTTGGTAGAGAGAGGGAAGGTGAGGGGATATAGAGAGAAGTATAGAGGGAAGGGTAGAGAGAGTTGGAAGTACATGAAATCATCCAAACCTTCACTAGCTTCATTTGTGCTTGTTATCAAATATGTCATGGCCCACAAGCTTAATGGTTCCTTTTTGGTTGTGGATCAAATGGAGTGAGCAACACATAAAATAAAGGTAATCACTTAAAAAAGCCAAATGATTTTTTTCATTTTTTTGCATGGCATATTCATCTTCATTTCACTGTGCCTCTTCAATTATGCTCTTTGATATGTCTGCTAGGACTCTCTATTCATTGTAGAGAGTAAAAGGTTGTGGTTAGAACTTCCTATGATGGTGAATTTTAGATGCACGTTATGGTATTCCAATCAGCTTGATGGCACCTACTATTTCAAGTCAACAAATGACAACTCTAGAAAATGATCTTTCAACCCCACATACCTTAGAATTTATGTCCACCATTACTATAAATGACTACAATATAGAAAGGATGATTTATCATTATGGATGCAACAAGGAAATACAAGTGATTCTACAATCAACATGCTCTAACATGTCAAATATCTAATATTTCAAGAATCCAAGGATTATTTTTGTAGATGGGAGTGCTAAACCAAAATTTTTACATGCCTCCACTAGAATTCCTTAAAATAATAACCCTAAATCATAGAAATGAACCAAACAACAACCATCTAGTGGGTACTACAAAATACTATGCAAAAATCTTTAATAAAAAATTATTGTGAATAATAAATAGAGGTGTATCCTTCCACTACTAGAAAAAAAAAAATCTTTAAACCATCCAAATATGTGAATTTTTTTTTTGAAACCTATAAAATAAAATGATTAAAAATAGCAGCGATTGGTAAGGGGTCATTTGACATACTATATTTTATTTTTTATAACTTATTTTGTATGATACAGATTTGTATATATTCCATACTATACAATTGGGTATAGGGTGTTACAAAATACAAAAAACAAAGTTACCAAATTTGATGAAATGGAAGGTAATTATTCATTTCTTAGGCCTTATGGAATCAATGATAATTTTTATTTGGTACCATGATGCTTCTATAATAGGCATAAGTGCTAGTCACCTTAATTTAGGAAGGGATGTGTAATCATGACTTTGATACCATGTTGGATAAGCCAAGATGTGAATGTAACATAATAACCTTCCACTAGGGAAACAAAATAATATACAATAAGATATTTATCATATAAAATAAGTGTAAAATGTACAATGATGAACCTTGCATATATAGGAAAGGAAGAGGAGGTGGGAAGGTAGGACTTAAGGATTAGTTACACCTCTAAATCTTCAACACAATTGAGATCATATGACAAGTGTAAGAGCATGTGTAAGTGTGCATGAGAGATGTGTTATAACATGTGAGTGCATGCACCTTGACCACATGATGGGAGAAAAGAAATAAAAAGTCCCTAAGTAGAGATTTAAGAAGTTTGAATGAACCATCCTAGAAAGTGTGGTATGCTAACTAGTTTGATAATGACCATATTTACACTAACATGCACAAATTTAGATTAATAATTTTAACTATTGTTTTTTTATTTTTAGTTTTATTTTAGATTCATTACATTCAAATATATTTTCCACTATTAAAGCAAGGTGAGGATAGGGATGAAACCTACAACAAGCTACCACAAATGGTTTGTGGAGGGAAAAAAAGGAATTAGTTATAATTAGGAGTCATGTACCTTCAAAGGAATGGATATATATGCAAAAGATATAGATATAGATAGAGATAAATAGATATATAGGAGAGAAAATATATGAAATATATGAGACACATTATGAAGTAGAGATTAATACATGCTCTTGTATGAGACTATGATACAAAGGAGTTATAAGGATTATATATATGTGTGTGCAATGAATGTATGAATATTTCTTCTATTGTTGATATGACATGTGTTAAGTATTCCTTCTAGAGTCCTACCACAAATGATTATTTCTCTTATTGCATCCCTTGGGGTATAAACAAACTATATAAGAAGTATTGGGGTATAGATCTCTAGAATGTACTTTCCCATCCTTCTTTCCAACATTGGTTCCATTACCGGGACCTTCAAGAGAATAGTAAAAAAAGTATAGGCATAAAAGGATAAGAAGTTAGCCAATTTTTTTTATTAGACTCTAAGGGAAACCTCTGTGAGAGGGGGGTGGGCCATTAGGGGATGAAAAATGGAAAGGGGGAAGGGATTTAAAAATATCCTTGAAAATATGAAACTATTCAAAATTCTTTCAAATACAAGATATATATAGAGAATAATACAAGCCTAGACCCGAAAAATGCATCATAGTACGAGATAACAAAAGAAAAAGAGAGATACTTGAAATAATTAAGTTAGGGATGGATATGAAATCAAAATAAAGGTAGTTAAAATAGATTCAGGAAAGACAAGAAAGATACCACAAAAGAATGGAAGAGGTGGAGAGAAGGGCTAAGGAACAAAACCTAGAAGTTGTGGAAGAAAACCAAAATGAAGGAAGTGAGCATGCCGATGAGGGTGTTGTTGAACACACCACTATGGGTGATGTTGGAAGAGAAGAAGAAGAGCACGCCATAGAGGATGTTGCCAAGAAGGATAGATAAGAGATTTCACATTTAGGTTCTAACATAAATAACATGAATTAAATCATTCAAAACATAAAATAGGGAATTGAAAACTAAGTGCATAAAAGAAATGGAACAAGCGGTAAACACCGAATGAAATAATGAATGGTTATAAATAGAAACCCATGTAAAAATAATTTACAACACAACATGTGATAATAGTTACTTGGAGTAATTAGTTACCACAAGTGTATCAAAGATAAGAAATGAAGATACATCAACTAATCATGAAAATTACAAGATAACACCCTATAACAAAGCATCATCCAATACTCAAATGACACTAACAAACAGATGGATACTTTCAAGAATGAAGAGGAACTTGAATAGATGCAACCCTTACACCACGAGTCACCACTAATGTTAATAAAAGCAAGAATAATTTCAATAGAATAAGTAGAACAAAATTTAAGACAATAAAGCACGGAAGAGGAAACTAGTACAAATACATCAAGTGAACAAGAATTTGACAAAGGATACACAAATAGTGATTCAAAAGAAAATCCAATCCAATGTTTGAGTAGGATACATTGAAGCAAATGAAAATTTGTTCATCTTAGAATCTTTATGGTAGAGACAAAATATAACTAGAAATGAAATCAAATTATTTGACTTTGTACAATTTGTTTATGGAGAAACCTTACAATGGTATTATAAAACCTATCCAAATCATAATATAGACTGGGATATATCAAGCAAGATTTACTAGAAAATTTTCCACTTTAGAATTACCTATAGAGGGATTAAGTAAACTCTGAGAACTAATGCATGATGAAGATCAATCAATCAAAGACTTTGACAAGAGATACAAAGAGGTTACTAGACATCTAAAAGAACCTCTAAGTGACAAAAAAAATATTAAGTAGTTTATCTCTAGATTTCTATTAGAAATAAGAGTAGCACTTGATGGAACAAATTTTAATACATATCCAGTATTGGTTACATTCACCTACTGAATTGAAAATCAGTCATGGTGCAAACATGAAAAAGGAGAAAATACAAAATTGGATAAACTTAGACTTGACATAGAGCAATTAAGACTCCAATAGGACATAATGGCAAAAAATACATGTATACACCTAGGTCTAACGTATGGTGCACCTATTCTAGAAGAGAAGGCCATGTTTGAAATGAATGTCCCAAAGAAATAGGGGAAAAGAAAGCCAATATGCTATGGGTGGACCTTCATAAAATACCTAAGATAGTAATTCAGTCTACTATAGAATGTGCAAAGAGTGGAATGGCCACAATACTAAAGACTATCCATCACACCTATATTTTGGTTAAGAGAAGATCCCACTGCAATCAACAATAAAGACCAGCACACACTGGCATACATAAAAGGATTGGTTGAAATTAAACTATATGCATTGGATACTTTATATAGAGTACCATCATGGAAAAAAAAAAGTAGATGAAAACAATAGTCAAACCCATAGTAATACAATAACAATGGATCATTTCACAAAGGAAGAGGTCGAGGTTGAGGAAGAGGAAGGAGAGAATATATGACTTGTTTCAATTATGACAAAATGAGCCACTTTGTAACTGAATGTTGGGGGGAAAGAAGAAAAAAATGTGGATTCTACATCCAAGAAGATCATAATTCCTTCAATTGTGAAAAAGCATCCTAGTATTATAAAAACACATCATCAAAAACTCAAATAGATGAGCCACAAAAATCCAATACAAACAAAGGAGTGATATTTCTTTGAAAGGTACCCAAGAATATGGAAGAGGGAAAAAAGGAGATACTAGAAGGAAATAAGGGATGAAGGATACACCACAAAAGAAAGTAGCATTGGAGATGAGTATAGAAAAGACCTTATCTAACAACCAAAAAGGATAAATCAACAATAATCACTAGAAAATGTACAAATATCGAAAGACAAGAGATAGTACTAGTAGAAGAGAGCTCGAAAGGGGAAGAATATTTCCACCCAACCAAGAAAAAACATGACCAAATCCTAGAATAGGCTAGAAAAATAATTGAGAAAGAATAAGAAAAAGGAAAGAGAGCATAGTGGTTTTTTCTCAAAACAAGAAGTAAGTATACTAAAATAATTATCACAGATGACAGGGAAAAATGAATTACTAATCAAATTAAAATAAATTACTAAATACTAGAATAAGAAATCTATTCCACAAGTCAGAATAGTAGGGAAACACTAGAAAACAAGACCAATCATGATTAACCTCTAGATCCATAATTGGAAGATCTCTAGGGTAATGGTTTCAGAACTTACCCCATACAACATCAGTCTAGCAGATGGTTTCAGAATGAAAACCTTAGGTACTTGGAGACAAGTGGAAGTGAATGTTAAAGTAGCTAAACAAATTGTAGATTTTGAGGCAGTCACAATTAAAGAAACTTTTGATTCCTTTGATGCACTTCTTGGATTAAGATGGTTTGTAGACTCACATGAAGTAATAGTTACCAAAAAGGAAGAAGTTTCATTTTCAAATGAAAAAAGGATAGTACACATCCCCTTAGGGAAGAATCAAGATGAAACCTACATAGAAGAGGTAAATATGGAGGAATATGAAGAGGATGACAAAAGATTGAATACCATAACTAGTTTTCCTACAACTAAAATTTGGGAAAAACCTGATTCTAAAGGGGAATTAGAGATAGATGGCATTGATGAAAGCACATATAGTGAAAGTGCACTAGAATTTGTTGGATGCTATGGTTGTGTTTTTGATATGTGGTTTTTATTGATGTCAACACTATTAGAAATGATTGTATTGAAGGTTGTATATGTTGAGGATATTGAGAAAATTGTTAAAGGAAGAGTTGCAGGTTGCCAGTGGAACAGTGAAGATCATGAAGGTCTCTTGTTTTGTACATTGAAGACAATTTGTTGTGGACTAAAGGGTTTATTGTTGAGAGTATCTATTTCATCTACTAGAAGTTTCAGAGGTCCACGTGAAGATTTGATCATGCTATGAATAGTTGTGTTCTGATAGTATTTTTGTGGGTTCTGTTAGTGTTCCTGATTGAATTTTATGTGATTCTAGTAATTTTTGTTGCTACAGATGATTCTTTGTTAGTTCTTGTTGTTTTTGGATGCTTCTAGATCATTCTCTATCCTTTTTGTACGTCTGTGTTGATCGGTGTGCTTGTGGTCGAAGATTTTTCTTAGTATGTTTGGGTTTTCATGTTCTTGGCCGACATGATGGTTGTAATGTGTTGCAGATCCTTGAATATTTAAATTTGAATGTTTGGCGTGCTCGAGGATATTGTTTTTAGGTCACATCATAATATTAGCTGATGGTGTTTGATTCACATTGCAAATTTATTTGTAAATTTGGGCTGACATTGTAAATATGTTTTATATATTTGGCCGACAAGGTTATTGATGTAATTTCATGTTGTGGATATATAAGAGTGATTTTTTGAGTGAAGTTAGTTTGTGTATGGTGTGAAGAAAAAAAAAAGAAGAGAAAGTGTGTGAATATTGATCTATTCATTCGATTACAGAGCAGAGTGAGAAGAAGTTTGAGTGAAGTGTGAAGAAGGTTTTTTGTGCTTAACTGGAACTATAATCAGGCTTATGTAGAAGCTATTTTCTCAGTTCATACCCTACAGATCTAATTTTTATTGCTATATATTGTTGGGAAGTGAGCCCTCTTGTATTTGAGCACTGAGCTCTAAGCAGTGTGCCTGAATGCATGTGCATTCCCATAATCTTTCATTATACTTTTAACAGGGTATAATATTGTGGACTAACATCCACCGTGGTTTTTCCCCTAACAGGGTTTCCATGCAAAAAAATCTTAGTGTTCTCTGTGATTCTGATGTGTTGATTTTTCATGGTTTACTATTCATTCATCAGATCTAAGATTAAGTTAAGTAAAGTTTGAAAAGTTCAAATATTCTATGACAACTGATTCACCCCCACTGTTAGTTGTTTGTCCTTGTTTTTTCAACATAATCATGGCTACAAGATGAACCAAAAGAATATTCTCATTGGATCTTTGGATCCAAAAGGATATTTATGGTAAGAAAGGCACTAGTAGAAGAACTATCCATAAAAAAAATACCACATAATATTGGTACAAATACGAAGAATGGGGAGTACGAGGAAGATAAAGTCTCTCATAAACTTAACCACATTTCACATGAAATTTTAAACATCAAGTTAACTAAGTATTCTAATGTAGGAGACTTAATGAAATACCTAGTACAAATTAAACAAAACCTCCCAAATGAAACTCATAGACTTAAGACACTACTGCATACCCTCACCTACACTATCACATGCTGATATAACACACACAAGCACACCATTATCAAATGGGTAACCTTCAAAACCTTGATCAAAGAAAGATTCCTATCATAAGTAGGGAAATAAGAAGATATACCCATGTATGAGGGAGATATCCCACTACAACATCATTTAGATATATGTATATACTTATGGGAAGAATGATATGAGTATGATGATACACTATACATCCAACTATTCTACTGGACACTTAACATGATAACCAAAACATGGTACATTGGCCAAGAGAGACATGCAAAAACTAAAACATGGGATGAAGTAACAAGTTTTCTCCACACCTTCTCGTTTTCTAGTGAAAATCCTTAGATACATACCGCATTACTATGAATGTTTAGGAGATCATATTCAATCTAGAAGAAGATTAGAAACTAGTGGTATTGCAACCTCGTTCCACACCACCTAAAGAAGAAGGTATACATGAGTACATTAAATGGTTACTTGGAAACAACCAATATAGAGAAACACTATTGTGTGGTACAAAATTATGAAGAAGAGAATATTCTAGAAATAAAAATAAACCAAGGAGAAAGAGAAATACAAGAATCCATCGAACCTAAGAATAAATACTATAATGACCCTCTCAAATTGAATGAGGAAAATATTGTGGAAAAAGGGGATCCCAAGATGGAAAGAATAGGGAACTACTAGGATGAAAAGGTCATAGTTTAGACAATAGAATCCCTCTCATAAATTCAAGATTTATTCCTTAGAACCTTCATAGAAATGAAGGGAATCAAAGAAGAGGTAGGAATGATGAAATTTAACTTAAGGCATTAAACCAATTCAAAAACAACCTTATAGATTGAATCCAAACTTGAAGAGAAAGGTGAAAATAGAGATAGAAAATATATTATCTATCAAAATCATTAAACTAGTAGAGGATGCTGATTGGATAAGTCCTATGGTGGTCCAATACAAGAATACCAAAGAGATAAGAATATGTGTAGATTTTTAGGAGTTGAAAAAAGCTTGCATACATGATCCATTCCCAACCCCATTTACTTAGGAAATTTTAGAGTTAGTGGCAAGAAGAGAGATTTAATTATTTACTGATGGCTTCTCCTAGGACTGCTTTTACAACAAAATGAAGATCATATATGTACATTGTGATGCCTTTTGGGTTGAAGAATGCTCTTGTGGTATTTAGTAGAATAATAATTAACACCTTCAAATACTTCATACATGATTTTCTAGAAGTCTACTTGGATGATTGGACTATTTATAGGCTAGTGAATGATCATGTATAAGTACTTCACATGATGCTAAATAGATCTAGAAGCATGAAAATATCATTGAATCTAAAGAAATGTACCATTGTAGTACCCTTTGGGACCTTATTAGGCAATATCATATGTAAAGAGGGATTAATGGTGTGTTGGTGTAAATAAAGTCTTGTACCTAGCTAATTCATTACTAGGGGACTTATTTACATGTTAAGTTTACTTAGGTTCTAGGAATATTTCTAGGTGTTAGTTGTCATTAGTTGTTATCTTATTTTTTTGACTTGTAACACATGTGACCTAGGTAAGTGTCATAAGTTTTCTCATGTCGTATGATTAAGAAACTTATCATAATCTTATGATATCTTGCATCTCACTTTGGCTATATAACCAGGGGGTCTCTACTACATTGTATAGAAACACTCATAACATTAAATCATAATTGATAAGAATACAACTTGTTCTTGTCATATTCATATTCTCTCTTTGTGCTTTATATTTGGCCTCAAGATACCGGGTGGCTATCTCCATAGCCAATTCTAACATGGTATCAAAGCGGGTTGGGTGTCATTGGATAGTTTTTTTCTAAAGAGAGTTGGTAAATCTTGAAAAGTTGAGTATGCTCTTCTCTTGCATCGTATGATGATCTGGAGAATCATAAAATCTTGATAGAAATACCATATTTGGGGGGTTCCTCTTTGTGGCTTTTCATTGTAGGTTCAAATTGGATCTTGTTGATGCAAATCTAAGCTCACCATTGAGTATAGAGGGTTTGAGAAAGTCAATTATTTTTTCCTTTTGTTTCTTCCAAATCGGACATATGAGGCCAAATCTATGAGGGTTTGAAGTTGAAGAGTGGTTGCCAGTGCTAGAAGGTAGCCTCTTTTTTGGAGCATTTTGGGTCAAATTTGACCCTTCCATCATGTCCAAAAGGCCCAAAAACCCTAAGATTGACCGTCAATTCGTCAAATTCAAAGCAATTGTCCGCTAAGAAAAAAAATTGCCTAGGGAATCGTAGGACCCCCTAGGTCATCATAAATGCACAATTAGGTATGATTTGATAAAAAAATATTTTATTTTGATTATTTTTTTTGAAAAGTTTATATAGTTTCAATTTAATTTTTCAGAAAAATTTAATAAAAAAAATCAAAAAAGAAAAAAAGGGCAAGTCTACATACATAGAGAGTACCTGCAACTACAAGTTCTTTGTGTACTAGCATTGTACCTATCTAGTAGGTTGTTGCCAAGTAGTAGTGCTCTATTCACCATCCATGGCCCCACAAAAGCAAGTGACTGATATAATTAAACTGATCGACAGTCTCAAAAATAACTGGCAAATAGATTTAACAATCAATGGTTTAATAAAAAATTAGGTGAACAGTTGTAATCAAACTCGAGGTACAAGATTCCCACTGAATATTCTTGCACAATATTCTATGTGATTCTGATAGTATATGTGACATGCAACAAGGTGTCAAAATTAAGCAGGAGAAATCAACATATTCTGTGGGCATGGAATATTCCTCTGTGATGTCTATTTAACTGTCAAATTTATGCCATTTTTTTTTTTTTATGTTAGCAATACGTCAACAATTTTTTGAAAAAAATTTCCCCCTTCACAAATGAGCTTTTTAATTTTGCAAGCAAAGTTCAGTGGCTCATAACTTGCTCATTTTGACTCATTTTTTCAAGCAATTTTTTTTAATTTGGAATAATTTTTCATGCTATTTGTAGTGGTACAATCAACATTTTATTTTGGTGTCTATATTTTTAAGAAATTGCATATTCTAACAGGTGTTGTTGCTTCATCTTCATTTTGGGAACTTCAAGGGCTCATAACTTGCTCCTACGGTAATGTTTTTGGGTGATTTTTTTTTTAAAGTGCATATTTTTTCAAGTACTTTCTAGTGGTGTAATTATTTTGATCTCATATTTTGCAAAAAAATTACTTTAAACCTTTGGAATTTTTTGGCATTTGCATGTACCAAGATCAAGACCACTTTGTTGTTTCTGGAAAGTGGCAACTGTAAACACACTAAATGTAAAGTGCCAAATAAAATATTGCTTGGGGGGTTTCATGATTGAGTAATTTGGGGGGGACTAGTCTTGTAGTGGTTGGTTACATTATTTTTCTTGGTTTGTGTTCTTGTAATGGGAAAATATCAAATTGAACTCCTAACTCCACATAATTATGCTACATGGAGAAAATTAGTATGTAACTATCTCATGGGAAAAGGTCTAATATGCTATCTAAAGGAAACCATTTCTCAACATACTAATGCTAAAGAATTGGCAAGATGGGAGATTAATCATGAGAAAACACTTGGATGCATATGTTCATTAGTCTCATTGATTTACAATTTCATATTGAATCATGCAAAACACCAAGAGACTTGGGAGGATTTTGAAAAATTGTATGCTAAAACATATAAGATTAGGGGAAATCAGATTGATAATGATTTGATGAATCTTAATCCTAATTTTTTTTACCACATCCAAGACTACATCTCCAAAGTTAAGCAACTAAGAACATAGTTGAAAGAATGCAACATTGATAAAGAGGATTTACAATTGATTCTAAACGTGTTGTCCAAGCTTGGTCCTAAGTATTTAGTGTTTGTTTATATCTTTCATACCCATCAAATTTCTATGAGAGCATCATATGTTGATCCTAATTTTTATGACTTTAAAAATCTCCTAATTCAAGAGGAAGCTAAGTTAATGAACATGGGTCTAATCAACTCTTCCAAGTCACAAGCATTGTTGGCTAGTGAGTCTAAGGTACAAAAAGAATCACAGGATTTTGATAAGAAGAAAATGAAGAAAAAGAACAAGCCACATAAAGAATCAGAATCCTCACCCTCAAAAAGAGAATCATCTAAGAAGGAGAGGCCTACTTGTGAATATTGCAAGAAGGATGGAAGTGAAGAACACTATAGTTATAAGAAGGATATTGATGAGTTGAAACATCTTCTCAAAAAGAATCACATTGATTTTCTTCTAGAATGTCTGAATCACCTCCTTCGTCAAAATAGTCTGAAAATGACAATGGTCAAGCATCTACATCAAGATATAAATCACATGCTCTTTATGCTCTTTCAGGTCATGGATTCTAGATTCAAGAGAATCTCATCATATGGCATCTTCGAATTCTATACTATATTCTTTTCATCCTTGTACTATATCTCCTACCTTGATGGGAAAAAATACATACATGAGTGTAATTGGGAAGGGATCTATTAGTTTTGGGGACAACACTTTCTAGGATGTTTTGTGTGTTCCTCATTTGATGAACAATGTTCTTTCCATATATCAAATTACACATGGTGGAGATGGGAGAAATGTGGAGTTCACACCTAATTCAATCATCATTTGAGACTTGGAGAGTTGAGATATCATTGCTACTAGGGTGGTTGATCATTCATCTCAGTTGTATACCTTTGCAAATTCTTCTTTTGATGGTGATATTGTCCCTTCGGCTGTTGATCACATTTCTAGTATGAACCATTATTCATAGGAGACTTTTGGCTACTTGACCTTGGGAGTTCTCACATCAAATCCAGTTCTTGAGTCATGTATTATATCTCCTCCATCTGTTGTTTTACTTGAGGATGCTTGTGATTCCATAGTTTTGGTTCCTTCTGATTTAGTGCAATAGGACAGTCATTGTATTTTATATTTGGCTACTTTAGATGGCTTCTTGAGAGGTATTTCAAATTTTTTTGTGGAATCTCATCTTATAGATTTGGGGGACATCATTGATAGCATTTATCTTCTCTTTGATTGAGAAGATCCTTCTTTAGTTGTTGCGAGGGAACACCTTGACCCTCTTGTTCAATCTCTACATGATCATTCTTTGCAGTTTGATGTGAGTGTGGATACTTTTGGACAACATTTAGAGGAGTATTCTTTGTCTTCAGAGGCGATATCTTTCTCTTTGGATCATGTTCTACATTTATCTCTACTATATTCTGGATTGTCCTCTTTAGCAATGTGGCCTAGAACATGTGTTTGGAGTGTGTTAGCTTTCAACATCAACATGAAGACACTTGAGCATTCTTTAGAGAAATCATCATACATCATCCATATTCCTAAAATCCTACATACATTCGTGGCTTTGTTTCTTCCTAAGGAGAGGAATGTTGTTCATCAAGATTGGATCATCTTCAACATTCAATGTTGAGATTTTACCATCATTGCAGGAGACTCAACATTGAGGGGGGGATTCCTTGTGTCTCCCCTTCTTCTCTCTTATGGGGGGTATTTTTCCTCACATAGGGTTTTGGCCTTCTCATGCATCATTGAGATCATTTTACTTTTTGTATTTCATCTCTCTTTTGGGGAGGAGTTTTGTCCCACTGGGTTTTCTCCTTTTATCCATTTGTGAGAGATTGCATTGCATATGTACATGGGTACCTAACATGGCCTAGTAGCTGGGACCCATCATTGCATCTTTGTGTCATTTGCATAATAATCTACTACTCCCTAAGTTACACTTAAGGGGGGGTGTTTGTGTAAATAAAGTCGTGTACCTAGTTAATTCATTACTAGGGGACTTATTTATGTGTTAATTTTACTTAGGTCCTAGGAATATGTCTAGAAGGTGTTGGTTGTCATTAGTTTTTAATTTATCTTTTGAATTGTAACAAATGTGACCTAGGTAAGTGTGATAATTTGTCTCATGTCATATGATTAAGAAACTTGTCATAATCTTATGGCATCTTGTATCTCACCTTGGCTATATAACCAAGGGGTTTCTACTACATTGTACAAACACACTCATAACATTGAATCATAATTGATAAGAATGTAGTTTATTCTTATCATATTCATATTCTCTCTTTGTGCTTTCCATTAGGCCTTAAGATCTTGGGTGATAATATTCATAGCCAATTCTAACATGGTGAACCTTATGAAAGTTGCCCTAATACTAAAATTACCTCCACCTAAGAATGCACTAGAAGTTAAGATATTTTTAGGCTATACATAATAACATAGAAAGTTTATGAAGGGATATGTTGATATTGTTGCACCATTAGAAGATCTATTGAAGGAGAAAATTGGTAGGAAAATTCAATGGGATGAAGAGTCTCAAAAATCATTTGATACATTAAAACAAAAGATTGTGAAAGAACCAATCCTTATATTCTTGGATTGGAACAACCCCTTCCATGTACATGTAGACACTTTCGGTATCACTATAGGAGTAGTGCTTACCCAACCTAAAGGGAATAAAGACCATCCTATTGCATTTTCTAGAAGGAAATTATCTACCATAGAGAAGAATTATACCACCATAGAGAGAGGTATTGGCAATGGTCTACGCACTCCAAAAATATAGACATTACCTCCTATCCACCCCAATTCACTTTTTTCACTGATCATGAACCTCTTAAGTATCTACTCAAGAAACTGGTAATGCATAGGCACATATGTAGAAGAGTTTGATTTTAAAATTATGGTAAAACCCAAGAATAATAATCAAGGATCAGATTATTTGTCATGAATTGAAGCTAGAGAAGAGTTAGATGCCCAAGGGGAAGATTTACCTGACACACACCTATTCCACATCATTGTAGTACCAAAGGAGCTAGAAGATATTTCCATTTTTCTTTCTATAGGAAATTTTCCCAAGGATCTATCATTGCAAGATAAATAGTCACTAGCCTTACACCCTAGTAGAAGGAGAGCTACACCATCTTGGGAGAGATGATATTTTGAGAAGGGTGGTATACAAACATGAAAGGAAATAAATTTTAAAAGAAGCACATGAAGGAGTTGGAAGAGGCCATAACTCCAGAGAAACTATAGTTAGAAGGGTAAAACTTGTAGGATTATGGTGGCCAACTCTTCATAAAGATGACAAAATACACAAAAGGATGTGATATTTTCCAAAGAGTAGGGAAACCTACCGCACGGGATGAAATTCCACTTAGACCAGTACTAACTCAAAATCCATTTAAAAAATGGGAAATAGACATCATTGGACCTATTGACCCACCAACAAAACATTCTAAGCCAAGGTTCATTATAACTAGAGTGGAATACCTTACAAAGTGGGAGGAGGTAGTACCTACAAAGGATTGCATCACAAAGATTGTCGCAGGTTTCCTATATGATAATATCATTACAAGGTATGGTTTTCCTCTGAGCACAATAAATGATCAAGGAAAACACTTTGTAAACAACATGATAAATTTTTTACTACAAAACTATATGATAACAAACAATAAAATTTTCCCCTATCATTCACGAGAAAATGGGGCAAGCAAAGCACTAAACAAGATAATTGGTAAGGCATTAACCAAGATGTGTGATGGGAATAGAATAGATTGAGATGTAAGGGTACCCGTGACACTCTAAGTATACCATACCTCATATAAGATGACAAGTAAGTTCACTCCATTTCAATTGGTATATGGAATTGATGTGATAGTACCTATGAACTTCATAGTTCCTAATATATGCACCACACTCACTTTGTAGTTGGAGAACGATCAATCTTTGGCAAAATGGATAGAATATTTGGAAAAATTGGATGAGCATAGGAAAATTGCAATGTATAACAACCAACTTAAGCAGTAGAGGCAAAAATCATGGCATGATAGAAATTTTTAGATTGAAAATATTCAAAATAAAGGATACGGTTTTGCTTTATGACAACAAGTTCAAGAAGCAAGCGAAGCTGAAGGTTAGATGGTTAGGGCCATATTGCATTCACGACATCACTGAATCTAGAGTGGTAAAGCTGAAATAACTGGATATAACACTCTCATGTTAGGCGTGTTAATGGTGTACACCTTAAGCACTATCACTTGCTGGTAGGTTGAAAACATCAAATACAAGAGTAACATCCTAATGTATACTGTGTACACTATATTTCAAAACATAGATAAAAATTGTATGATGCTAAAAATGAAAACATTGAATTCACAAATGAGAATCAACATGCATTCAACATCAGATTGAAGTATTTACAAATGAACACAAATGCAAGAAATAAAATACTAATTACTAAGAAATAAAACACATGCATTCAAAAGGAAAATCACTCCATTATTATCCTATCTACAAGATCTTGTCTTTTCTCTCAAATTTTTTGCAGCAAAAAGCACAAGAGGCTATGTAGAATGGATTTGATCGAAATGAAATTGGGGTTGTGTTTGAAAAGTGAGGAGGAAGAGGGATTTTATACATGTCCTTGTGAGAAAGATCCAAATTTTGGGAGAAATGTGGGATAAATGGTTATGTGGAATTTTATAAATATTTCATAAATGCATGAATAAAATTAGTGAATAGATAAATGATAATGAACTAAATGATTATGTAAATAGAGTTAATGCAAATGATTGTGCAAATGAAGCTTATGAATGCGAATAAATGATTATGTAAATGCTTTAATGAAATTGGTTTATGATTATGAATATGAGTTAATGATTATGCAATGGATTTAAATACAATATGCAATGGATAAATGATTATGGAAGTGTATTTAGTGATAATGGATTAATGAATTAGACAAATATTTAAATTATTTATGAATATGCAAATGATTAATGAAATGATAAATATTTATGAAATGGATTAATAAAATATGCAAATGGATTATTTAAATGAAATGGAAAAATGTTTGGATATGCAAATGATTTAGGAGGAAAATATATTAATGAATTAATTAAATAGATAATGGAACCTATTTAATTAATAGAAGAAATTAAATTATTATAAGGATATTTTTATGTGTCTACATTTTTCCCCTCTTTGATACAAAGCAGCCTATCGCGTTGTTTCAAAGAAAAAGAATTGATTAACTGATACAAGCCCCAGGGATATCTAGGTAAGGATGATGATAAGGTTTGATATGCCCCCTCGAAAGATTGATCAAACAAATTGTAAGAAGATTGATCTCTCGATAGATTACATGAAAATGATTAGATGATTGATATTGCACAAGTGATTAAGCGATGTACATTTGATGAAAATGCACAATAGATAAGAGGAGATGCACATTTGATGAAAATGCACAACTAATAGGCGTAACTAAACAATTGATGGAAATGCTCAATATAGCCAAGTTGATAAGCTAATTAAACTAATTGAGATTGATGCTAGCACAAAACAATGATTGATTAATAGATTGGGTGATCAAGGAGCAGATTGATTGATTTGATATTTGGATTATAAGACAAGCATCAATTATATAAACCATTTAATCATTCTTTGAAATAAGGAGCATGAAGAAAATGAAATGATGAAGGAAATGAATGATGGAAGAAATGATAAATGAAAAGAGATGTGAAGGAAATGAAGGAGGTGAAGCTTCTTGTGCTTTACAAAGTGTTTTATCATCATAGAGCTTATTATGTCGCAAATTAGTATAAGTGTCTAGATAACATGAACTTCTAGATAAGATTAATATTGTATGTGTTTTTATTTAGAAATGAAGTATAAGCATCTAGGTATAAGGACCTTAGATGACCTGAATACTTATTGTATGGAAGACACTATTAGATAAGGAATGCTTTTATCCACACTAGACTCATAGGTCCTCGATTATTTTAGTCAACCATGTCTTAAGACGATTCATCCTATGAATAAGAAACAATCCACAGACAACAAACAAGTGAACATGCCCTTTCCTTGCCTCTCTAGTCCAAGACATCCTCGAGAAGCTAAAAGACATGCCACCAAAGATAAAAAATCATAAAATTAATCAAAAGACCAACAAACAGACATCATGCTTCAATGTAGATCTAATTCTTGTCACAGTTTATGTGTTTGGTTGGATTTGAAAGATGGATTAATAGGTATGTTGCAATGTTTGCTTGATTGTCAATCGTGACACATTTCAATTTTGTTGAAGTTCAAAGCTAGGTGGCGATTTGAAAGTGTCACTATTTTTGGATTTTCTTTGAAGTTATGTGATTTTTTTTGGATTTTTGAAATATTTGGTTTTTTTTGGATTTCTGGAATATTTAATTTCTTTTTTTGAATTTTGAATATTTGAATTTTTTGGATTTTTGAAATATTGATTTTTTTTGTATTTTTTGGAATATGTAATTTTTTTGGATTTTCTAGAATATTTAATTTTTGGTATGTTTCTAGGACTTTAAAGAGGGAATACAATGAAATGTGATATATGTTTGGCTGAATAAACTAGGTGCCCCACACTAGAGGTAGTGCAACCATGGATAAATGATAGATCAAAATGAAAGATTCATTGCAAAACATGTCACACAAGCAACATATCTCTTGTTGAAAGATGATAATGGCTGATTGATTAAGATGTCAAGAATTATTGATTTCATAAGGCATGATGATGATAACTACTTAGAATCACTGATTCCTCTAAGTACGGTAATATTGATGATTGATTGACAAAATATATTAGGATTGGATAATGTTTTTCAGCTAGGCTCAAGTATGATTTGCATAATAATATTTGATGTTGCAAAGGGACATGATGGCCCACCCTTGGGTAGTGTAATCATGGAAAAATTATAAGGATTTGAACTATGATGGAATGGTAATGCATAAGGATATGAAAGGAAATCCAAAGCATACATTTGTAATTTTTCCCCTAATCTCATCAAGAACAAAGAAAGGAAATGGGAAATGAATTTTGATAAGCTAGGAGATATGGAATGGAAGAATGCAAGGATAAGGATAATTAATAGGATGATCAAGATCAACTAGATAAGATATGGACACAATGTCTAAGTATTTTTCCCCTATTCCTCATCAAGACCAAAGGAAGGAAATGGGACAGGGATTTTGATAAGCTAGGAGATATGGAATAGAATAATGTAAGGATAAGGATAATGCATAGGATGATCAAGATCAACTAGATAAGATATGGACACAATTCCTATGTATTTTTCCCTTATTCCTCATCAAGACCAAGGAAGGGAAGAAAGGATATATTTAGATAAAATGATGGAATATGGATAAGGTGAAGGATATGATACGAAAGATATGGACAAAGTGTATAGGATAAGATGTATGATGTTAAAGAAGACCCTTAACCTTGTCAAGATAAAAGGTGGAAAGGTAACTTAGGATGAACATAAAGAGGATAATGGATATGAATGATAGGATGGATGAAACTTTCCCCCAAGTGTAGAGTGCAAGATGAAATGGAAGGTAGTATATGAATGATAGGAAGATGGAGGGAGGACTCAAGCATCAAGTTCCATGACTAATATCCCTAGAATATGTGCTCTAATAAACCACAACAATGGGAATTAGACTCATAAATGCTGATAGAATAATGGCATGATGGAAGAAGCTAAGGACTTACGAAAAGGTTTGGATTAAAGGAGGATAATGGGGGATGGATGTTGGATAATGGATAGGAGGTTGGAATGCTTGTTTATGGTTATAAAGAAAGGATGGAAAGATCAACATCGAAACACACCTTGAAAGGTGGTGGAGTGATGGAGGAAAAATGGATTTGGAAGGTGATAGGTTTTTAGATGGAAGATTAGAGGAAGCTTTTGGATTATCAAATTTGGATGCCAATTTAGATTTTATTGCTTCTATTGTACTTTTAGGAATCCACATATCTTTTGACTTTGATTTTTGCGTTGTGGGCCTTTGTGGCCTTTGAGATTTTTCTTTTTGCTTTATGGACCTTTGTGGCCTTTGAATTTATTTTTTTGCTTTGTGGGCCTTTGTGGCCTTTGATTTTTTTATTTTGAATTTGCATCATATTTTCTTTCATTTTTGCATGTCTCTTCGAGGAGATATGTTGATCCTTTGATATATATGGATTTTGATATGGAATATTTTGACATTTGGTACCAAAATTGCTTCCAAGAGCAATGGGATGGGTGGATGGAGATGAATGATATGGAGGTATTATGGATGGGTTAATGTAGGTAGAATTTTGAGAGGGAATCAAGGATGTGTTCCTTTGTTGTTCTTGATGAATAGGAGATGGAGGGATGTAGGGCCCCAATATGGATGGAAGGGTTGATGAACTAGGGTTTGGATGATAAGGACCAATGATAGATGGAAGGTTTGATGGACTAGGATAAGAACCTAGGATAGATGGAAGGTTTGATGGACTAGGATACTTAGGTTTATTTTGATGGAATCTAGACTTACAATGGGTACAATGTCTTGAGTGTGAGGTGTATAACTAAGGCCATGATAATATGGATTTTCTTGGATATAAAGGGATTCTAAGATACTTTTTTCATGAAGGCCTAATCCTTCGACTTTGTAGTTCATACTTTGACACATTCATTTGCCAATGGGATATGTATTATTTATGAAAAAAGATGCAAGTCCATCGTGAGGTGGATGTTATATGGAAGGAATAACAAGATCTTGGAGTAAACCACTTTGGATAAAAGTGAGGGTACCAATTTGATAGGTAAGGGGCTCATGAATATCTTGAATATGGGTGATAGACTCTTGTGGATGATTCTGATCATGAAGGGAATTAGGATGGGTGATAGGATCTTGACATGGGGATAATGCGGTACTTTGATCTTGACTTGGAAAAGGATCACAAGGTGTAGGAGATGGAGTAGCTTGATCTTTATTAGGTATGTAACCATCATGAAGTGGTATGAAAGGAATATCTTGTTCATGAGAAGGATGACCGTCATCATGGAATGAAAGGGTATCCTTGAATAGAGGTATATCTTGATCTTGACGAGGAAGGGAATCCTGAGACTTTGTGGAAAGCATATCTTGATCAACAGATGATAGGAAATCATTGAATATGATGGAAGAACTATCATGCTCTTGGGATGCAATGGAGTCATGAGATGGTATGGATTCATTAGATGAAGTGGAAGGGGAAGTTGGAAGGATACTTTTCTCTTGAGATGGAAGGGGATCATCTTGGATGAAACAAAAAGAGACAAGGGGATCATCATGAGGTTCTTGAGAGATGGGATTGGAGATTTTTGGTGTTATTAGATGGAGTGGAAAGAATACTTTGATCTTGATGTGCAAGGGAGTCTATTCTAGCATGCTTTGGACTAAGAAATTGACATGAATCATTGTATGTAGATAGTATGATGAGAGAGGATGGTTGGATAGTCTCATTAACTTAGGTGAAAGAATCATGAGGTTTATTTTGAATTATGGGGGATGAAGATAGATGCATGACATGGTAGGATTGCACAATATTATTTTTGTTTGAAGACTTAGATTTGGGTTTCTCATTTAGCCTTTGCAGAAAGTCATGATCATTGAACCAGGATGATGTACTTTTGGGTGAGGATAAAGGCTTATGAGATGATTACATCACTTCATTCGAATGTTGGGATTCTAGTTGTTTTTCAATCTCTTTCAAACAATAGTAAAGATATTCAATCCTTTGGTCTCATTCATGGATCATAGATGAATATGAAGGATAATAGTTAGACATGTTTGGTTGATGGTTTTGGGAATGTTTTTCAAGGTCTTTAGGGATGGTTAGACATGATTAGTGAAGTTTTGGGAGGGTCATGGATGGTTTAGGGATGATTATTATGATGGATTCAAAGCATGAGACCTGAAGGTTATGATAGGTGATGATATTTGATTGAGATTGAATTTTTTTGTGACAAGAATATAGTTCAAACATGAAAGCACAATATCTGAATGTTTTGACTTGACTCGAAAACAAGTACAACCTATGGCTAGCCACTACAGATAAATCCAAGCCCCACATATTCAAAGCAAATAGCTTAGGAGTTTTGTGAAATTGGCTCCCCTCCATAGCACACGCTTCTCAGGTATACCAAACACTGAATTCCCCAAAGAGGAATTTTCTATCTCGACTTGGCTTCGCTTTGACCTCCTATGCCAACAAATAGAAGGATTTTGGCTACTAAAACAAAAGGAATCTAGTAGGGGATTATTGTGAATAGAGATCCCATCTGTAATAGCCTAAGAAGTAGGAGGCCCACTCCCACTCTCATCACCAACAAATCTCGATAGACCAAGGGTCTCATGACTTGACTTCGAATGACACTAGCCACTCCTTGGGGTACAACTTTCATTCTCCCCCCTTTGACATAGCCCAATGAAAAATGTGCTCAAGGTCAAACCCTGAGGTGATGAAATCCCCAAGCAAGCCTCTACTAAAAATAAAATTGGAGACCAACGTGTATTTCTTGTCACCCAGGTTCACACAAGTGCACAAAGGGAGGGGATACATACACACTAGCTCGGTAACACATAATGTGCAAGCAGACCAAACACAACAAACAAAGTTCTTTTTAAGCACCAATTGAAATGTGATCTACTCTAAAGAAAACAAGGTTTATTAGTTTCAGTTTAAAGTCTTGGACACATGAAAACTTGCAAAACCCATTAGTAGTTTCTTAAAGATGTCTTGGACCAATAGAAAGTTTCAAAACCCTAGTTAGCACAAGGGGTTAACCAAACAAGATCTGATTATTTGATAATATATTTGACCTAAAAATTAAAAATTTAAATAAGGTACCCCTATTGAATTTCTGAGAGCTTTCCAAATTTATAAAAAAAAATTAAAAACCCTTTATTTGGACCCTAGAGAGCAAAGTAATGAAAAATCTGCAATATTTAAAGATCAGATGTTTCAAAATATATATGATGTAAAAATGAAAACTATAAAGAAAAAACCCCCTCTAAAATTGTGATCCCTTTCCAAATCTATAAAAAATTTAGAAAAATTCCTTAATTTGCTTCTTATAGAGCATATTTATGAAAAAAACACAATTTTTAAAGATTTGATGTTTCAAAAAATATATGATGTCCAAATGAAAACTATAAAGAACCAAACCCCTCTAAAATTGTGAGCCCTTTCTAGATCTATAAAAATTTCAAAAAATGTGCCGATTTGCATCTAGAAAGCAAGATTTATGAAAAAACATAAAATAGTTAAATAATGTGTAAAATTGTTGATAAAAGGCTAATTTTTGGACTATGGCTGTTTGAGATGATCCTTAACATGTAGTAAAAAAAATAAAAATTGCAGCTGTTTGGAAGAAATGATAAAATATTTCCAAACTAGGGTTTTTGTCTAAAAAATGATGTGAAACCTACAAGAAAAAGCTACACCATTTTCACATTAGGTTCACCATTTGTATGATAATGGAAATGAAAACCTTGAATTCATAAATGAGAATCAACATGCATTCAACATCATATCAATGAAGTATTTACAAATAAACACAAATGAAATAAATGAAATACTAATTACTAAGAAATCAAACACATGCATTCAAAACGAAAATCACTCCATTGCTATCCTATCTACAAGATCTTGTCTTTGATATAAGATTTCTTGTAGAAAAAAGCACAAGAGGCTATGTAGAATGGATTTGATGAAAATGAAATTGGGGCCATGTTTGAAAAGTGAGGAGGAAGCAGGATTTTATAGACGTCCTTGTGGGAAAGATCCAAATTTTGGGAGAAATGTGGGATAAATGGTTATGTTGAATTTTATGAATATTTCATAAATGCATCAATGAAATTAGTGAATAGATAAATGATAATGAACTAAATGATTATACAAATAGATTTAATGAAAATGATTGTGCAAATTAAGCTTATGAATGCGAATAAATGATTATGTAAATGCTTTAATGAAATTGGTTTATGATTATGAATATGAATTGGGTATGTGCAGGATCATCATGGAAAAAATAGGCCCTTAAGTGGCAATGAAAATTTAGAAAAATCAGAGTTAGGCAACTTGACATAAAAATTTGAATAAGTTGTCTATATTATTTCAAAAATATGTAAGAATAGAATCTGTGGAAAATTGAATGTAGTTTCTAAACTACTAAGTTTATTTTATTTTTTTAAAAGTCTATTTGGTGAAAAATTTGAAATTTCAATGTAGTAGTACTTAAATTTCGAGAAAAAAATGAGTAGGTGTTTGTATGACCACCCTAACAACAATAAAATGATAATATTTTTTTATAATATTTTAGATATAAGTAGAGGACTCATGT
>VDFB02000017.1:371314573-371350231 GCA_007258455.2 Sequoia sempervirens | reverse complement strand
GGTCAAGATTCCTAGAATATACCCCTCTTGAAGAACTAACCAAACCAACTTTTGTAACGTCAATCTATATGAAATTGATCCAAGTTAGTATAGAATTGTCAGTAATAAGAACATATTTACCAAGCACAAAATAAAATAAACACATACCTCTTTAGGCTGATCTTTTTCTATATCTCCTTTAGGTGTTTCAACACCTCCTCCTTGAGGTGTTTCAATACCTCCTCCTTCAGGTGTTCGAATAACTACTCCTTCAAGTGTTGTGGCACTTATCAACAATGATGTATAGCTCACAACTTCCTGTACATAAAAATGACAAGTACATATGAAACTATGAATCTATGTCAATGTATGCATAATCAATAAAAGATCTTATAAATCTTAATTCAATCAAATTTGAGTTCAATTGTACCTTTCCCTTATCTAACACTGTGCCTCCATAGTCTGGAGAATGTTGCACCTCGCTCGCACTAAGTGTTTCCTACAAGAAGAGAATAACATATAAGTTAATATATAATTTCATTAATGACAATTCAAATGACAAGCAAGTATACAGTAAGAAAATGTAAATGAGTGAGTGTGAAAATACATACTATGTGTGTCTCGAGGCCAAATGAAATGGACCTAAGGGTGCTATCAGTCACCCATGTGAGCTCCTTCTCAGACATTAACTGTTAAATAGACCATGTAAATAAATATTAGTACTTGATACTATCTCTTATTGATATTCATTTAAAAAAAATGCAAGTTATGAATTTACACCTAAAATGTTACCTATGTAACTATTCCAATTTCCACCTCTCTAGAAGGAGAGGACTCTGTAGGGTGTGCTCCACTCCCCTGCATGTGATCTTCTATAATCTCCACATCCTAGATGTCATAATTAGAAGTGTCTAATGGATGCTTAGGGGGCTGTACAATAGGACCCAAGCATATTTGTTGGCACATATTGCAAATACGTGGCAAAAAAATATGTGGACCCGAGGAGGATGATGCAACAGTACTGGATCCATCGCCAAGATCACCAGACTGTGGCTGAGCTACTAAAGAAGCATGGGAAACGAAAAGACCACTCAAAGAGTGAATGGCCTGGATAGTTTGTGTGGCTACATCCTCCGTAATATTTGGATGTTATACTGGAGGTGGTGGAGGAAGGGGAGAATGGGGAACATGTGGGCACTTGACTACTCTAGCTGCCCTTGGCCTGTCCTGGGGCATACCTCCACCAACGCCCTGGAAGGGTTTAATGTCAAAGTAATTGACATGATGCCCTAACAAAAACTTAGCATATTTTTTTTTAATAAAGTAAAAAGGTACATCAAGATTATTGTTGGGTGGTTTATCAAAAACCATACACCAATGATCCCAAAAGTTATCTACTATGCCCCTATGTGTGCACCATTTTATAGAAAGTTTTGGTTTGTTAACATTAGCTGGAAAACGAGTGCTGCGGTTAATAAATAAAGAGGCTATTTGGGATTTTTTAATTTGCATATTTGTCACATCATCATAAGACAATCCACATGCATAATATTCCCTCATGGTTTCTCACCATGAATGAAAGGCATTATGTTGGGTGGAGAGGGTTTCTACATTTTTAATTATTCCTGTCAATGTGGTTGACATACGGGATAATCAAGGGATTTTCTTATAAACATCACAAATTCCCCTCAATTGCTCCAATTTTTCATGAATTAAGTCTTCAATTGATGGTTGCGGAGGTGGTGGAGCATTTGGCATTTCTGCATTTTGATTCTCAGCTAGTGGATTTTCATTCTCAACTGGTGGAATTTGTGCATTCTCATTCTCGCAGCCATAATGCCTTGATTAAAGTTAAAAAATAATTAATATAATTAAAATTAGACAATATAAATGAAAATATTATAAAAATACCCTAGTTTTTAAAAAAATCCAAAAAAAACCCTACTTTTTAACAAAAATCTATAAAACTCTCTAATTTTTAATACAAATACATAAGAAACACTACTTTTAAATCAAAATCCATAAAAAAACATTCATTTTTTTATCAAAATCCATTCTAAACTCAATTGTTTCATAAAAATTCAATCAAAAACCCTATTTTGAAAAAAAAATCACAAAAAACATTCATTTTTTTATCAAAATCCATTCTAAATTCAAATTTTTTCATAAAAATTCAATAAAAGCCCTATTTTGAAAAATCCACAAAAACATTATTTTTTATCAAATCCATTCTTAAACTAATTTTCATAAAATTCAATCAAAACCCTATTTTTAAAAAAAATCCACAAAAAACTATTTGAAATTATCCAAATCTAATTCAAAATTGAATCAAAGAAAAATAAAAATAAAAAATCTTACCCTTTCAAATCGGATATTGGCGAAATCGGATATCCGTTACATGAAGAACATCCTCACTGTGCGCCCGCAGGTTGTTGACTATCAAATAACTTTAAAACAACAACAGATTTTGTATATATATGCTTTTTACAAATCGGATATCCGATTTGGAAAACTAGGATTGGTGTTTGCTTTGGTGGTGTGTACTGACACTCGAGCGTAAAAAAAGTCAACACGGTATTTTCGCCTTTTTGGGTTGATGAAAGACGTGTTTTTTTCTTCATTGCCACTTTTTGGCCCACCATGATCCTGCACATACCCAGTTAATGATTATGCAATGGATAAATGATTATGCAAGTGTATTTAGTGACAATGGATTAATGAATTACACAAATGTTTAAATGATTTATGAATATGCAGATGATTAATGAAATGATAAATATTTATAAAATGGATTAATGAAAAACGAAAATGTATTATTTAAATGAAATGGATAAATGTTTGGATATGCAAATTATTTAGGAGGAAAATATATTAATGAATTAATTAAATAGATAATGGAACCTATTTAATTAATAGAAAAAATTAAACTATTATAAGGACAATCTAGTGTAACAAAAAAATATCATAAAAAATCAAAAAACCTAAAAAGTAAGTCGTCACATCAGAATGGTTGGAAAATCCAGTGTAACAAAAAATATCATTAACTACATTACCACCCACTCATCTATTTAGCACCCAATCTCACCCTCGAATCCTCACTTGCATCCTACACATTCTATTTTACTTTTCTCAATCAGCTACGAACAAACCCTAGAAGCTTCCTGCACTCTACAAAACTTCCTGCTAAAATAATGGCCACTCCCATAATAGTAAATATCTCTTATAAGCCTCAAATCAAGTATCATGAGTATCCCTATAAGGCCCTAGAAACATATAAGGATGGGGAATTCTCTCAAATCCCCCATAATGTAGTATACTTGGAGGATGTCCAAAAGTACATCCATGGCAAAATCGTAGAGATTGACAACATGAAGCTTGAAGACCTTTGCCTAACCCTTCTAGAAGATGATGAAAAGAAATATAAGTAGAATACATGGAGATTAGCTAGAAGAACCTAGACATCTGGAAAGATTATCTGGACTTTTGTGATGAGGAGGCGTGGATTAAAATTGTGTTGATCCAGGTACACAATGAATTCATGTACATGGAAAAACCCTACTAGATCACAAAGGAATCTATTCACATGATGACATGGATAAGAATGGTAGAAAACATCCTCGCTAAGAAAGCAATTAAAAATAGCAAAGTTTAATAGTTGACTAGAGCAACTTTTGATGATAGAAGGATGAACATCAATAAAATAAAAAACGTCAAACACTAATAAGTTGCAATGGGGATAGCCTTTAAAATATATTATGTCAACTAGGAAGACTTTGCCATAGCTACCATAATCCACATGATATATCAAATGGTGATGGAAGGATTTACAAGGTCTTGAGGGAGAAACTATTAGAGAATATTTAGAAAATCAAGACCTCCAAGTACCATTTCTAATATGGTAGATTTCTTATTTGCTTAATGCTCTATTTCCTTAAGGAATTTCCCAATTTCAAATGAAAATCATGGCAACTAAACTACATAGTGGCAGCACAAATCAAGCACCAAATTTACCAATTTTTGAACACTAAAGCATATACAGCCACATACTGGGGGTTCTTCAAAACCTTCCAAGAAGAAATGCAAGAAAGGGAAAGGATTCCCTATGCATCCACCACCTAGTCAACAACACAATTACATTCATGATGGACAAAGGCTACACATATATGGAGGCGGTAGAACCATGCATAGTTTTGATACTACAACTACCAAACAAAGTCACCGCACAAGAAGTGGATGCATATGTGGCTTACTCAGCCATCTCGATGATCCTACCACAAAATAGTTCAACACATATAAAGAAGTAATGGAAAAAAGGATTGAAAATGAGGCTAAGGATAATTCGGAGAACAAAATAAAACTCCACAAGAAATGAGGTATATTGGAAGGAGGATTTGCATAATTCACAGCTACCACAATATAGTCAAAGAAATCCTCTGTAATAAGGTCGAGGAGGATCCCCAACACTTAATTGGGTGAATCAAAATGCCCCACAACATCCACACAAGAAATATCCACCCTGGGGAAGCCACCGCAAGTCACCCCACAAAAGAGGGCTAGGCAAGAAAGGCCCAAACAAATGGCTAAGCAGTGAATGCAAAAAGAAAGAAAATACAAGGAAGTAGAAGAGATAGTAGAAGAAGTGGAGCAACCTCTTAAGAAGAGGAAAATAAGACAATAGATGCCCACGCACCCACCTCAAGTAAATTCATAACAAACTCAACTAGAAATAGACATCTAGGTAACCACCAATGCCATCATCCACCATGAGATTCTATCACAAATATTAGAAACATACAAAGAATCAAATAAGGAGAACAAAGGGAGAATAATGTAAGGAAAATTTCAGCAATTTATGACAATTTCCACATAACCCAAAAGAGATAACAATGCAAATAAGTGATTAGAATCCACATGCAAGAGAATAGACAACATACCCATCAAAGATGACACAAGATATAACCTAGGAAAACCATCAAGAGGGAAAAACCTAGCCCCCAAAAGCATCCATAATCCATCATAGTAATCATCCATGAAGCAAATACAAGAGTTACAATGAAAATTTTTGAAGCATCAAGTCCTCTAATGCATTCCCATGTTTCCAAGCATGAATCCAAACATCCCATTCCATGCTTCACAAATGTACTCTCATGAAGAATCAATAATGATATCCAAACCACTCGACCCTCCTACCTAAACCACTACATTTGTGTTTGCGTTTATAGACACAAGCTCACACAAAATACAACTAGTGGTTTAGGTTAAACCATGTGAATACAAAACCACTAACCACTTATTTAATATTGGGTATTAAGACATCACAATATTTAATATTTCCCCAATATTAAATTATTATCACATGTCTCCCACACAAATGATAATAATATAATGGTACAATACAACATCAAGTGGACCCCAAATAATTAACTAGTGTGATTAACAACACCACCAAGGTGTATCACAACTAAATAATTATTTAATTATAATATTATGATAAATCAATTTATGCAATGATGTACAATACCATATCCCAACATTCTCCCACTTGTTGTATCCATTGGATAAGGGATCAATACATGAAATACATCATTATATCCATCCATGAAACTACATGAATTTGTAACATGCTCTCATGCTCCATCAAGATACCTGCAATAAGAAAAAAGTGACCACCATCTCAAGCAATAACTCCCCTCATCCTCTAGCATTCCACCTATGGAAGAAAAGGAACATGCCAAGGTGAAGATGCACCAATCCATGAGCACAAGCATCAAATCCAAGTGATAACAAAGGCTCTAAGCAAGTTGATGTCAATTTAAAAACCCACACGATCAAAAATAGCATCCACAGCACATGCTAATACATCCAACCATCCATACCTCCAAGGTATTAATACATCAATAAAATCATGCCAAGAACATATGCAACCTATAAACTGCAACCACAAGCTCCCTGTATAAAACCTTTCAATGAAGAACATACATACCCGGGAACTCCCACTGCATAGGTAATGTCAAAGCATATCAAGTCTACCAATTGACACTATACATCAAGGTGTGATAAGTAAATGGAAGCATGGAGTGCCAAGAACAATAACAATGATCCACACATGCAACCCAAGAAGCTGCATAATCTCTCAAAACATGTTGCCACCATCCTCCCCAAATCATATGAACATGAACATCCAAGGAAGGAACCATGAAGAGAGAAACTTGTAAAACATAATGTTCTTCTACCAACACCTCAAAAGTGTACTTCTGTGTCAAGTATGATCTCCTAACAACCCCAAATGAAAATATTTAACAACATCCATAACACCCAATCTCATAGATCAAGTACAACATATGAATCAATATAGTAATGCCAACAAGGATGTAAGCCTCTCTAATCAAGAAGATAAAACTCATACAAACCATCCTAATAACTAGAAATCAGCCCATAAACCATCTCCTAATAATCATCAACAATGAATGATATCATAAACTTAAATACACAAGGAGATAACCATGCCATAACATCCCTCAAAATGAATCCTCCAGAACTAACTATCCATAGCTCAAGATCCATATCTATAAAGATAAATCATATAAACTCATGATAAACCATCCTCAAATGAGTATCCATAATACCATGAATCAACTCAATCCCATGAGAAAACAAACCACAAAAAATAACACATTTGAAAGATATAATGGGAAAATACTTCTCAAATCATAAGATGTCGAGTAGACCAAGAGTGGGGAATGAGAATTCTCCTCCAAGATAGCAAAGTCATCATGACCCACACCAAGAACAATCTCCTCTATCAGTCTATAATGAAATCATTTCCATATCTAGGTGAAGGTCCATCGGTCTTCCTGCTAAAACCTCCAAAGAGTAACCATCTCAAGAAAATGTCTCTAATCACAAGAGAACTCAAACCATCACCTAAGTCTCCAAGTATCCATGAGTACCGATAACCAATCAATCCATGCCAAACTCCAAATGCAACATAGCACCATCATGAAGTAATCAAGAAAATGATCAATGTACCCAATACAAAGAGAACTACTATGATCAATGTCAAAGATCCAATCATGAATTAGGAACATAAACATGTCATCCATGATCTAACCATCTCCTCCTAGGAGATTACATGCACCATAACATATATATATATATATTGGTCTCAAGAGAACAAGTACCATGACATAATAACAACCACTCTAAACCAATAAAACATATCCCCAATCACATGAAGATAACCATACCAATGATTCATCCATGTCACTGCCAACAACTCCCACTGAACCATGGTACAAGCTTCACATGGAATCATGAAAACCATCTTCTCCATGAATATCATCCAGGTTTACACACACTCAACTACAATATTAGTATCATGCAATTGAAACCAAGATCTCCAAGCCAAGAAGATACATACAACCATCATAAACATATCCATCATCGCCAAACCATCACTATCAAAAGCTCTCACTCAAAGTGTATAACCAATGAATGTACAAGCTATCATGACATTGTGATAATAATATCCTAGTGAAGATCAACCAAAGAGTTCCCTCATGCAATCAAAGAACTCAAATGCAACATGAGCTCCTCAATAAGAAAGCAAAGTAAACCATGATCCTCATACCAAGAAGATACACCGCCACAACCTGAACTAGGATCCAATCCAACACCACCACAATACACCTGCATAAATCATCATGACATGCTAAAGTCTCTTATGCACAAGAAACATACATGACACCATGATCACCACCAAATGTACCAAAAAATCAACCTAACCATGTCCACATATCTGCATAACATAGTCAACTACATAGGTCTCATATCATGATTGTACCTAGTAATACCTATATACACCTATATTTGGACACTTACATTGGTCCAAATTTATCCCTTTTCATCTAAATATCCCCTTACTTGAATTAATTAAGTAATATTGCTATTATTTAATTAATACCCAAAATTATTCTTAGAAATCCCTAAAGTATCTAGTTAAATAATTAAATACCTTACCCTTTATCCCCCTTTTCCTCAAAGAATTAAATAAATAAGAAATTTATTTAATTCCTCACATATCACATCCTCCATCACCTATTTCTTAATCTTAATCGACCCCCTAATCCCATAATTAGGGATGGCACATGTCTAATCCTTGATTAGGATGTGTCACATCCTCCAACTTTTGCAAGTTGGCTCCTAATCTTCATTAGCCACTAGCTGTCTTCTAATCACTGATTAGCTCGTCCAATCAGCATATTGGTCAACTCTCTCATTCCCCAAGGAATTTTTAATTAATTTTTGTCTTCCCCATGTGAATTTAAAATTCACTTTTATTCCTCCAAGAAATCTCCTCTTCCCCATGTGATCATTGAGAGGTCACATCACTCACATGGGTCAAAGTCCTACTTTTTGGGAACCTTATCTTATCCAAGGTACTTCTTAGCTTCCTTTTTAGGAACCTTGTCTTGTCCACAAAATAGTCCCAATCATGTGAATTTAAAATTCACATTTATTATTCCAACAACTTCACTCATTCCCATGGTCCTCTCACTTGTCATCATCATCCTTAGCCTAAGGTACTTGCAAGTACCTCCATATCATTTGTACTCTCTCCACCTCATTTGTCCTTGTGACACTTCATCTTTCACATGGAAAGATGTGAGGGCTTATGAGTCCTCAATTCACCACAACCCTTCATCTTGCCCATGTTGGTAAGATCTCAACCGTCCATTTCTCTAGGGATTCTTCCCATAAAATGAAATACTTTTTTTCATTCTACAACACATTATGCATTATTAGAATTTCAACTCTCTAGCCTTCAACAACATTCAACCATCTTGCATTCAAGTAATCCACCATTGTTTCATATCTTCAAGCTTGCATTCCATCCATTTAGCTCACTTACTCAAATACCCCCATTAATCATTTTAATCTACATCAAATCCCCATCATTTTGAATCCATTTGTATCACATTTTTCGATCAAGGAGCATACAAAATCAACAATCCACGGGCCAACCAAAGATCAACTCAATACAAGGTAAAATCTGTTCTTTTTATCTTTATTTTGTTTTGAGTTCAACTAGGCTAATCATTGAGGTTGTGTAGTGTTGTTTTCTCCTTTGCATTATTCTATTTTGCATCACTTAAGATAGATAAACATCACTGCATCACAATACCATCTTATTGCCTCAACATGACATCAAAACTAGCAAACCAAGTGACTAAACCAAGCCACCAAAACTGTAAATGCATCAACACTAAAATATCTATGGGCATAGACAACCCATGTCTAAGTCATAGGTGCAACAAGTATAGACCACCTACAATGCTACACAACTTGTAGATACAACAATAAAGTATACAAATCCAACAAAATTGATAACCATATCAAAAAGAGAATAATATGAGATGTACAACTAAGCATACAATAAATCCAACATCAAATCTCCTAGATCCAACAATCCATAAGCTCATAGTATCACCATAGTCAAAGAAACTCATAAATAGATTAGGATAGAATATCAACAAATAAATCATGTCAAAACAACTCCAAACCTGATCCTCTATGTAGTGCTATGAACAAGCTTTTCATTGACTATTCAAAGTCCAAAATCCAACTCCGTATGCACCCGATATCACCTCTCGAAGCTCAAATAGAACACATGTCTTCCAACAAGCAAAACACTATCAAAACAACAAAATCAAGAAAAATATCTAGTACCACAGTGTAGAGCTTTGTCACCTTTCCAATGAGTCCAAAAAGAGAAAAAGAAAAAAACTGAAAGTTATGCCCTTAGAAAAAGAGTTTCCCAATTAAAGTGTGAGGAAAAAAATTTAGCCCCCTAGTGGTGGGGCGATGGCACGTTGGTGGTGGAGGAGCCACCCGACGGTGCCACCCATCCCCATGGCTGAACCCGAAAATTCATTTAAATCCATTTAAATTTGCAATATACAAAAACTTTGGGTTGGAATTAAATTTTGAACGGTGGAAATTTTAAAATATTAAAAATTTATTTAAAGTTTTTAAGCGGTGGCTAAGGACTTGCCAGTCTCGGTAACTAGCATTGGACCGGGGCTAGGCCCTGCCAGTGTACTGACCATTAGCCAACAGGCCAAAAACCCCCTATGTACTTGTAGGGGTATCAGTCCCTACAATACCTCATGAGTCTGCGATACAGGGGGCCAACCTCCATAAATTTTATTTATTATTTTTTTAATTTTGTTTTCATTGAAATCTTTTTATCAGTGATTTTTAATTTTAATTTTTTTTAATTTTCTTTTGTAGGGTGATTTTGAAATACTGACGGGATATTTTTAATATATATATTTTTAATTTTCTAAGAAATAAAATGACGTTTGTATGGCCTGCGAAATGGGGTTTTTACTAAAAAAAATTGCATTTTTTCAACTTCTCAAAAATTGGTCAAGTTATATATCAAAATTCATCTCTCGGCCAATCTGAAACCAACCATGAGGTCCATTTTGTCCTAGGAGGTCATTTGTAAAATTTCCCCCAAAAAACCCCCATTTGAATGCACAACCAAGAAACCCTATTTTTCCCTAATTTTTCCACACCCCAAATCTGCAAACAACCCATCACAATAGCAAAACTAAAACCCTTAGATCTATAATAAACAACCTGCAAAACCCTCATATCTTTCCATGTCTTTCATTATCTCATGCGTTGCAGAGATTCAAACTTAACCAACATTTTCTCAACCTAGGGTTATAATAAAAAATATCCAACCATGAAATCTTTGGTACCACTTGTAAGGAAACCTACAACCATTGTATGACAATTTCCACATAACCCAAAAGAGATAACAATACAAACAAGTGTTTAGAATCCACATGCAAGAGAATAGACAACATACCCATCAAAGATGACACAAGATACACCCTGGTAAAACCCTCAAGAGGGAAAAACCCAACCTCCAAAAGCATCCATACTCCATCATATTAATCATCCATGAAGCAAATACAAGAGTTACAATGAACACTTCTAAAGCATCAAGTCCTCCAATGCATTCCCATGTGTCCAAGAATGAATCCACACATCCTATGCCATGCTTCACAAATGCACTCTCAAGAAGACTCAATAATGACAACCAAACCACTTAGCCCCCCAACCTAAACCACTACACATGTGTTTGATTTTACAGACACAAGCTCACACAAAATACAACTAGTGGTTTAGGTTAAACCATGTACCACAAAACCGTGTGAATAAAAAACCACTAACCCCTTATTTAATATTTCCTCAATATTAAATTATTATCACATGTCTCCCACACAAATAATAATACAATGTTACAATACAACTTCAAGTGGACCCCAAATAATTACCTAGTGTGATTAACAACACTACCAAGGTGTATCACAACTAAATAATTATTTAATTACAATATTATGATAAATCAATTTATGCAATGGTGTACAACACCATATCCCAACAAATAATACAACACCTCCTCAAGTACGTAAATCAATCCGATAAAGGGTTGGAAGAAGCAATGAAGGAGTTCCCAAAGGAAATTATTACCACAATAAAGGACAAAAGAGAAAAATCATTAAGCAAGGAGGAATAAATAAGGGAGAAATAAATCTGCATAGTCAACCCAAATATTATTGAAGAGCAAAAAGGAGAACAAGCCCAAGAGCTCCACACAAAATAAAGGGTAGACATTCTTATGGTAGAGGATCTGGAAGGAATAGATAAGATCTAGGAGACATTAGAGGTGACTCAAAAGCTCTATGAGGAGATTATGAAAGATAATAAAGAAGAGCAAGTAGAGGGACCACCACTGAAAGACAATACAACTACAGAGACAAAGACTAACCCTAGAGATAATACAAGTCCCAAAGGAAAATACAACATAGATGATTCTAGAGACACATCCACTACTTTAGAAATCATCTCCGCCATCAATAACTTCCTAGCACAATGAAAACATATACAAATAGTTCCATCATCACAACTACTACAAGTGCCATTGGTGGGACAATAGGTAGATGTCTCAATCATTTCACTGTTGTAAAAAAATCAATTAGGGGATCTAATCCATAGCATCGCCAGAGAGGATATTTTGAGCAAGCATGTCAAAATGTGGAGCAACTAGAAGATGCAGTACAAACACTATAGAATGTTCTCCCTCATCTACCACGGGACACTTAACTCCCACTACCTCAACAACTCAAATAATTGGTAGATAGTCTATAAGGGTATTTCACCTTTGCCAAGGTTAGGATCATAAAGGAGGCCCAAGAATAACTTAACAAGAATAAAATAGAGTACACAAAGCAATGTGCCACTACACACTTCTAATTAGAAGCACAAATAAAACAATTGGGAGAAAACATCCAAGAGGTCAAAGTACTATATCAATTTTTTCTACAATGGCCAAACACAACAAAATGTCTTTGCACCTAGATACTTCAAATAGAATATTAGATAACATAAGTGGTGTATGACCTACTTCAAGACCCATCTTGAGCCATAAGAGATCAAGTTGATTCTCTCAACAACCAACTATAACCACTCCATACTTAGCATAAATAGGTGAAAGAACAAATCAAACAGCTAAGGGAGATAGTCAATATTCATTTGAGACCTCTCCAGACAATCTTGAAGGAAGAAAAGTAGCTAGCAAAAAATATTTCAATTCCAACCAATCTTCAAAACCGATAGAACTCACACTTTCTCACATCCAAGGACAAATGGGTACATTTCTACAAGAATAGGCACATTGGGCTTCAACAATCACAAGGCTCAAATTACAATACAAGCATCTCCATCCTAATTACTCATCATGTGTCTTGAGGATGAGACATCATTTTAAAAGAGGGATGATGTTAGTAGGTAAAGGATAGGGTTAGAACCTATCCTAGACTACCGAAAATGGTGCACGGAGGGAAAAAAAAGGCATTAGTTGTAATTAGGAGTCATATCCCTTCAAAGGAATGGATGTATATATGCAATGTAAATCATATGCAAAAGATATAGATATAGATAGAGAAAGATAGATATATAGGAGAATGAATATATGAATTGTATGAGACATATAGTGAAGCAGAGACTAAGACTTGATCTTGTATGAGACTATGATATAATATAAAGGAGTTATACAAATTATGTATATGTGCAATGAATGTATAAATGTTTCTTTTATTATTAATATGATATGTGTTAAGTATATCCTTTGGGGTATAAACAAACTACATAAGAAGTATTGGGGTAAAATTATTTGGATTGTACTTCCCCATCCTTCTTTCCAACATCCACTATAAAAGTAGAGTACAAGGATGTGACACATGCCTATAAAGAGGTGATTTGATTATAAAGATTGCGCTCAAGTATTAAATTTTGAATATAGAAATGCCAAAATTAGATGTGATGGTTAGAGTACTATGTGTTTAGTAAATAACCTAATGTACCTTGATCATATGAAGGGTATTGTGTTTAGTATCACTTTGTTTGTAATATGGTTGAGGGTGAAAAAGTCATGATATAAATTTTTGACACTTTGGTTAGTATTGCAAATTCTCTTACTAAGCCAATGAGCATAAATAAATTAAATTGGTGTAGAGAGGTCATGGTCCTTGTCTCTTCTAGAATTTTATTTATTTTTAATTTCCCTTTACATCTTTACAATGCAAATGTCAAGTGAGATAATTTTTAGGATTAGGTATGCCATTCACATTGTAAATTCAATTGTTACAAATTATATTTAATTTTGTAGATGATAAATAATGTCTAGTCTCCAAACATCATGGAAAGGGTAAAAATGGATGTGCATGTTAGGGAAGGGAGTTTATTTATTATGTTTATTTGTCAACATACCTTGATTATTGATTAAGAAGATATTGAATAAGGATGTTACATCAAAATAGTCAAAATTAATAGTTTAAGTGTAGTTCCCTAAGTTTTTTTCCAAGATATTAATGGTAAATGAATAAATTTAAAAAATGATACAGTTGTGACATAAACATGCTGCAATACATACATATACACTAGAGATGTTGTAACACAATACAACAATACTCATAGAATATGATCTCATGCACAAAACAAGGTTGCACAAGAAAAAAATTTGGCATTTTCATCATAATGACCATACAAGTAGATATAGAGTTTCCTCTTGACGTGGTGAAAAAGGTACAAGACCAATAACCCCCAGCTCTAATGAATGGATAAACTACAAATATAAATGCACCTGCATTTCCAATTACAAGAAAACCCAAGTATTGTTCCATCCCACAAAATAAGCCAAGACATAATCATTGATCCTAAAAATGTAGAAACAACATCCAATCATAATTGATGTTAAATAGAGGTCAATTGACTAGGTAGGTCACTTTCTCAACCTAAAAGTAATAAGAGAAGTAACATTTCCTCTTGAGGCATGAAATTAGACACAAAATAAAGCATAAATACCAAAGGACATAATATCTCACCAAACTAATATGATAGGCATTCAAAGTAGACCCTAGGGAATAACTTTCATTTAACTTTTTTTGTAAATAGTTAACAACTAATCTTATGGACTAGAATCACCCTTTTTGGACCCAAATTTCAATTTTTTATAGTATAAAATTACCTAACTAATCTATGCTTGTTTGGACAAGGGTATTTCTTATTTAGTTTCTCTTTTGAAGTGTGAACAAGGCATGTTATTTAACTTTTCATTAGTTAGGACCTATTCAGGCATGTTCACATATTAAGTTTACATAATTATTTAGTAATATTTATAGAAGTCTTAGGTGCACATGTGATCTTATCTTTAATTATCTCATGGCATATTAGGATTAGGACACATGTCACAATATATTCTTGTCATATATCTCAATCTTTTCTTTATAAGCAAGGCATCATATGTACATTTTCATATAGATATCTCATAGATCATAGTTTACTTTTTACCACAATCAAGAAATTATTTCTTTTATTAATTTCTTGTAGAAGGTAATCTTTGGTCTTGTAGGTGATCCCCAAAGCTTGAATCCATTGGTGACTCTTACTTGGTATTAGAGCTTTAGATATGTGAACCCATCTTGAATTTGGGCTCACATAATCAAGTAGGATTTTTTTTACATGCACTTTGAGGAAAAAGACCCCACCCTTGAGTTGAGAAGGCCCAAAAACCCCTATTCTCATATATGGCACTCTATATTTTGGAGTCTTTTTTTTTTGTCATTTTTGGAGGGTTTGAAAATTTTTGTAGAAAATTTATTTGTATAGTCATATAGAATTCATATTGTACAAATCTATACCTATCATACCTTGACCTACCATCCAATCATAGTCTATAAGAGTCAGTTAATAGAATATTCCCTTTTTTTGTGTCAATCTGTGCATCAATTTACCTCATAACGACATCATAAGGTATGAATTTGTAATTTTTTAATTAAAATATTGTTAAGGCTAAGGCACATTTTTGGTACTTGGTCACTTGATCACTAATAGGGGTTTCTACCCAATCCCAAAGGGGCTTATCCCCATGGGCAACACAATCATGGCCACTCAATCCTATCACCTTCAAACCACTCTACCAAATTTTTTTTGTTGAACTCATCTCCTCCATCTAGCTATGTGAACCAAGTAGCCTGAGAAACTTTTTCCTCCCAAAGACTAGTGAAACTTCCTAGATCCACTACCAATGGGGCAACACCACCGAATCTAGCTATCCAAAAGCATCATGGCCCCTTTTTAGCTTGTAAGGTAGCTACTTTTTTGGGATCCATAATTTTTCAACAAGATTTAGAATCTCGAAAATGATATATCATCAAAAATTTGGTTCTAAGTACTTTCTTAGTGGTGTAGATCTCATTATTATATTTTTCTAATGGTACATTTTATTGTTGATTGAAGTGGGATCTTTATTTAAATTTACTTTTGAGCTCATAGCATAGATCTTGAATTTTCATAATTCTTACATTGGAAAGGTATTGGGGAAGCTCTACACATTCATCTGTGCACTTTTTCTAGATTTAGCTCTAAGTAATTTTTTTAGTTTATCATATATTTACACTCTGATTGATTACTTGGACATCCTAGCACTTAGAAAAGTTCTTTTTTAATCAAATGAATTCATTTTAGCTACTTAATATGTATTGATGTTTTTTATCTCCAATTTTATCATTTGAGTGTATCATTGTAAAATCATGGGTTATTCAACACATCCTTCCATAATTATTTTGGTTAAGGACAATAAGGAGTCTTGAAAAAAAGAAATCCTGATACATTGCAAGTGGCTCAATCTTTTTCCTCATCTTTATGGACTCATCCCTAAGGTAGATACACCTTGAAAGAAATTAGTTTAGGATAATAAAATGATCATATCTTAGGATTGATTGATACAACTATTGGTGTTGATATTTTTTGGGAGGTCTCATATACTAAATTCCCACACACACTTTCATTTGGAATTTGAGAGATCTTTGGAGACCCACATATCTCTCCACTCCCAAATGATCCTGCTTCAGATTACCTTATTCCACTTAATGATGTAGACAATATACCCTTAAATGATGATACATTAGAGGAGCTTGAACACCTTGATGGTATAGAGACCTCTCATGTTGATCCTTCTCCTCCTTTTGAGATTAAATTTCTATCATCTTTTGCTTCATCAAATTTTAGATTTTTTTTGAAGAGCTTCTACTAATTTGTTGCAATAAGTAAATCATAGCCTTCTAGATTTCAATCATTGGGATTCCTATTTATCACGTACTACACCCTTGTTTATGGAGTCTCATATTTCAAATTTGGAAGGCTCATTTGAGGAGTTATCAATCCTCTTTGATGAAAACCCCATCATAGCTTTTGTTCCATCAACTTCATCTTTAGATTGTGTTCATCATTATTTACCACTTGATCTCAATTTGTCACTTTCTTTATTGATTAGGTGTGTACCTAATTTGATTGTGGTATCTTCTATGGATATGGCTACATATGAGAGAAATTTATAGACACCATCATCATTCATTTTGATTTTTCTTCTTACTAATTTGTATCTAAAATGAGAAGCCTTCTTGTATTTATAAAAGGTTTTTTTTCTTCCTAGGGGAGGAATCTTGTTTGCAGGCATTGGATTATCTTTATTCTTGCATCATGTATACATCTATTCATTCTTGTATTTATTTACTTCTCCCTATGTTGCACTTAAGGGGAGTTTTGGTGTGAAGAGGGGTATTTATTCTCTAGTTTCCCTTTTTAAGTTTGAACAAAGCATATTATCTAACCATTCATTAGTTAGAACCTATTCACACATGTTCACATGTTAAGTTTACGTAGAGATTTAGGAATCTTTCTAGAATTATTTTGTACACATGTGATCTTATCTTTAGTTGTCTCATGACATAGGATTAACCCACTTGTCACAATATTGTATTGGCCTACCTCTCAATGTTACCTTTATAAATAAGGCCTCATATGTATATTTTTAGATAGATATCTCATATATCATAATTTATTTTGCACCATAATTAAGCAATCATTTCTCTTGTTTCTCTATTGTAGAAGGTAATATTCGGTCATTACAAGTGATCATGGGAGCTTGACTAAATTGGTGACTCTTAGAATCTAGAAGTTGTTTCTAGTGATCCCAATATCACCTATTTCATCAATTTAGTCACCTTTAGTAAAACACACAATTTTGAACTACTACAATGCCCTATTTTGCATAACACAACCTCTGAAGACTCTATTTTTTTTATTTTGAAGTAGGTGTAAAGATTACCTCCAAGCCTACTATTCAAAACAACATCAAAACCAAGTTGACAACATTTTAAACAAGTAAAAGTACTAAAGACAAAAATCTATAACATTGTGAAGTCAAGAAGGTTGAACAATAAACATGTCATAGCACCTTCATCTTATGAGTTATTAAAAAACAATCTGAATCAATAATTTATATTGTGCCTATACTTTACAAAAAATCACATGATTATTATTCATGAGATAACATGCATTTTAATCATTTCATCATAAGACTATATGAAGGATCCAAACTACTAATCATAGAGTTCAATATACCACATCATATTGATGATTCTTACTCAATCATTGTATCAAATATAAGACATTATTAGAATATTATTACACTACTTTATTTTATTTTTAATTAAAAACAAAGTGGGGGTTTTAAAAAACACCACCCCTTTTTATTGAAATGCAATCTTATTATTGACAATGTTAAAACTCTCTAATTGCGGGGTGGATCTTTGAAGGACACAATGTCTCGCCTAGGAACAAAATAACCCCCATCAACTATAAGATTATGCCCATTGATGTAGGAAGCCTTATCAAATGCTAGAAACAAGAAAAAATTGGCCACATCATCAACAGTAAGCTTCCTTCCATTGGTGGCATTCCTCTGCATTTCATTTGAAAGGACCTCCTTAGGACATTTCCCATTAGACACCTCATCAAGCCACTCTTCAATCATCTTTGTCACGATCCCAAAGGATGACACAACATTGACATGTATTCCTTTCTTTGCCTCTACTGAAACTGTTCCTGTGCTCTTAGCTTTGGGTACTTGTGTAAATTGTATAAGAAATGAGCATTATATAGACCTCTCAAGTCTGAAACCACTTCTTCAACTCTCTCCCCTTACTTACCTACTTCTTACGTCAATGGTTATATTAAATTATTTAAGCTAAATGAAGAAAGTCGTATTAAATTGATAAATCTAAAAAGGGGGGACGAACAAGTATAACAGATTGTCTGTCTTAATATTAAGAGAGGGTGGGTGGATGCTATCATCCAAAGAAATGAGCATTATATAGACCTCTCAAATCTAAAACCTCTTATTCAACTCGGTCTCTTACACCGCTGGTCATATTCACCATAAGTTTAAAGTCATCAAATATTAATTATTTTGTTTGTATATTTTAAGGAAATGGGAGGCAAAAAAATTTGTTGATAGTGAGATTTGATGGTGAATGAGTATAAAGAGATATTAAGTATTTATTTTGTTTGTCAATTTTAAATAAAGGGAGGAAGAAATTCTTAAAAATAATGGATGGTGATATTTGATGGTGAATGAGCATCAAGAAATATTTAAAGAAAAGAGGAAATTTTTCTTTAAAATTAGTTCATGGATTTGATAATAAACAAACATGAAGAAATATCAATCATTTCATTGTAAATCAAATAGTGAATGAGCATAAAAAAATATTAATTATTTTGTTTATAAGATTTAAAAAGGAAGAAATTCTTTAAAATTAATTGAATGAGATTTGATGGTGAATGAGAATCAAATCATATATGGTTTCTCTTTTACAATTATGATTCTTAGTTGGTGTGTTGAATGGTCACTCTTACGAGATAAAGTCCAATGATTTGTTGAGGTCTAATGCCTTTAGGCCTTCCTTAGTCATTGTGCTTTGTATCTTTGGGGCTCCTTTTATTCAAAGAATGGTAGGTGGATACAATTATCCAAAGAAGGTCCTATGTGTGTACACTTTCCCTAGGTCTACTCTAATGAAATGAAATCCCTACAACTTGTTGTAAATCAATTTAGACTAAATAAATAAGAGGATGTTGAAGGTTTGGATGGTGCATGAAAATCGAACCACCACCAAAGCAACCTAGGATATTCATTCATATGGTCTTCATGAGGCATGACTTCTAGAACACCTCTAGATGTACACATGGAGCAATCTCAAGTTTGAATCTAACATTGTTTACAAACAACTTGATAGAGCCATGTTGTCAACTCAATCCTCTTTTATTGTTGCAAGTGGAGCCTTTGTTGAATGTTATCCTTTTAAACCACTTTCCCATATAAATTTGCGTAGAATGACAATTTGCTAAATCCAAGGCTAAGAAAACTCAATTTTTTTAAACATGTCATTACTAAAAAATCAAACCATGTTTCCCAAATTTTACATGTTTGGAACTTGGAACCCCATATCATTACAATCGACAAGATAAAGTGACTGGTGGAATCCATGGGTACCACCTAGCCTACTTCCATTGTTGATCATTTGATGTCACCACCTTAAAGCTCCACCAAGCTACAGTTACTTTGAAGGCTTAACCTTTTACTCTTGATTTGCTACTAGGAATAACTAAGTTCTACCACCAAAATTAGTTTGTAAATAATCATAAAATGAGAGTTGATAAAGCTAAATCACATCTATAGTTTTTGATTCATTACTTGAGGAAATTACAATCACTTTTGACATAAGAAGAACTCTAGGGTCTCTAAATATGAATGTTGGACTAACACTCTCTTTCGAGGGCATATCCCTAGAAAGTGACAAGGAATCAAACTTTGCTGGTGAAACTAGAGGTAGATAGTTGAAATTAGCTCCCTCCTTCATCCTTCTCTTTACTTCACTAATCTGAGAAAGAGCGTGATTGAACGTTTTAGTATTACTTAACTAGACAACATTATCATAGTTGATACCCTCTATCATATGAACAATGACCTCTTTTTCCTTCTTGGCTTTCAAGTTGCACTCATTCCTGATTACTAACATTCTTGCAGTTAACCTAAGACACACCATTCTGGCATAATAATTTCCAAACATTAGTCTTATTCAATGTTGGACAAAAAGTATGATGGGCACATAAGTTCTAGAGCTAAAACTGACAACTTTGATACCATGTGTAACATGCCAATTGTTCATACAAGTAAATTTCCTAATTTTTCACTTTCAAATAAAAAAACTATGTTTCAAACCATTGCAATAAAAAAATTATTTTCTAAAGAGAGAAAGAATGAACATAAATGACATAAAATATTTCATTCATTGATTTCATTTTCAATACAATAATCATGTTGCAATATTTCCAATATTGTAAACAATTACATACATAGATCAACTGAACTTCAAAGAAATAAATATAGAAGGTCTAGGAATCTACTACATAACTTGAATGCCAGCTAGGGAGGAGAAGCATCACTCAAGCATTTTTCTGTCAATCATGAACTCATATGCAATTCCCTGCACATCTATCATTGGATAGATGGCCCTACCCTTTGACAAAGAGATTGGTGAAGAAACCTCGTAACCTTAACCATAATGATATTAGTGTTGTTCCATACATAACTAGAACTTGTAGACCTTACAATCTTGATGTAGCATGCATAAAGAGGAACATGGTGAATTGAAACTGGAGCCAAATGTAAACACACTACTTTGGCTAAAGTATTCTCACTCGATACTTTGAGTGATAGTCATCCTTTTCACATGTACACTAACCTAGCTCATTTTAACTTTAGACCATTATATCTATGCATAGGTAAACTTTCAATAGGTAAACGTTGACCTCAAATTTGACCTATTCCCTTTTCCCAAATCATAATGGCATCTCTAACATATAACATACGCAAAAGAATAAGTTATCCTCCTTCAATGGATAACCTAACCCTAGGTATAACTCATAAGCTTTCTAATCCACAAAACAACTTTACATAAAATAACTTAGCAAGATATTTCCAATTCATCATTCCTAGTATATAATACTATAGAAGTCAATAAATCACTCCTTAATATGGAGTAAATACAAAAACTTATATGGAAATCATATCAACAAGACCTTTCCTCTTTTACAAGCGAATAGACTTTTACTCTATTTCAAGCAAACTAGTACAATTTCAAAATAAACATACAAGGAAAACAAGTCTTTCAGATTTAAAGATAAACTAGGAAAATAATAGAGTTTCATGCCTGATAATCACTTAATCCAATCATCTCTTGGAATCCCTAGCTTGGCCTCCTCTTAATAATAACTTAACAATCGACCCCTCTTAACTATTCTTACTAAGAAAATCCTCACATTAGCTCTCAACAACTAAGAAACACTCAATGGAATGTATAATAGAAAAAGAGTAGTGTAATGTTTCATATGAAAATTATATCAAATGAGGTGAGTTCGCCCTATATTTGTACCCAAAAACCAACTTCTCACTTGGCTAAAAACAAGGTTCATTCAATGACACTTCTCATCCATAAACAATTGACTCAGCTTGCCAGTAGAAAGGTGGTGGATTCCTATCAAGTTAGTCATCAAAACTAAACAACAAATCGATCTAATGCTTGCCACAACGGGTTTGAAAAATTAATAACTAGCACATGCTTTACATAGAAAATTAGTTTCCAAGCATGAAAGACTTCTAAAGTAATAAGAGAACTAATAATATGGCACCAAGTTTACAACACATTCCCTATTCTCAAGCCTGCAATTTACCAGAGGAAATTGTCAATCATATATATTAGTTGCATAGACTTAGTTGACTTAGTCTACACTTGGTAGGAAAAAAATAACATCGGTTCGACCTCTTAACATTTATATTGTTGTTGACTTGGTATGTTGTATCCATAAAATGAGTTGCACTTTAATTCAGTTTCACTATCTTTTATACAAAAGACTTTATTCTCATGTATTTCATTTGCACTTTATCTTAAATGATAAATGAAACTTAATATTCACTAAAACACTATTACATATTGTGTTTTATTTCTCATTTCATCGACCATATCATATATTATATGAATCAACATTTAATACTTGAAATATATATATATTGATAAATAGCATTGAATGCTATATATATATAAATTCTTCGATAAATAAATATATATATATATATATACATTTGATATTCAAATGAATAAGATCAAGTTAACATTTCATATACCATATCATTTGTATATATATATATACATTATGTATATATACCTATATACATGTATATGTACATCTACATATGTCGACATATTCATATGGACATTTCCATTTTTCATTACATACGTGTATATTGATACATGTATACATACATATATATGTATATATCTCATATATATATACATTTGATTACACAATCACATATATAAAAAATTACTATCCTATTAATAGGTATATATATGTGTGATGTATATATATATATACATACATGTCACATTGTCCTGTCGATATCCCCATGCACATAAATAACCTATCCATAAGCGTGCATAGGTACGTCTACCTATGTACTCTCATGTGTGTGTTCCTTCATGTGTATGGATTATCATTGACATGCATATGTATACATATATATACATTCAACATATGATGTACATCTCATCAATCATGCATAGTAATATAAAGAAGTACTCACATACACCAAGCACTAAACATATAATCCAAGAATACTCCTAATAGTAATCATGATCCTTCCTAATGCAAACACATCATGCTAAAGGATGAATTCCAATTCACAAACACTATGAGTTGACTCAATCATTCTATTTGTAAGTGTGTGTGTATAAGCTCAATTAGGTTTCATAACAGGTTACTTCACCAAGTTCTTCTCTCGAGTGATACTTCCCCTCATTTCTGGAGGATTGATTCTAAACTTGCATCCAACTTAACACATTTTCATGGTAGTCAGCCATTCATCAATACAAATATTTTTATTACACTTTTCATAGTTATAATATCAAATTCAATAATCTTACATTCTAGATTTCCATTCTATTAACATCAAATGAAATGAACATTCATGTTCATACTTTTCTGATAAACAAAGTACAATCACATGTATATATCTAATTCCAAATTCTAAATACATTCACAGATGCAATAATTTACCCTAACATAGTAATAGTAAATAGGTAAAGACACAATGGGTTGTAACAATAAGGAATAATAGGGTTATCTACTAAAGTGGGCTTATCTCACCCTCAAAAGAGTGATTTTGAATCTTCATCCAAGTAGTGGGTGAATAGGGTATACCAAGGTCATGGACCAACTTGATACCCCTAGACTTGAAAGAGTGTAAACTCTAGCAAGACACATTACACCTCAACCATGGACAGACATGGTAAGTAACTTCAGGGTATGATCTACATCCCTTGCATCACAATTAGAAAATGGCCATGTTACAAGTCTTAGTCAATAAAATAAGAGGCTTCTAGTGACACAATGAACACCAAAGGTATACTTTATACATGAGATGCTAAAGTCTCTAGTCAACCTACGTGTTGTTTATACACCCACATCAAAATTCAAATGTAAGGTATAACGTCCCTAGATAGTACTACTAACTATCACCTTCACACCTTTGATATAGCCCACCTAAACATGTGCTTTGAGGCTAACCCCTTGAGTTCTCCATTAGGATGTGTCTCAAAGGCATGCCTCACTAAAAAAAGAGATTGTTATGTGTTTCTTATGCACCCGAGATCACAAGAAGTGTAAGGGGGGAGGATACGCACACACCAATCTAGGATTTGACACAACGTACAAGTGCACAAGACACGAAAGATACTTGTTCTTTTTTACCACAAATTCCAAATAATCGTAATTTAAAAATCACAAACACACAATGGAACCCTGCAAGAAATTGGATTAGTAGTTTAGATCAAAAGGTCTTCTCCCAATGATTGCAACAAGGTGAAAATCAAATATTAGTAACCAAAAAAATTGCAAACTATCAATGTGATTCCAAGATCTGATTATTTTCTTATATTTTGACCTCAAAAAGAAAAATTCAAAGAAGATACCCATGATAAAATTTTGAAAAATTTCCATTTAAATGTATTTAAAAAAAAAATCCTTGATTTAAGCCCTAGGGAGTAGATTTATGGAGTAATAATTTTTAAAAATCCAATTGTCGATTAATTATTTGAGATCAAAATAAACAATGTAAAGAAAAAAACACCTATAGAATTATGAGAGCTTTCCAATCCTACAAAAAAATAAAAAAAATTGCTGATTTGCAACCAGAATTTAAGATTTATGAAAAATCATAAAAACATGATAACTTGCTCAAAAATGTTGGCATGAAGCTAATTTTTGGATTGTAAGCTTATGAGATTATCTCTAACCTCCAATAAAAAACCCAAAAGAAAATCACAGTTGTTTTTGAGATATGATGAAATCTTTGGAAATTACTAAAAATACCATAACTCACTCAAAAATGTTTTGGAATGTAGGCTCCTAATATGATCCTTGAGCTCTAGTAAAAGCCCCTGAAATTTTTTTATAGTTGTTTGAAAGATATGATGAAATCTTTAGAAAATACTAGGGTTTTGTCTTCAACCTAATATGCACAAGGTTAGTATTGAATTTTTTAACAAAACAACAAGATAAGGTTAGAAAACCTCAAAAAATAAAGATACAATAAGGATGATTAATTCACATCAGGTTCACCAAATGTAGATTGGGTTAGAGGTCGAGGAAATAGATATGGACCATTAATATCAACCACAAAATTGTCTAATTGAAGCTATGAAGACCCTAATCCAACTATGAAGCATAAATGAACATAGAAATCACAATAATAATAAAGCAATAAACCTCTATTCCTATGCCATAGTTGAATCACCTCCATTGCTCTTCTCCATTTTTCTTTGTTTGTTCGTAGATTTGGAGGATACAATATACTCAATAAGCTTGGTATTAATGCAAGATTGTGGTTTTTTAAGATGAATGATATGAGAAGCAAAAATATTAAAAATCGTGGTTAGGGTTGAAATGAGGGTGATAGCTTGCTTTTATAGAAATCCCAATTCAAATAAAGGGCTAGGATTGAAAGATGTTGTATGGTGATCAATGGATGAGAATAATTAAGACAAGGATAGATAAGGATGGGTAAGGAAAACCCTAGAAAGTAGTTGAGATTTAGAGCTTAACTAGCAAAAGGATAAATTAAATAATAAAAAATATTATTTAATTATAGAAGAAGAGGTGGAATGCTAAATATTAAATAATTACAAAAATTATTTAATAGAGAGTGGATGAAAATGAGGAATAATTAAATAATTAAAATAATTATTTAATTATAGAAGAAAATGGAGGGAAAATGATTATGAAAATTAAATAAATAATAATTTATTTAATTATAGAGGGAAATGGGATAATTAGTGATGTAATTTAAATAAAGTTCACATTTATTTAAATTAATCAAGGATGAATAAAAATAAAGTGAATTAATTGAATAATTAAAAATTATCTAATCAATAGGATAATTATGACATTAGGAAATAATTAAATAATTAAAATTATTTAATTATGCATGGAAGAAGGAGAATTAGTGATAGAATGTTGCTTGCGGGCTTGGGATAATTTTCAGTGTCTACACTTGGCACAATAAAATGGTTTTGAGATGAAAAATTTGAGAGGTATGTAATGCTAGATAAATCTGGGGGATTATGGACAACATCCCAAAAAGGCTTGATACCACATTTTGATTAGCTTTATCATGATAGAACAAGACTCTAAATTCCTCTTAACATGAACCCAAAGGAATCAAAGGTGAATCCAAAACCATCCAAAGACTCCAAATCCTATGCAAGCATGACTCATCCTATAAATTATAGACAATGATCATGAACCCATGTGAACGAGGAAAGTTGACTCACTCTCTTGATACCACAAAGTGCACTTATGCATCTAGAAATAATATTATGCTCTTGAGAGTTATAATTTCTACTTTTTTTTTGTAATTTAAATGACCTCTCAAGTGCTACATAATGTGAAGTATTAACATGTGAACGCAAAATAATTTTTTTGAAGAATCTATATCTAATAAAAGTGAACTTTTCAAGATCATGGGTGGAATAGAAATGAACTAAGAAAACACAAAACAGTTAGGGATCCACTCAATCACTCAAAGGAAAAGCTTAACGTTTCTTCAAGAATATGAAATTCTCTACTAACAACATGAACCATGAGAAGGTATAAGTTTTCTCACACCATTAGCCTACATTATAATAAGTCAATAACATGATCAAATTAATTTCCTAGATTAAGAAGTACATAGCAACCCAAAAATTAAATAAATTAAAATGTACAAAACAATAATCAAATAATGTTGATTGTTAGTGTAGGAAAAATAAATACCATGATTAATTATATGTATTTTTCAATTTTCAATGATCATATATTATTCCTCATAAATACAAGGAGATCATAGGATATTTTCATGAACATAAATATGAATATTTCGTCATATTTCTTTCAAAGTGTGATAGGTCGAATGTGAGCGTTAGAAAACAAGTAGCAAGTAAAAGAGTGCAAATAAACACCAAAACAACCTACACCTCAAGATTAGCCTAAGTTGGAAACAACACAAGATGAAAGTAACAAAATGGAACTCTATACCTTGCGTCGAATCGATCCTTTGGTTGGCCCTTCGATCTTTGATGTGTATGCTCCTTGGATGCAAGTAGATGCAAGCTAAATGATGTTGTGAGGATGAGTGCAAGTGGATGAAAACAAGAAAATGGCTAAGTGTAGGTTGAGAAACAAAACTGCAAGAGTTTGGCTAGCAAAATGATCTCCCCTAAAATGAGAGAAAAGAGGGGGTATTTATAGGAATTTTGAGAATTCCTAGAAGAAATGGAGGGTCAATATTGAGCCACCAAATATCAAGATGTAGGGCTAAGGTGAGTTGAGAACTCACAAGCCCTCACATCTTGACATGTGGCATGTGATTTAGCCCTAAAAGGTGAAGTGGACATGAGGTGGAAGGAGGAGTACATGACATGGAGGGGGTAAAAAGTACTTTGGGATTGGACAAGATCTCCTCATAAAGGAGGTCCTTGTCCCCATGTGGATGAGAGAACATGTGAGGAATGAAAATTTCCTCAAATATTCTCATGGGGAGATGGGAAAGAATAAAAAATAAGTGAAGGACATGTGGGAAGAAGTGAAGGAATTAAAAATTCCTTTTGGGTGCCTTGGGGGATTAAAAGGTGAATTAAAAATTCACATGGGGAAGTGGAGTGCCTTGTCCAAAAGGAGAAAGCCTTTAATAAGGTTGACCCAAGGACATATGCCATAAATAGGATGAGGATTAAGGCTAATCAAATGATTAAGGTTGTGCAAGTACTCAGTTAGAGGGACTAATGACTCATTAGAAGCAAGTGGGAAATTATGGAGGATGTGACCTTAATGATGGTTAAGGGTGTGCACATGCTAACCCTAGTTAATTAGAAGAAGATGAAGTAATTAAGATGGATTAGGGACCAACTTGCAAAAGTTGGAGGATGTGACCATGAGAGAGAAAAGAGGAATTAAAAATGAATTTTAATCTAAAAGGGGAATATGACTAAATTAAATAAAAGGGTGTATTTATTTAATTTAGAGGAGGAAGAGGGGTAAAGTATTAAATTAAATACTTTAGGATCCTTATGCAAGATGCAGGGTATTAATTAAACAACTGGTTTAATTAATATTGACATAGGGGATGAGCAACAGGATGAATAAGGAGACGCGTTTGATCATATGGAAGTGATCAAATTGGATATCCCTCTGGGTTTCATATTTTGATATGTGTTTTGGTTTTAGCTCTAGTTAATAGAATGAGTTAAAATACTTGAATCAAATCATGAATTTGTGTGCAGGGTCATTGGATCTGATAAGTAGTCTTTAGAATTTGGTTACAGATTTGTGAATGGCAAAGTAATATCACTTAGGTCATGGGGTTTCAAAATTAAATGTGCCTTATATTTCAATTTTCTTAGACCCCTAGCCCATAGATAATGGCACTGATCCTAATCCCATTAAATCTTTCTCATGGTTCCAGTTACTTGACTTGAGAACAATCTTTTAAATAATCATTGATCTATCTTTAATTTGTTGTAGTTTGTGTTGTTTTATATTCTCGACTAAGGATATATAATTTGTTCAAGGAAATGCAAATTTCTTGGAGAATTTCATCTTATTGTTCATTGGTGAGGATATATTTGCTTGAATTTGCAATGTATACATAAATTGTTTGAAAGAATTGTGTAATGTACATTGTGGGATAACCCTCCCGGGTTTTGTAGAGCCTGAAGTGCATGAGATAAAGCAATTGGTGGTATATCTCATTTTTTTCCACTTGTCTTGCGGGTATTCAATAATTGAGTTTGGAAAACTCATAGGTAACAATGGAGACCTGATTGGTTTGTTGAAAACAACCAACACACCTATTATCATGTTCTATGGTTTATATGTGCCTTGAACCCTCCAAAATATCCTATCTGAATCCGTTTCAATTGTTATGTTACATAGTTGACTTCCTATCACTAATTCTCAGTCATTCAAGTCATGACTTTGGCCTTTTAGCTTGTCCCATTACTTGCCCCTAATCCTAGCAATCTCGGTCGTTATAACTTGTCATTTTATTAAAACTATTGTGTTATGTTATGCGAGTTGAAAATCCTCAAAATATTTGTTATGTGGTCCTAAGTTTGAGTTAAATTTTTCAAGTGTTGATCTAATGTCCCAGCTTAATATTTCATGTCCCCACCCATCATTTTCCTAGTCGTTCCCCTTTTAAAGAACTAACATGTGCACATGCAGAATTAATAGCCTTATGTAGGCTATTGGATCACCGCAATCAAATCCTGACTACTCCCCATGTCCCCACCTAGTTTTATTTACTATTAAAATAATCTCATAGGTTGGTGGGCGAGTGCCATGTGTCCTTCTACAGTGGTGGGCGCAATGTCTTTCAAGTTCAATAGGTGGCATGTTGAAGCAAATCAACAGTGGAAATAGAATAATGTGGCTACATATGGGTCATTCCCCACATCCCCACCTGATTTTTAATATTCTTTAAAATAATACCACGAGATAGCGAGCTGAGGACATCTATCCCTTTTTCAACAAGACCCACTGAGTTTTAAAGGCAGTGAATACTTTGTTTGTTGATCTCAATGATTGAGATAAGTTGATGTGGTTGAATCTCAATCACTCCACACCATCCTGTGGAGGACCCACCTCTATCTCCCAACTCTCAATGCGGAAGTAGGAGAGTGCCACATGGAGAGATCAAAGCAATTGAAGGAACATTACAAAGGGTGAAACAATAATGAAATATTTTTGCGTAGGGGAATGAATGGTAAAATCTATGCTACTAGAGGGATTTTTAAGCATGTGTTTTAAAAGCTAGTTAGATCTTCTAATCTTGGCCATCCATTATGTCTGAAGGTTATGTGCATGGGTGATTAATCTTGTGGTAAAGTGCACATATGTTGAAGGCTTGATATCTGATTTGAGCCCTTCCTCACCTTCCTAAGGCTGAAAGTTGTACGTGGGTTAAGGTCAATAGAAGTGGGGAAGCTGACACGTGGTTTCCCTCTGCGCTTAAGTAAATAATGGAGCTTGTGGCCAAATTGGAGGCTTTTCCACATCACCTATTTTGATTGGAAAAAATAAATGGTTGCTTATAGTAAGCTTTTTCAAACATTTTTGACTCAATCTTGATTGTTTTTTGATCCATCTCATTGCATGATCAATGATCAACATTCAAGGTTGATTTTGTAGGAAAATGATTCATTTTGGTTCACGTGAGTGAACCATAATGGAAGACAATATGTAAAGCTACCAAATTGGAAGGTTTTAAAGCCATTAAAACTTGCTTTAAAGCGTAATTGAAGGTTTTCAAAAGCATTATGTGCATTCAAGGAGCTTGTGTTGTGATTTTTAGGCCTATTCAATGGTGAAATTAGGGTTTTCGAGCATTGAAAAACTAGTAAGTTAAATTTCTATCCTACTTCTAAATTTCTTAGAAAATTATTTAATTATGCTCACTGAATCATTATATCAGTAGGGTTTTCTTATTTATGCATTTCTTTTAGGGTTTGATGTAAATTCAAGGAAATTAGCTTGCCTGGTCCTGTTAGTTTCTAAGTCCAACCCTTGCATAAGCTGTAATTTCCTAGTTTGCTAAAAGAAACCCTAGTTTACAAAAACCCTTGAGTCATGGCCCCAAAAGTGAAAGCATCTTCATCCAAAGAGCAAGCCTCTGGCTCCAACTTTCTTATCATACCTTTAGTTCAGGACCTAATTGATCAATTGCCACCCTCAAGTACTAAAAAACCTAAGGGTCAATTATTGTTCTATGGGAAGCAAATTGTTGAGGGATTGATAGATAAGAAATTTACTATCAAGGACGCCACACTACCCTACATCTAGTGGAAAATTATCAGTTGTTGGTTTGGGAATAGGAATTGTGACATCCCTGTAGGAAACCCTTAGAACTTGGATTTGGGAAAAGTAATAGTCCCAAATGTCTACATGGATGTAGACTTGTTGAAGGAATTGGCTAGGAATTGTGAACCAGTCACAAGGACTATGAGAACTTTCTATGGTAAAGATATGAGAAAGGTGACAAGAGAGGAAATTGCAGAGATTTTCAAGCTCACATAATGGAGTGAGGACATGGTGCTCATTGATGAGAAAACCCTCAAGGTAGAGTATGAAAAGGTCAGATATTCACTAAAGACCTCAATATTGCAAAACTATTTGGAATTTTTGGATGGTAGAAGGGTAGACTTGGGCCCATCAGATAAAGAACCCTACCCCATCAAGTATTTTATATCCTAATTTTAGAGAACTTTCTATTCCATATGCCAAATTATTGGTTATGACCTAGTTACAGGCATGCCCATGTCCTAGATATACATGGCCACACATATTTAGTATCCCACATATTACACATTGTATGACTATGGAAGGTACTTGGTAGAAAGGATGCATGAGGGCCTAGTTGAATTGAAGAAGGGTGATGAAGGGAACTCCCCCTTACAATTTAAAACTCACAAAAACAATAGATAATGGCACAAACAAAATGCAAGAAGGAAAGAAAATATTTTCTATTATCACTAAAATGAAAATGAAATTACAACATTATATTTGCCATCACATGGGCTTTTTGATTACATAAATCTACAAATCTACACATCGGAGCCACCATCTACTTTGCTCTTGCCTCCTCTCCATAGTTCCCCTTTACATCCTTTATTTGGAGGGTGTAACCCCCCTAGAATCTTCTGGAAAGTGTAACCACCCTAGAATCTTCTAGAAAGTGTAACTTCCTCAAGAAGATATTTTGAAATTTTATTAATTTTGGTATTACAACTTTGTGGGGTCATAAATTTTGATCCGACTGTTGGATTTCCTATTATAATACCTTTTCAAAAAGCTCTCAAGAAATCTTCCACTAGAAACTAAGGCCTAAAGGCCAACTACTTTTGTTTTCCACCAATTTTCAGGCCCATCTAGATCCCCTAAGTGCCTCAAAATTGAATCCAAAGATTTTTACTAGGATTTTTGAAAATTAAAATTTTAATATCTCTCAAATGAAAAATGGTATTGAAGTGATTTCTTTGCCATTGGATTCAATTTACCATTCTGAAGGTATGTGTAATATTTTGTGTCCAACTATGCATAAATGCAAACTTACTAAAATAGTAACCCTGTCAAACTTAGCCCTTATTGAAAATAAAATAAAAAATTGAGCGATGCAAGATTTCTCTTACACCTAGGATGCTCCTGCACCAAAGGGTAAGGATGTAGTAAAATTATCTTGGTACTCATTGTTCATGCATATGTTATTATTTAGAGAAGTTGGTTATTTTGGTTAAGACATGACACTTAAGCAGAAGAAGGGTAATTTGGAGCTTCCTATCCAATGTTGGACTACAGTCCTAGATAAGGATGACAAAAAAATTGATTATGTTATGTTTGAGAACTTGTTTGCCTCTAAGTTGAGGAGAGTGTTGATTAGGAACATGCCAAGGATTCCTAAAGCCTTGCATTATTTTTTGAGGCCTAAGGAAAGGAGGCCTGATTTGGGTGTTGATAATAATTGGAGGGATGTTAACCCTTACCCTACATATAATTTTTTAAGATTTTATGGAAAAATTGTTTCACATCACCTACTACCCAAGGATGTGCCTGAGAGACTTGTCTTTCTTTAAGTGATATGGAAACTTGGGAATGTGGAAAATAATCATCTAAAGGATCAGGGAAAGGGAACATTCTTCCCTTCATACACCTATTTTTCTAATTTTGTAATGATTAAAGGAGGATGGGACAAACTAAACGATATCCTTAAGCCTTTGGGAATGAGAAGAGAAACAACAAGAAACAATGATCTTGAGGGTTTCATGGCATGGTTGAAAATAAGAAATAGGATTTCAAAGTTTATTCATAATTTTTATTTCCCGGAGGATGTGATTAGGAATATTTTTTATTTTCTAAAGCAGGAAGATAGAAAAGTAAAATGGATTGCTTTTAATAAATTGCAAAGGAAAATAAGGGAAAAGGATTCATAGTTAATTTCCCTTGATGAAATTCCAAATGAAATGCAAAGGATTGAATTTATTTTCCAAAACTTTGGAATAGTAGTAGGGCATCCAAAAGGTGAGAGATTGGTCTAGGAAAAGGGAAAGGCCATTGCTATAGAAGAACAAGATATGGGGACACCCCTGCAATGGAATAAATGCCATATCGCTAGTCCCCTAAGCAAAAGAAAGCTATTATTTTTAGGAGAAATAAAAATAGGGTGAAGGGAAAGGATACAACTGTTGTGTCTTCTCAACAAGAGGAGAAAAGGATCCCCTCACCAGTGCCAAAAATTTCACCGCCATCTCCCCTTAGGTTAGTTGGACCTAAATTCATTAATATTGACTCTCCACCAAGACAAGCATGACCACCAAAAGAGCCACCTATGAAGATGATTCTAAAGATGAAATCTCGGTCACATAGGAAGAAATGCAACAAGGGGTTCCTTCTCCACCCAGGGAGATTGTGCCACAACAAGTTGCTTTGAGGTTAAGTAAGGTTGACCTCACTGGATTAAATAGATAGAATGATGTTAGAGCGGAGGCATGCACCAAATTTATGGATGATGATTCATTTGTGAAGTCCAAAGCCTTCATAGAGTTTGTTTGGAGGGAAAAGAAAGATGAATTTGTGAATAATGTTTTAGAACAAAGGAGCCTTCATCCTGAGCTTCCTGATTCAGTCATCCAGGCATGAGTAATAAAAGAGATGAGGGATAAGTATCAAAAAATAATTGCATCTAAGGCCAAAGAAATGGTAAGAAAAAATGGAATTCTTTTGTTTCTTGAATGGGACTTATCTTCTACCATTGCATTTGATACAATAAAGAGATATGATAGACCTCTCTAGAATTCAGAGGAAGAATCTACAATTGCATTGCAAGGATCTACATTCAGTGAGAAGTGGGATACACTAGCAATTTGGGCCTTAGCCCCTAACATAAAGAAGCCTGATATTGCAGAGTCTATTGTAGATTATAGGGGAGGCTTGTTAATAAAGAGAGTGTCTCACACTTCAGCTATTGAGGCTACAACAATGTTAGTTAGTGTTGCACAATTTACAAGGGTGAAGGTAGAATCTATTACAGCTGAGAAGGAATAATTTAGAAAGAATTATAATGATTTGTTGGTTGATTATGGAAAGAATCAATGACAAAAAATGCAACTTCAAACCGAATTGGCATTGTTAAGAGAGAAATTGCAAAATTTGCAATTAGGGGAACCAATGGAAACTGAAGTTGCTTCTCCCATTTCTTCATATGAACCAATACCTATTGTTTCAACACCTCCAACAAGTTATTCATGGGAAATTATTCCCTAAAATATGGAAAATGTTCCCATATCAATTGAAGAGCCTACCACATTAGAGGCACCACAAGCAGAGGAGGGTGTTAGCAAGGAAGAGCTACTTGAACAACTAAAAGAGTATAAAGAAAAATGTGACAAGCATGATAGAGAGATCTTTGTTAGCAATATAAAAATTGTCATTGCAATTTTAGAGAATTTGAATAGAGGGGTGAACAACAGATTAATTAGAATCCATGCTAATTATTCTACCATGAAGGATGCAATAAACAATTTTGATATTGATAAGGAGGTAGCTATTCCACTTATGGAAACATGGATCCCTAAGCAATAGGAGTTGAGGATGATGGTTGTGGGAGCCAAACATGATACAAATAAGCCTGATAAACTCAAGCCTACCACCCAGACTGTGAATGGAATTCAATAATTCAAGGGAAAGATAGAGCCTTTGGAGGAAAAGATAAGGGAGATAGTCAAGAATTTTCATGAAATGAATCATGGTCTCCTCCCTTCCATATTAAAAGATGATGGTAAGATTAAAACCTTGTAGGATTGGAGGAGGGAAATAAATGAAATTATTTTAAAACAAGCAGCTTTGATCTATCAGGGAAATGATATGAGTATGTTGAAGAAGAATATGGATATGCTCGTTCATGTAGGAGTTGTCCTGGAGGAATTTGATAAAGAGGAAAACTGGGTTGTCACTATGTATTCACCTTACTGGTAGAAAGTCAATGATGTCATAAAATTAAACTAGACCACAAAAGAATAATTACAATCCTGGAAGGATAAGTACTTGGATGTGTTAGAAGATTGAGTTGTGGTTGTGAAGTGGTGAGTACAATTTTGTTTTTAAGTCTACAAATATGGTGAATAACGAATGGGAGAAGCACAATGCATAGCCTAAAACTAGTATAGATTAGGATTTTTCTAAAGCATGGATAAGATATTGTCTTCTCCCCAATTTGAATTTGATGACAAGGTTTCAGATGTGGATATTCTTTTTTCTCTTCTGCTTTATACACTTTATGCTTTCTTTCATCTTTGCTTGGTGTACATGGATACACTTTTGGAAGCACATGGATATTGATACATTAGCTTAAAGATGCCTTTTGGAAGGCGGGACCTGATCTTCAATAACAAATTAAAATAGTCTTTGTCTCATGTAATGTTTCCCTCCATTTGAAAATGCAAATATAATTGGAAAGGGAATGTATTTTGTAATGGTCCAATAGAATGGGGACATGTGTACTTTCTGGCCTAAGGCTTGTTTTTCTCCTTCGTTTCTATAAGAAGGAATTCAAGA
>VDFB02000017.1:371282903-371314473 GCA_007258455.2 Sequoia sempervirens | reverse complement strand
CATCTAGCTTGCGACGAGAGCGAGATTCGGCTGAGTTGAGATTACAGGCCCTGCAAAGGGACAGAGATGCAGTGGTGGCGCGGGGATAGACTGCACAGAGGGAGAGGGATGCTGCAGAGTTGCATATGCAGAAATTACAACGCGAGAGGGATGCAGCACGTGGTCAGTTGCAGAGGGGGTTGGTTGAAGGGGGAGGGCTAGGGATAGATGTACAGGAGCTGCATACGCAGTTACAGGCGATGCAAACAGAGAGGGATAGAGGCTCAGAGCAGATACAATAGTTGATACTAGCTCAGGAGGCCTAGGCACGAGAGTGGAGGGCTATCAGTGCAGATCAAGATCGATATAGGCATGAGCGGAATGTCGCGAGACTGATAGCTGGGCAGAGGGATGAGTTTATGCAGCAGGCTAGTTATTGGAGAGGGGTATATGAGCAGGTTGTTCCAGATCTAGCACAGCGCACTGCACGCTACATTAGTCAGGCTCCACAGCCACTAGGGCCATCCCAATCATTAGGGATATGCACCAAGGGTTTCAGTGATTACTGGCAGACTCCGTCTCCATATGACGGTTACTAGGGGACACCCACCCGTGAGTACCAGGGGACACCCACCTGTGAGTACCAGGGGACTCTAGCACACAGAGGGCCAGCACCCAATTCTCCACAGAGGTCAGATGTGGGCAGCTCACAGTAGAGCAGGCAGATGTAGGACATTGGTTATTTTGGCAGATACATGATGGATGGTTTGTGCATGGCACCAGAGGGCAGAGGTGATCCACATCTCTAGATTTTGTATCTTATTTGGTGATATATGATGGACATGTATTGTATTATGACATGATGTTTATTATTTTGATTATGCGATGGCCTTTATTGATATTATGTATGATGTTTCCTTTATGTGGCTATATGAAATGATTCCTGATGTGATTCCATATGCATATATATACACATGTTTATATGGATGATTTATGCTTTATGATTTATGTTTTATGGATAGATGATTTATGATCGATGTAAACGTTTCTATGATTCATGATGTATGGATGCATATGTGGATTGATGATTTATGCATATTTATATGATTTATGATGTATGACTTATGGATGCACATGTTTATATGATTTATGATGTATGATTTATAGATGCACATGTGGATGGATGATTTATGCATGTTTATATGATTTATGATGTATGATTTATGTATGCACATATGGATGGATGATTTATGTATGTTTATATGATTTATGATGTATGATACATGTGGATGGATGATTTATGCATGTTTATATGATTTATGATGTATGATTTATAGATGCACATGTTTATATGATTTATGATGTATGATTTATGGATGCAAAAAGGGTAAATGCTTACAATGCACCTAAATGTCAATAAAGACCGTTATGGGAATGCAGATAGGCGATAGGCAGATGGAAGATTGCATTTTCCAAAAACAACTGTTAATATCCTGAGAGGAAGAGGACCCAAGAAGAACAAAGAACGAGAGTACTTGCACAACTGAAATCATAAGTAGTGGTTATGATGGAAATGAAGGGTGCATGCAAAGTGGTGGAAATGTAATGAAAATAAGATTTTTCCATCTTTGGAGCATTGATTTTTACTATAGCGTAGGGTACCTAGCACCTTGATATAGAAGACCAAGGTGAGCGAGTACTCTACGCATGAAATAAACATAGCAAACAATAAGGTTATCCCAACACCCCGAGGTTGCGATGATCTCGGTCGGGCCTGGTGTTGTAATAACCACAAACACACAAAGTTGTCCCCGCATAACACAAGACTTTGGAGATCTCGGTGGGTCTTACGAGGGACAACCAAGAAGACAACAGTAAAAACAAAAGATCAAGGTATGCCCCCATTTCAACAGGTCAAAGCCCGCCATGGTATGGTGGACCAAGGCGACCTTGACAAGTGATGGGAAGGAACCTAAAATGATAAACAAAATTTGGAAGCATCAAAAGATCATAATCAAGACAACAGGTCCTTTTCCATAGAATCAGGGTGATGGATGTGATTGGCGAGGTCTGCTAGGAAGGATTCATCCTGTTGAGACCAAAGATGGATGTGAAAGTAGGATGATCCAGTTGGCACAGGATGTTACTGAGGGACAAGATCTTGTAACACAAGGGAATTTCATTTATTAAGAACCGGTTAGATGTGGGCAGAACTTGATAACAAAGCACAAAAGACTGACATAACTTACATACCTAGGGGCTCCGGGCCGATCATAGATTAGCCTTGCCTACGTGAAAGCACAGAGCCCTCGTAGTTCCAGAAAAGACCATGGATAAAGTGAAAAGAAGACAAAATGGTAACCGATGATGATGGACAAATGCCCCGGGGGTGAATCAAATGATCAACCTTGCCTATGTGACAGCGCAGGGGCAACGTAGCTCGACTGGAGTACGTGACGGGATGGGACCTCAGTGAAGACCAATGCGATGGATGATCCTACCTGATGACACGAGTGTGAATGAAATAAGCTCAGAGTGGGATACCGAAAAAGCTCAGGAATGGGGGATAGACTAGATGGGTCGTCCAACGCTCAATCAATATTTACCAAGCAGCCCAGGATGAGATGGGTGAGGACAATAGTGCAGATGACGGCATAAAATAACTAGGATGTCAGGTAGATAATGATTAAGCCCTCTATGGATGATGCATGTTGCCAGGTTTTCACCACCCATACTTATCCAAGGCACCACGGCAAGGTGGTTTTCACCATAGGACGAATTTATTTCTCTTGACTATTTTTTTTTGGATTTTTTGGATTTTTTTGGATTTTTTTTGACAAGGTGGGGTAGCCGAGTAGATTTAGGCATAGAACTTTTTCAAATGCATGACATTGATAGGCTCGTCAAGGGGTTCTCCTTCGAGAGTAGTCAACCTGTATGCCCTAGATCCATATTTAGCAGCTATGATATAGGGCCCCAACCAATTTGCCTCAAATTTTCCTTTCTTGTCTCGGGCTTGCTGAGTGTGTTGGTTCTCCTTAAGGACAAGCTCGCCCACCTGGAATTGGCGAGGACGAACCTTCTTGTTGTAACTATGTCTGAGGCGATTCTGGTATGCTTGTAGATGGTCGTAGGCCTTTATTCTTCGTTCGTCCAGTAACTCCAGTTGTGCAAGCCGCGCAACACGAGCATCCTCTTCGCTGATAAGGTTCTTCAGAGAGATTCTCAATGATGGAAGTTCAACCTCGATTGGCAAGATGGCTTCAGCACCATACACTAAAGAGTAGGGGGTGGCGCCTGTTGGGGTGCGGATGGATGTGCGATATGCCTAGAGGGCAGGATGAATATGGATGTGCCAATCTCGTCCAGTGTTATTGACAACCTTTTTGAGAATACAGATGAGGGTTTTGTTGGTCGCTTCTGCCTGACCATTACCCTGGGGGTAATAAGGCGTTGACCAACGGTGCTAGATATGGAAGGTGTCACAGAGATGTTTCATGGCTTGGTATTTGAATGGTTTTTTGTTGTCAGAAAGGATGGTGGATGGGATACCATATCTGCAAAGAATATGGTAAAGGATGAATTTGGAGATCTGAGTACTGGTGATTTGTGAAAGGGGCATTGCCTCCACCCACTTGGTGAAATACTCAGTGGCGGTGATTATGAATGTATGGCCATCAGATGATGGTGGGTGAATTTTTCCAATCAAGTCGAAACCCCATTGAGAAAATGGCCATCGTGCTAGGAGGGGCTGAAAATCTTGTGCTGGAGCATGGATTAAATCTGCATGTTGCTAGCATGGAAGGCACTTTTTCACAAACTCGCAAGCATTACGTTCCAACGTAGGCCAATAATACCCAGCTCGTAAGATCCATTTGGCCAAGGCCATACCATTTGAATGTGCTCCACAAACACCGCCATGTACTTCCGTTACTGTAGCATGGGCCTCAGTCTCATTCAGACATCTAAGGAGGATTCCATCATACCCACGACGATAAAGTGTATCACCGATGATGACGTATCGAGAAGAGTGATGAATGAAGGATTTGCGTTGGTTACGGGTAAGGTCTGGGGGTATAATGTTATCATGAAGGTAGGTATAGATGTCTTGGTACCATGGGGAGGTGGGACCCATAATTTCGCACACCATGTTAGTCTCAGGGACATCATATACTGGGATTAAAAGTTGTTCCACAAGAAACTCACACTCTGTTCGGTCTTTGGGCATGTCCAGGAGGGAGCTAATAGTGGCCATCGCATCAGCTGCTTTGTTTCGTACCTTGAGAATCTGTTCAAATTGTATAGAGGTGAAATATTTCTTGAAATCATCCACCATGCGCCTATAGGGTAACAACTTATCATCCTTGGTTAGGAACTCATCATTAACTTGTCTGATGACTAGCAAGGAATCACCAAAGACTTTTAACTGAGTTATGTGCCACTATTTTGCAAGTTTGAGGCCGGTGAGGAGAGCTTCGTATTCTGCCATATTGCTGGTACATGGGAATGTGATCCTGAATGACTTTGGGATGTAGTCACCTTGAGGGGTAACTAATAAAATTCTAGCCCCCGATCCATTATGTGTATATGATCCATCAAAATACAGTGTCCATGTGGGGGTTTCCTCAACTGAGAAGACTTCCTCATCAGGGAATTCTGTGATCAATGGATAGGTATCAACTAGAGGAGCTTCCGCTAACTGGTCTGTGATTATCTGCCCTTTAATAGCCTTGTGGTCCACTAATTCTATGTCGAATTCACTGAGGAGCATGACCCACTTAGCCATGCGGCCAGTAAGAGTGGTTCTAGATAACAGATACTTCAAGGGATCAATCTTGGTGATTAATTTTTCCGGATGGCTAAGCATGTAATGTCGAAGCTTCTGTGTGCTGAAGATGAGTGCAAGGTAGGCTTTTTCCATGGGGGAGTAGTTTAACTCGTATCCAACCAATGTCCGACTGATGTAGTAGATCTCCCTCTCTTTCGACGACTCATCATGTTGTGCCAACAATGCCCCCAGCGTGACTGAAGTGGCGGAGATGTAGAGCAAGAGGGGTTTGCCAGGAATAGGTGGCATCAATATTGGTGGATGAGCTAAATATTCCTTAATTTTATATAAGCCCATCTGACACTGTTGGTTCCATCAGAAGGTGGAATCTTTTTTCAGAAGATGAGTGAATGGCTGGCACTTGTCTGCCAGCTGGGCAATGAACCGACGGATGGACTACATTTTTCCCTGAAGGCTTCTTAACTGTTTGAGATTGCGTGGAGGGGGCATGTCCAGGATAGCTTTTACCTTGGTGGGATCAACCTCAATGCCCCTGTGAGAGACTATAAAACCCAGTAACTTTCTGGAAGTGACCCCAAAGACACACTTTTTTGGATTTAGCCGCAACTTGTAGTGCTCTAACCGCTTAAATATCTTTTTCAGGATGGCAGGATGTTCTGCTCATGTTCTGGATTTTCCTAATAGGTCATCGACATAGTCCTCCATGATGATGTGTATGAGGTCATGGAAGATGACCGTCATTGCCCTCTGATATGTCACCCCCACATTTTTGAGACTGAAGGGCATAACATTGTAGCAGAAAGTGCCCCAAGGAGTTGTGAAGGTGGTTTTGTGTTGGTCCTCAGGTGCGATTCAGATCTGATTATACCTGGAGAAGCCATCCATAAGGGACAACATCTCATGTCCTGCTATCAGGTTGACCAACATGTCAATGTTGGGCAGGGGGAAGTCATCTTTTGGGTAGGCTTTGTTGAGATCCCTGAAGTCCGTGCAGACCTGAATGTCACCGTTTGGTTTAGCCACTGGCACTACGTTGGAGATCCACTCAGAGTAGTCAATTGGTCTGATAAACCCACCTCCAGTAACTTCTCCAATTCCTTCTTGACCAACAACACGACTTGCGGATGCATCTTGCAGAGTTTTTGCTTGACAGGTTTAGCGTCTGGGCGGATGTCTAGGTGATGAACCACTAAGGCGGGATCTAAGCCTGGCATGTCTGAGTATGACCAAGCAAAGCTAACAATTCCCTCTTGAAGTAGCTGCACGATGACCGGGTACTCTTGCTCCGAGAGTGACTTGGCTACATAGGTGACTTTAGGACTTTCAGCAGTTCCCAGATTGACTTCTTGAGTCTCTTCAATCAGAATAGGTGATCGGGTAGATAACTGAGTTCCCATAAGGGGAAGATGAACATCTCCATCTTCTAGTGCCTCTTCGAGGTTTTCGCCATCAGATGCGTCCTTTATTTTTACTTTTTCAAGGTCACGAAGTGCCTCAGGGAGGTTTTCACTAGATGACCATTTGTTATTTTTCTTATTCTCATTTTTGTGGCTAGAGTGTTCATCCTCCCCCAATCCAATGAGGTTGACATATGTATCCATAGACATACTGACAGGTGTGCTAGTTTGTAGGTCCCAATCAATGAGTTCAGGATGGCAAAGGGATAGGCTAATAGTGCAGACGGATAGGCATTTGAACATGGAAGATAGGTTGGCGTGATCGACGTCATTGTATGCATATATGATGGATTCTTCCCTAGGTATGTCTTCCAATGAGCCATTGTCCACAGCTACACTATTGGAAGCATTAGACGATGTTTCAGGGCCTTTCTTCTTTCTGTCATACCCAATGCCCACATTTTTTGGTAGCAGAGATGTATCAATGGGTTGCAACCACCCTTGTTCCTGCTTTCCTAGGCCTCTGTCTTGATAGTTATGCTTTTCCATGAACTTTGTCAGCCAGGGGTACTTTTCTTGGAAGTATTTCTTGAGAGGAGTTTCCGGCTGAGGCTCTTCTCGGTAAACCCATTGGCTTATGGCTTCTTTTGGCGCGTCTGTCTTGATACTTGGGGATACGAAAGTGGTGGTAGGGATGTTTTTGCCATGAAAGGTGACAGTCTTGTCTTCCTTTGGGGTAGCATGGGAAGGTTGACCATACTCGTGTGGAAATGGTGGCATGGTTGCTATATTAAGAGCAGTGTGCATTTCATACTCGCCACACCCTTTGTCAATGATCTGGACTTTCGTGACTATAGGATCAGTGGGGGATGGAGTGGTTATTATGGTGGATGGGGGATTAACGGGTGATGACTGAGATGCCCCCATTTCAACCCCAGGACAATAGTGTAAATGGGGAAATGATGCTTCTAGAGCGCGGCAATATTCGAATGGTTGGGGGTCGACATAGATGGTGACCTCTTTCCCATTGACTGGGAATTTGAGGCACTGATGGTAGGTGGAGGGCACGGCTTGCATAGCATGGAGCCATGGACAGCCAAGGAGGAGATTATATGGCAAGTCCAGATCAAGGACATGGCAAGTAATGTACTGAACTACCGGCCCCACTTGGACAGGAAGATTGATGATCCCTTATGAATTCCTTTCTGCATTATCATAAGCCTTGATTGTAAGAATTTGATTGCTTAAGTCCGCTTGGGTATACCCCAGCTGTTTTATGAATTTTAGAGTGCACAAGTTGAGGGCAGAGCCATTATCTACCAAAACTCTTTTTATTTTATGCCGAGCAACCACGACTTCAATATGTAAGGGGTGATTGTGATTGGCATCAATGTTGGGCATATCATTTTGGCTGAAGTGTAGTTGGTGAGATGAAGCTAGGAGTCCTACCAAAGCTTGGAACTGTGTGGGATTAATGTTATTAGGCACACGGGTTTCCTGTAGGGCTCTGTTGAGGATTTCTTGATACACGGGGGAAGACTTGAGTAAATCCAAGATGGAGATATGTGCAGGGGTCTTTCCTAAGTGATCAAGGATATTGTACTAGGTAGTTACAGGAGTCGATTGGGTGGGTGTGGAGGCTACAGGAATGATGATGCGGGCTCGTCATGTGGTAACAACACATTGAGGGTCTTTAGCTTTGACATGTATCATGGATACACGAGGTTCTACCTGTTCAATGTAATGAATAATACCCTCATAATTTAGGGGTACATTCTTATAGTTCACATTATTTGTGCTGTTATTTTGAGGATTACTGTTGGAAGTGCTCGGGCCTTGGTTATGGTTTGGGAAGGCATTTTGATAAATCTGCAATTGAGCATTGGACGACGGAGCTTGACTAGGGTCAACCTTGATGTCACCTCGATCTATGAGATCTTGGACGTAGTTTTTTAGACCCTGACACTTATTCAGAGAGTGTCCTTTGATTTTGTGGAACTCACAATATTCATTTTCCCTAAACCATGCGGGCTTAGGTTTGGATTCGTCAAGTGGCTTGGTGACAGGGTATGTGATCGGATAGCTAATCTACAATAGTTTGTTGAAGACGACACTCAAGGGTTCTCCTAGTTGAGCATACTGGCATTTAGTGTTCCCTTGGTTATTTTGATTGGACTCTTGGGGAGGATGGGGTGTCCCTTGCAGTACAGATATGGCATTAGGTATGGATTGCTGTTGTTTCTAGGATGTGTTGGCCACGTGGACATGTTTAGGGTCAGTGACACCATCATTTACTACATTTTTGTTCTTGTTCCAAAAACGTGGCTTGTCATTGAATTTCCTTTCCCTATCTTGATTATATATTTTGACGTGCCCCTTGGCAACAAGGGCACACTCAAGGATGGGTCCCTTCTCTACTACCTCCACGAAAGTGGTGACACAATGTAATCGGAAGTTATGAGCCATGTCAGGATGAGAGTACTCCATGAAGAGGGTGACCATGTCCGGATGAGAGTTCTCCATGAAGAGGGTGACCATGTCATTTTCTTTCAAAGGAGTTTTCATTCGGCTTGCTAGGGCATGCCACCTCTGGAGGTAGCTAGTAAAGGTTTCCCCTTCCCATTGTTTCTCTTTGAGGAGATCCAAGGTATCGGTATCCTTCTCCAAATTGAAGGAGAAGTAGGAGACAAACTTCTCTTACAAGTCTGCGAAAGATTTTATAGATCCTCTTTCGAGGGTCATGAACCACCCTAGCACGTTGCTTCCCAGACTTCGGGGGAACAGGCGCAAGAGATAGTTGTCATTGTGGATCACTTCTTGACACTGGGAGTAAAACTCCTATAAGTGGGCCTTAGGATCTTTGTTCCCCTTATATTTGTCAAACTTTGGCATCTCAAAATGTTTAGGGAAGGGAATCAATGAGATGGAGGGATCATACGGATATGGGCATATATCTTCAAACTTGAACGATTGTTTGCCTGTCCCTGCCTGGAGATATTTCAAAGCGGCTTTGATTTCTAGGATGTCCGCATTGGCCGGTGTGTTGGATGGGTATTGATGGTAGGACGATTGTGGATTCTGAGATGATGTTTGGAGATGGGCATATGGATGAGGAAGTGTCATCCCCTACTGATACGCTAAGGGACCTTGTTGATAAAGAGATTGCTATTGTGAGGTGGGATATGGATGGGTTAGGTGGTTATGGGTGGCGTACTATTGGGAAGTAGGGAGAGGGTGTTGTTGATTGGCTTGTGGATATTGGGGGTGCTGATATGACTGTTGCGATGCCACATAGGAGGGTTGTTGATATTGTTGCTGATTATAATAGTTGTAATGATGGGGTGGTCGTTGATGCATAGTTGGCGGTTGTGGTGGACGAAATGGGATGTTATGTGGTGGTTGCGCTTGCGAGCGTAAAATGGATGCAAGGAATGGAGATATGGTCGAGGCTGAAGGCCGAGGTTGATTTCCTTGTGGTTGATGCTGTGATGGTTGTGTTGAAAATAGGGGATTGACCAATGGTTGTTGTTGAGGTGGAGGTGTGATTGAGATGTTGTGCGAGGGAGGTTGTTGAGCACTAGTGGGAGCATAGGCTTGGGGAGGTTGCTGGGATACGAATGACGATGGGGGAGGAATGGTGGATTGGGACGATTATTGGGGGATGAATTCCGATGATGGAGGATTGTTAGATTGGGGCAGTTGTTGGGGTATGAATGACGATGGTGGAGGATTGGTTGCCCTAGGAGGTGGGGGCAAGGCAATGAAAGGGTTGCCCCCAGTGTTGACAGGAGGTGGGTTCGAGGGGGGTGGTGCTGGTAGCATTAATGGTTGTGGTTGCAGGATGTTTTGTGGCATGCCATAGGCAAAAGGATCATTGGGATCAATGGTTTGGGATGCTCCCATGACCGAGATGGTGGGATGTGTGGGATTTCCAACGGGATACAGGACAGCGTTGCCGAATTCAGGTTGATGCCAACCTTCTACAGAAGGAACGTTGGGGACATACGAACTACTGGGGATTTCATGTGAACCTTGGGGTACATTAGATGTGGAGGTGCCATACTTGGATAAGTCGACACCTGATAGTAGCTTGACACCTTTGTCAATCAAGTGAGCCAAGATTTTGTCCCCATGTCTTTCGAGAAGGTGTTTTGTCATTTGTGCGTTAACAGGGTTGTTGAAGTGTTCCTCAAATGTGAGCTCAGGTTGATCATCCATGTTTTCCTCCTTGGGTGGTGACGTGTTTTGACCATCCACGTTGGATTGTGATGAGGTACCGTTGTGGGGATCGTGAGGGATGTTCATTGTGTTATTGGGATCTTGAGGATTGTTTGATTGGGCATTCAGGGCTTGTTGGTCAGCCATTTTCTTTGCCTGTGATTGAGTCTGAACGGGCATGCAAGATGATGAGAGGGATCAAGATATTAGAAAGACCTTGATGATGAAAGATTGATTCAATTTGATGTGAGATTGATTGATGATGATCGGTCAGGCCGATATGGATTGGCTTGATGGAATCAGATTAGATTGATTGGCAGACACTGGATTATCCTAGATTTTGGGTTTTGATCCGGATAGGTTTGATGATGTGGGGGTCGGACCGATCTGGTGATTAGGATTGAGGTGATGATAAAGATGATGAAGACCAAGATCCACAACCGAGTTTAAGAAGGATCCTTGGTAACACTAGGTATTGATTGAAAGGTGGATGTATGATAACGACACCGAATCCAACTTGAGATAGAAGCGGATTGATTGGGTCAAAAATGATGACTAACTTAAGACAGATAGCAATCCTAAGCCAGTTATGATGATTATGGTTAGGGATGAATACCTAGTTCAATGCGGATGACTATTCCAACGGGGTTTATATGGACCAACAGAGATCGGATATGAAGGTGGATTTAGGACAAATGGGGAGCATCTTAGGATAGATGAATGGCTCTTGAAACAAGCAAAAGAGTGTTCAGGATAAATGACTCTTAGAATGAAGGGATGGAGACTCAGAACAGATGTTCAAATGTTTATTCTGGATGCTAAATGGTCGTATCGATGTTCAAAAAAGAGGGACAATGAATGCCAAGTGATAATATAGGCTGGTCAAAGGATAGGTCCACCACAGCACAAGGATAGGTCTGCCACTGCACAAGGACAGGTCTGCCATTGCATAGGGATAGATCTGCCATAGGGTTAGGACAGGTCCGCCACAGCACAGGGATAGGTCCGCCACTGAACTGGGACAAGTCCGCCACAACACTAGGATAGGTCCACCACAGGGTTGGGATAGGTCCGCCAAAGGATAAGTTTAAGTTGGATGTTTGGATGGATGGGTAAGGCAAAGGACCCAAAATATAGCAATCACAAAAGACTTGGCCAAACTGATAATCACTGGTTTTTGCACGAGAAAGACAATTCAAACAACACAACCCTGAGATTAGTAGAAACGGGTATGGTCAACAAAGTCTTCTACTCTAGGATGTACATGGTTGCTAAGGATTCCTCGATATACACCCGATACGTGAGGCCCAAACCGTGAACACCAACCCATTACAAGTGTGAGTCAGGAACCTTAGCGAGATAGTAAAGGATCAGACCAACTATTCACGTCATCCTGACACTTTGCCAATTACAACGTGGTTGGATTGAGGTACAACTTTCACTCTCCCCCCTTTATATACCCCACCGGTAAGCGTGGTTGGAATTGTCCCTTGGGGTGATGAAATCCCCAAGCAGGTCCCACTAAGAAAGTGAAAGATAGGTGACTCAAAGGACTTGGAAAGCTACGATTTCACCCAGGATCGCCAAATGGTGCAAGGGAATTGGATATGTCAAATAGCCTTCCCAAACACACCAAACAAGGTTTATTGACCCCCTTTAATTAAACTATGTGCCTAATTTACCAAAAGAAAATCAGAAAAAAAACTTAAAATTTTTACCTTCTGGAGGACAGGTCTGCCACTCTGCAGGGACAGATCTGCCACTCTGCAGGGACAGGTCTGCCACTTTGTCAGGACAGGTCCGCCACTACAGGACAGGTCTACCACAGCAAGATAGGTCCGCCACCAGAAGATAGATCCGCCACCCTATCAAGACAGGTCCGCCACTGCAGGATAGGTCTGCCACTCTATCAGGATAGGTCTACCACTGCTAGACAGGTCCACCACTTTGTCAGGATAGGTCCGCCACTCTGTAACCTGGACCTTCAAAAATGCAAAAAATAGTAAACGTGAAAGAAATAGACCCGTTTGTGGGTCCCACTAGGCGTGCCAGAAATGTGATAGGTCGAATGTGAGCATTAGAAAACAAGTAGCAAGTAAAAGAGTGCAAATAAACACCAAAACAACCTACACCTCAATATTAGCCTAAGTTGGAAACAACACAAGATGAAAGTAACAAAATGAAACTCTATACCTTGCGTCGAATCGATCCTTTGGTTGGCCCTTAGATCTTTGATGTGTATGCTCCTTGGATGGCAAGTAGATGCAAGCTAAATGATGTTGTGAGGATGAGTGCAAGTGGATGAAAACAAGAAAATGGCTAAGTGTAGGTTGAGAAACAAAACTACAAGAGTTTGGCTAGCAAAATGATCTCCCCTAAAATGAGAGAAAAGAGGGGGTATTTATAGGAATTTTGAGAATTCCTAGAAGAAATGGAGGGTCAAGATTGAGCCACCAAATATCAAGATGTAGGGCTAAGGTGAATTGAGAACTCGCAAGCCCTCACATTTTGACATGTGGCATGTGATTTAGCCCTAAAAGGTGAAGTGGACATGAGGTGGAAGGAGGAGTACATGACATGGAGGGGGGTACAAAGTACCTTGGGATTGGACAAGATCTCCTCATAAAGGAGGTCCTTGTCCCCATGTGGATGAGAGGACGTGAGGAATTAAAAATTCCTCAAATATTCTCATGGGGAGATGGGAAAGAATAAAGAATAAGTGAAGGACATGTGGGGAGAAGTGAAGGAATTAAAAATTCCTTTTGGGTGCCTTGGGGGATTAAAAGGTGAATTAAAAATTCACATAGGGAAGTGGAGTGCCTTGCCCAAAAGGAGAAAGCCTTTAATAAGGTTGACTCAAGGACATATGCCATAAATAGGATGAGGATTAGGTTAGGCTAATCAAATGATTAAGGTTGTGCAAGTACCCACTTAGATGGACTAATGACTCATTAGAAGCAAGTTGGAAATTATGGAGGATGTGACCTTAATGATGGTTAAGGGTGTGCACATGCTAACCCTAGTTAATTAGAAGAAGATGAAGTAATTAAGATGGATTAGGGGACCAACTTGCAAAAGTTGGAGGATGTGACCATGAGAGAGAAAAGAGGAATAAAAATGAATTTTAATTTTAAAGGGGGGATATAACTAAATTAAATAAAAGGGTATATTTATTTAATTTAGAGGAAGAGGGGTAAAGTATTAAATTAACTACTTTAGGGCCCTTATGCAAGATGCAGGGTATTAATTAAACAAATGGTTTAATTAATATTGACATAGGGGATGAGCAACCGGATGAATAAGGAGACGCGTTTGATCATAGGGGCATGATCAAATTGGACTTCTACACAAAGAAAAAAAATCATGGTACTAAACATATAGTAATGATCCTTAAAAATTTTAAGCAATGGGTGAGTTGTTCTCTCTAGGCTTGCTCCTCGAACAGTTTATTTGGGCAACAACCAATCACTAAAAGTAGGTGAATTATACCCAAGAAATTTAGAGGATGTGGGTAAGTGCACCAAGATGGTCGCACTTTTGTGGCCAAACAAGAAAAAAACAAGCCATAACGCATTCGTGTTATGGCTTTTTAAAAGCAAAAAAAAAGCGAATCCAAATATCATTTCTCATTTCATTTTTCTGTGTTTTAGCTCCGCCAACAGCCAAAAACCCTGTTATACATGTTCGTGTCCTTGAAGAGGTGATTTCTTCAAAATTCATCAATAGCAATTAGATTTCTTCACAAATATGGCGCCACAACGATGAAGAGATGCAAGAGGTAAGTATTGTTTGGTATTTGTTTTGAATTTGTTAGTTTTAAGTTGATTTTGTTTGTTTTAGTTTAGAAAGGAATTTTTTTTTTAATTTGTAGGAAATCCTCAACAAGAGGAGGAAAATCTTCAACCAAATCAGCCTCAACAACAAAATCAACCTCCCCCACCATTCTCTCAATACCCTCCTGGCACTCAAGAAAATTTGAGGAGTGAAATTAAAAACAATAGAAAAGAAGTTGAGGATCTTATTAGTAGGTTGAGTGATCAAAATTCTTCAACCATGGAAAGAATACATCTAGTAGATTCATTGAAGGATTTGTTAAAAAATGTAGATGCAATTACCCAACAAATATCTGGATGGAAAAATAGGAGGCAAACATTGAGGGCATATTATGCAAACAAATTATTATATAAACAAGTAAAAGATTTAAAGATTACTAAAGGCGATTTGTGCTCTCTATTCACTGACCCTAGAACAAATCAAAATCTCACCCTCAATGCAAAGAGGTTTCCTATTCATTGGTACCACCACCAAGAGATTAGGAACCATTTTTATGATAGATGGTATATGGTCTTTGATTACCCACCGTGCAATAACTGTGAAGTCCCCCAATATTTTCTTAAGAAATTATACTGTGAGTTTGTATTAAACCAAATCCTGAATTATTTTGATATGAGGGAGTTTCAGGAGAGAGGTGAGGGGTTAGCACAAGATAGGCCCGGTGCACAACCAAATCCTACACGAGAAGGGAGATGACCTCTCACTGGGCTGCCTCATGAGCAGATTGCAATGCTTGTAGTTGTAAAGGAGAGTGCTGATGTAGAGACTTTGTAGGTGATCACATCCTTGACTTGGAGTGTCATTCACCACACTAGCCCCATTGTATAGCGCAATCTAGGGGAGTCTTCAGGTGGTGGCCTTCGAGGCCATGTGTGTCGATCTTGCGGAGCCACTTGTTCGTATGACCCTACCGACCCTCAGGAGGGTGCTACACAAGATCCATATGCTTCTATGTAGGCTGATCCGTATGCATCTACTGGGATGGAGAGGGCGGCTGACATTCTGCATGACATCACATATGGTATTGACAGTCAGGTAAAATTCAACATGTTCATTGAATTTAGTTTATTAAATTTTGATTGTGAAATGCAAGATTAACTAATTTAGTTTTATTATTTTAATAAAATTGCAGGGTCACAGTGTTGACCCTTGGTACACTAGTCAATCTACTTATTTTTGCAGTACACCTATCAGTGGGGTATGTAAAGTTGGTAAACAATTATAAATTTACTACATGTGTTAATAGCATTGTTTTATGAATGGTATTTTAATATGTGATTTTGGATGTTGAACAAGGTGTTGTTGGAGGTTTCAAGGAAACACCTCTGAGTGCGAGTAGATTTGCTCAAACTTTCACTAAGGTAATATAGAATAAAGAGAACTTAAAGTTAATGAATTCTAAGTTTAATCTAGATTTGTGTATATATAGTCATAAGAGTATATGGGTTCACTAGGTTATTATTTGAAATCTTTTAAGAATGGTCCTACCATGATTTTTTGCCTTAGAATTCCTACACTAGCAAGCTATATATAATAAAAATTTAACATGGAACTGACAAAGGTAGAGCTACATTCTACTCCATCCTATATTTTTTTTGTGATGTCAACATAACCAAGAATAAGACTATGGATGTCCTACATGATGTCAATGTAACCAAAAATAAAACTTCTATCCTCGACCCTATCTATTAGCCAAGACTCCTTCAATATCTCCTAGATGCTTGGAGATGCTTAAGACTAGGTCAAAATACCCTATATTCTCTTCATTTTTGCATAGCTCATCAAGTTTCCCTATATGTTCTCTAACTAATCATGATTGCATGGAAAGAAGTTATAAGTACTCATTAAACTCTCAACTATTGGAGCCTCCTCAAACTTTCCCATAGGGCGTGGAAAATGCTTAGAAATGATTAAATTCCCTAATAGGGTGTGGGAGATCTTTTAGGAAAACATTTGACACTAATTTGATCCATTGAATTCTTCTTCATTCTTATATATTCCTCAAATATACCTTGCAATACCCCTATCATACCTAAATCTACTATATTCATGTCCTTGTTAGCTAGCATGTAGGTGATATAGTATGGTCCATGAATTTTTATGTCTTCTTTTTTCATTTTTCTATATAGTCCTCGTTTATATCACTACTAGGTCCTCACATAAAAAGAAAAGAAAAAAATTACTTATTTTTCTCATCTAAGGCCCCTAAGGTTTTAAACCCCTTAGATGCAAGGATTCAAAGCACATCAACCATGTGGTACAAATGACTAAATCCCAAAGGCGATATGTAGCAATGAAAGAGTTTGGAAAGGTAGAGAGAGCTACACTGGTGACTCAGGAGAAACTTCAGCTTTCAAAAACAAAGCCAATTAGGCTAGCAAACATGTGGATCAGGACAACATTTGGTGGAAGAGGAAGAAAGATGACTAGAACTCTGGAGGCCCACCATACTGGATTTTGATATTCAACCATGAGAGCAAAAGAGAGAGCTGATATCATGTATCAAAACATTAAGCATGCATTCTTCTAGCCAATGGATAAGGAGATGATTACTTTTCTTCATTTTCATTTGCATAACCATATCACGGCGGTAGGAACCATGAAGACCAAGGATGTCTAGTTTTATGTGGAGGTAATGGATGTGGTCCAAACTTTAGGAGGGGCAAGAAGGTCAATGTATGATCTTGATGAATGATAGAAGAGGGGTTGGTCAGACAAACCAAGGGCACCTAGTCATGAGTAGGGACATATAGGTTAGATAGGTGAAGCAAAGTACCAAGGAGGTCTTACAAGGAAAGGCCTACAGCAGGTACATACAAGGAAAGGCTCCTGCTTGCCTGCTCCTCTTCCTCTATTTGAACCTCCTTGAGGTCCTCTACCCCTATTATATCCACCTCTTGTAGATGTTTCACCTCCATGCTCTGTGAGTTTTGACTCTCCTTGGTAGCCACCATGCTATCGTCTTTGATCTCTTTGATCTCTGCCTTTGCCTCTACCCTTAGAAGTTTGATCTTGCTTCCTGTTACTCTCTTCAATATTTAATGCCAATTGATAACATTGGTGCACTATTTTGGGGCTTAAGAGAACCATCTCCTCTTGAATGTTCCACTTCAAACCATTGAGATACCTTGCCACCTTGATACTTTCATCCTCTATGACATTGGACCTCATGCAAGGTCTTTGAAACTCCTCAGTATAAGAACTCACATCCTGATCTCTTTGCCTCAAACTCTATCTCCTCTTATGCAACTGAATTTCATAGTCTTCAGGTAGGTATGCTTCTTTCACCTTGGCAACCATTCCCTTCCAAGTAGAGATAGGTTGCTTGCCTTCCTTCTCCCTCTCTATCTGAAAGAATTTCCACCAAGTTAAGGTAGAAACTCTTAGTCTTGATTTAGCCACCTTTACCTTCTATGCTTCAGTGACTCCATCACACTCAAAATGGTTTTCCATTCCCTCTATCCAATCCATAACTAAATCATCCTCCATCTTTCCACTAAACAGTGGTACTCCTTCAAGTGATTTTCCACTCAAAGCCTTCAATGATTTCAAGAAGGGATCCTCCTTCAATATAGGGTTAGGTTCAGGGATTCTATCCTCCTCTGGAACCTCTTCTTCTTTTGCTATTCTTCCATCAAACCGCATAACATTCAGTGCTTGCTCAAGTTGGTCTAACTTCTCTTTGTATACCCTATTGTCTTCCTCTGTTTCTTCAACCCTCTTGGCCAACTCAACATTTGTCACCATGATGCTAAAACCAATAGACTCTGTCTCTGACATACAAGATCAATCCCAAATATTTTGCTTGCTCTGATACCAATTTGATAGGGAGAGGGGTTGGAGGAATCAATCACTGATTCCTACTCTAGGCCTTTCCTTGTAAGACCTCCTTGGTGCTTTGCTTCACCAATATAACCTATAGGTCCCTACTCATGACTAGGTGCCCCTGGTTTGTCTGACCAACCCCTCTTCTATCACAAACTCCAACCACCAAGTTCACCTTGGTTCATTGCCACAACTCTTCCTTAGCCTTTACACTATACTAAAGACCAATCTTCCTCAACACTCCATCAACTCTTGCAGGGGTAGTGATAAGTTTTAAAAGGCTTCAAACTATCCTCCAAAGGTTTTTGAACAACCTCCAAGACTTCAACTTCCCATCGCTCTCACCAATCCTTTAGCTAGGGTTTGAAACGCTAGTAGCCCTTGAGCCCCTATTAGGTCTCCTTCACCTACAAAACAAGTTAGAACTCACAAATCTCAAAAGGACTTCCCACTCTTTTTCCAAGGTTCTTGGTTCACATGGACAACACTCAAAGATTCTTGAGGTCTCATCCTTCCACTGTCTGTACAAAGCTCAAAAATGAAATGGAGCAAAAACTAGGGTTTTAAGCCTTCCCTTGAAAGTTAGCAAACTTCAAATTTGTTTACACACCAAATGGATAGATGGAGCCTCCTCCTTAATGTAGTAACAAGGTAACACACCACCCTACCTCCTCCCAGAAGAAAATCCTCAATGGCACAGCACCCCTACAAGATTTGTGACCTACACAATAAGTTTTTCCTAGTCGAACCTGCATTGGCTCGCCTAGGGCATCACTTTGCTAGCAACTCCTGCACTCAAACAAAACCTACCAACTAACATATGTACAAGCATGGTGTTTAGGCACTGTTTCCAAAAGACCGTACAGTTTGTACGGTGGAAAAGTGCTCTAGCACCCCATTTACTCAACATTGCCTGTTTCAGGCCAGCAAGCACAAAGAAACCAAAATATTTACAAAGAGACAAGAAAATGATTGAAATAACTATCTAAAGGCTACAAAAAACTTGTACTAGATTTATTCTACATCCTACACACAACACAAAACCAGATTTAATCCATTAGATCCTTCTTTCAGACCAAAAAATAGAAAATTTCACTCAAAAAACTATTTTCCTTAAATTTCCAACAAAATAATCCATACAAACATACTTTCAACCTTGCACAAAGGTCGAGGAAAACTTTAAATATGCTTTCCCAACAATTATTTTTCTAATGGGCCCTTCTTGGCCGCTCAAACACAAAAGGAGCATGTTTTTGCAAAAATTGTCAATAATTGCAAAAACCTCCATACCTAAACTTTGGACTATAACCTTTTTGTTTCTCACCCATGGTCAACATGGCCTTATTAGAAAACATCATTCCAACCACAAAAATTCCTGAAGGCATACATCTAAGTCATAAACTCATTCTATACTTCCACATTTTGCCTAGTGTGCTCTCTATTGCTTCCTAGGTGCTCTTGCACCAATGAAATTAAGGAAGAACAACAAGAGAGGAACAAGAAAAATAAAATCAATACATAGTTTCAAGGATTTTTCAAGCAAGTAAGAGAGCTATGGGAGAAACCTAATCTAAAATATTTTGAACTAGAGTTTTATATACCATTTAGAGAGATTGGTTTTCATGGAGTTCCTTTCAAATCCTCTGCTTTTATTGTTCCTATGGTAAATTTTTTGGTAGAGTTGGTGGAATTACCTTTCTTAGTAATCACTATTAGTGAGATTGAGATTGTTAACCTTGAGAGAGTAGGACTTGGGAAAAATGGATTTGATATGGCTATTGTTTTCAAATAATTAATGCGAGATGTACTCCATGTGTACACCATTCCTAAATCTTCACTTGATGGTGTAGGCATCCAAATTGGGACACTTAATTTATCCAAATTTATCATTTTTCATCTAAACATCCTCTTATCTGGGTTAATTAAGTAATATTACTATTATTTAATTAATATCTTTAATTCTGCCAAATCCCTAAGGTATTTAATTAATAATTAAATACTTTACTCTCCTTAATCCTCTTTTCATCAAATGAATATTTATACATTTATTTAATTCCTCACATGTCATTTTCATCTAATCCTAATCCATCTCCTAATCTCTTCATTAAGGATGTGCACATGCCTAATCCTTGATTAGGATGTGTCACATCCTCCAACTTTTGTAAGTTGGCTTCTAATCCACATTAACCCCTAATTATCCTCTAATTAGTAATTAGTTAAACCTAATTAGTACTTCCCCATCTCCCAAGGAATTTTTAATTCCTTTTTATTCACCCTAGGTTCCCCTCTTCTCCATGTGAATTTTTAATTCACTTTTATTCCTCCTAGAATCCCCTTTTCCCATACATCTTTTAGAACCTTTGACTTGTCACATCAAGTCACATGTGACAAATTACCAGCTTTTGGGAACCTTGTCTTATCCACTAGATTCTTCCAATCATTATGAATTTTTAATTCACTTTTATTCTCCCAAAGCTTTCCCTCTCCCCATGTGATCATTGAAAGGTCACATCAAAGAACTTGGGAGGTACTTGTCCTTCCTCATCATGCACCTCTCTTCCACCTCACCTCCACATCATCTCACCCTTAGCCATCTCACATTCCACATGTCAAGATGTGAGGGCTTGTGAGTCCTCAACTCACCTTAGCCCTTCATCTTGACCTTGTTGGATAAATCCCAACCATTGAATTCTCTAGGGAATTCAAGATCCTCTATAAATTCCCCCTCCTCTAAGGAATTTTAAGAGACTTAGCCATTTTATAAATACATGCTGCCATTTTGTGCACTCATCTAACCTTCAATTACATTCATTTGCATTTACATCCAAGCACATAGTAAAATCCTCCATTTAGCCACATAAAGAGCCATCAAGGAGCATACATATCAATCCAAATCAAGGACCAACCAAGGAGTTTCAGCTGCAAGAAGGAAGGTATATCATTTGTCTTCATTTAACATTTTCCTCTTTGTATTTTCAAATTCCTTAGGCTAATCTTGAGGTGTTTCATTATGTTTTCCATTGCATTTTAATTGCTTAGAATAGGTTAAATATTTTGATATCATAGATGGCATCAAGGAATGGATGAACTCCATGGATATAAAGTATTATGAAAGTAGAATGAACTTGAACTGGCAACCAATTTGTAAGACTATTACTGATGATCTAGATAAATTTATTGAAGATGTTGGTTGGGAATTTTTGAATATGGAAGCTAGTGATTTTGATTCTGACAATTCAGAAGAGTCAAATCAAGGATAGGAACCCTCTAATGTAGAAGAGGAATCATAATTAGATTTCATACAGCCACCATCAAGAGTGTTACAAGCCAATCAACAAGATGTTGGGAATTCTTATATAAGGATAATTTTCAATTTTGCAGGTACCAGCTTTAATGCCAACTACAATGGTAACATTGAAATTCCCTAGCAGTATTTATGTTAAGAAAATTTTCTTTAGATGCAAGGATTCTAAGCACATCAACCATGTGGCTTAATTTATATCATAAGTTGTACCATGATGTTCACTATGCATTCCTCTACTCTTTTGACTGTCAAATGTGACACTGCCTTGTCATTGATCACCATCATTTTCTCCTTTTCATGATTATTTTCTCTATCATCTTTGGTATAAACACTTGACTATTATATTTAACTCAAGTGAGGAAACTTAAAAATCATAATGATAGGCCAAAGAAAGAATATTCATTCTTTTCATGGTAAAAGGAGACCTCAATTTAATCTTGTCATCCTCAAAGGTTAATTCCATTGTCAAACATTTATTGCATATCTTAAACTATGACAAGCGTTTAATAAGGGTTTTGAAGAATAGGCCCTTGACAAGTTAGCTCCATAATTTTTTATTGTCCTATATCTTTATTTAGCTTTACTCCATTCCTTGCAATAGTGATACTTGGATTTGTCATACTTAACTCAGTTGGCTACTATCAAAGCTCCTTTTGACTAGATCATCTCTTCTTCTCATATTGGTTGTCATATTTTACATTGTGTTTTGACACTTTTTCACTTAAAATTTGTCCTAAAGGGTCTTTTGTTTTTCAATGTGATTGTCCCAGGTTATTGCTTTTTAAATAATTGATAATCATATTGTTGGTTACGTTGCATTACACATCATTCAAATTAAAAGCATTACTTCAAATTCGATAACTATTTTGTGATTGAATAATTTGTTATTTTATTTTCAGATGTTGGTGAGAGAAACACCGCCAAACGTAACGAGGGCAATGGATATTGGTGTTTCTACTACAATACAATCCTTGATGGCTCTAATAGGGGAGGTATGAGGCAAATTACTAAATTTCAATTTACATTCGTGGTTATAGATGAACTAGTTCTAGTGAAAAATCAAACCATTATTGATTCATAGTTTAATTCCTATTCAGATAGTTTATACAAGGCTCGAGCATGCCTGAGCATCGGCGTGCAAATATTTCCATCAAGGAGAGTGATCGTCAGATGGTTGTAAGTGATTAAGTTTTGTTAAATATATTAATTTTTATAATGTAATTTCTATATATTAATTTCTTTACTTCTTATTGTAACAGTTTAAACTTGACCAGGAGCTAAACCCTAGGAGGAGGAGCAGGAGCACTCCTCAACAGAAACGGGTGATAGATTTATCACCATCGGGTCACCCAAGAAAGGGAAAGAAATTTGTATTTGAACCAGAGCATGGAGAGAAATGAATTTTGAATGTAGAGCCCTTTGTTGTATGCCTACATGGAAATTTTGTACATATTTTGTATTCGATATATTTGACATTGTATACCTATATGGCATTCTCGTAAGCCTATATGGCTTTTTTGTAACTATATTTTATACTTATATTGACATATATTGATGTACATGCATACATGGCTATTTGATTAATAAAAATATTTTTTATTGATGGTGTCCATATTTGCATTATAAATTCATGGTTCAATAGATATGAGTTACATGTATTCAAGTGTATACTTTACAACTTACGCACATATACTTTTTGACTTACGTTGGAACATCGAAAAGTGTAAAAATTTGTGTTTGGAAGTCAAATGTAAGCCAATTTTGCAATTCTCAGTTCTTGCATACTCGATCTTATGGACTTATTCCTTCCTAGCACATATTGTGAATATTTCTCATTTGGTGCAGAAAACAAATTCCTTAGTTTTGAACCATTGTTTTCTTGTTTTCCTTCCACATAGAAAAATGTTCACACTTTTAAAATTGATCAATGATCAATAATGGCTAATTGTAAACACTTGACATTTTTATGTTTTGAACTTTAATTTATAATTTTGTAGTTTATATTCATACCGTTGATTACATTGCATTGCACATCTTTCAAACTCAAAGCATTGCTTCACATTGCATAACTAATAACTAGATGTTGATAGATGACAAAATTTCAATTACAATATATAGTTTTTACAAAGTCAACCTAAGCAGTTATGCAATTATTCACATTGCATAACTAATAACTAGGAGCAACGCCAATTGCATTTGCTTGTCATGGCATTCTATGAGACCACATTTCTTTGAGGCATTTTTTCAAACAGTTCACTGCCTTGTCTATACTACCACATTTTTGATACATGTCTACCAAAGCATTTTGTCAAATAGTTCAAGTGTTGCCTTGTTGCTATGGCTAAAAGCCTAAAAGAAGTGCTTTTGAACAAGCTATGCATGCTTGGAAAAAATCTATCAAAAGCATAATAGTAAGCAATATCATAGACAAGGTAGTGAACTCTTTGAAAAAATGCCTCAAAGAAATGAGGTCTCATGACCTAATGGAATGCCATGACAATCAAATATTTGATTGTCATGGCATTCCATCACCATGAGACCCTCATTTCTTTGAGGCATTTTTTCAAAGAGTTCACTGCTCTATGCTAACACATTTTTCATACATGTCTATCAAAGCATTTTATCAAAGCAGTTCATTGCCTTGCTACTATGGCTAAAAGCCTAAAATGTGCTTTCAAACAAGCTATGGATGCTTAGAAAAAATCTATCAAAGCATAATAGTAAGTAATAGCATAGACAAGGGAATGAACTGCTTGAAAAAATCGATGCCAAAGAAATAGTCTCATGGTGGTGGAATGTCAAACTTGTTTCCTTGTTGCTATGGTTGAAAGCCTAAAATAGGTGCTCCAAAAGCTACATGGATGCTTTGGAAAAAATCTATCAAAGCATACTAATAAGTAATATAGAAAAGGCAGCAAACTATTTGAAAAAAAGCCTCAAAGAAATGTGGTCTCAATGGTGATGGAATGCCATGACTATCCATAGCAATTTCTTGTCATGGCATTCGTCATGCCGCTCCATCACCATGAAACCACATTTATTTGAGGAATTTTTTCAAAGAGTTCATCGCCTTTGTCTATGCTAACACATTTTTCATACATGTCTATCAAAGAATTTTATCAAAGCAGTTCATTGCCTTGTCGCTATGGCTAAAAGCCTAAAAACAGTGCTTTCGAACAAGCTATGGATGCTTGGAAAAAATCTATCAAAGCATAATAGTAAGCAACAAGCTGATGCAATACAAAGATTGCCAAACCACTCAATAGGCCCATTCAAACTACCACAATTCAAGTTACATTAGGCCCATATCACTGAGACACAGCCCGAACAATAGGAGGAATGGCCTATTACAACATACTACACTCAAACCCTTAAGGGATCGATCTGGTTGAATGTAGCTCGGAGCGATTCTGCATGTTTGGGTGCAAAAGAGGACCATTCCTAGCATAAAAATTTCTATTTGAACGCGTTGGAACAGTCCATTTGGTCACACAAGTTGTAGAACGAAAATTGCACCATCTTGCAACTTTCCACTGCTTCCATCTGACACTTTTTCCATCAACTGAAAACTAAACACCACGGGAAAACCACTTCGAGATAATGAAAACCGAGAGAGGTTATTGTAGATGGGCCCAACGCGATCCCATAGGATTAGATGAGAAGTTTCTAAGTATCATGGTGTCCGAGTAACCTCATGCTGAAGTTTGCACCCATTTTTCCCTTTGGACCCTTAAGGGATCGATTCGGTTGAATGTAGCTCGGAGCGATTTCGAGTGTTTGGATGCGAAAGAGGACCATTCCTAGCGTAAAAATTCCTATTTAAATGCGTTGGAACAGTCCATTTGGTCGCACGAGTTGCAGAACAAAAATTGCACCACCTTGCAATTTTCCACTGCTTCCATTTGACACTTTTTCCATTGAATGAAAACTAGACACCACGGGAAAACCACTACAAGATAACCAAAACCAAGAGAGGTTATTGTAGAGGGGCCCAATTTGATCCCATAGGATCATACAAAAAGTTTCTAAGTATCATGGTGTCTTAGTAACCTCATGCTGAAGTTTGCAGCCATTTTGCCCTTTGGACCCTTAAGGGATCGATCCAGTTGAACGTAGCTCAGAGTGATTCCGCATGTTTGGGTGCGAAAGAGGATCATTCCTAGCATAAACATGCCTATTTGAACATGTTGGAATAGTCCATTTGGTCACACGAGTTGTAGAACGAAATTTGCACCACCTTGCAACTTTCCACTGCTTCCATTTGACACTTTTTCCATTAACTAAAAACTGGACACCACAGGAAAACCACTCTGAGATAACAAAAATCGAGAGAGGTTATTTTAGAGGGGCTCAACATGATCGCACAGGATTAGATGAGAAGTTTCTAAGTATCACGGTATCCAAGTAACCTCGTGCTGAAGTTTGCAGTCATTTTGCCCTTTGGACCCTTAAGGGATCGATCCGGTTGAATGTAGCTTGGAGCGATTCTATATGTTTGGGTGTGAAAGAGGACCATGCCTAGCGTAAACATGCCTATTTGAACGTGTTGGAACAGTCTGTTTGGTCACACGAGTTGCAAAATAAAAATTGCACCACCTTGCAACTTTCCACTGCTTCCATCTGACACTTTTTCCATCAATTGAAAATTGGATACCACGGGAAAACCACTCTGAGATAACAAAAACTGAGAGGCTATTGTAGATGGGACCAACATGATCCCATAGGATCAAATGATAAGTTTCTACGCATCACGGTGTCCGAGAAACCTCATGATGAAGTTTGCAGCCATTTTGCCCTTTGGACCCTTAAGGGATTGATCCGGTTGAACGTAGCTTGGAGCGATTCTGTATGTTTGGGTGTGAAAGAGGACCATGTCTAGCGTAAACATGCCTATTTGAATGCGTTGGAACAGTCTGTTTGGTCACACGAGTTGCAAAATAAAAATTGCACCACCTTGCAACTTTCCACTGCTTCCATCTGACACTTTTTCCATCAATTGAAAATTGGATACCACGGGAAAACCACTCTGAGATAACAAAAACTGAGATAGGCTATTGTAGATGGGCCCAACATGATCCCATAGGATCAAATGATAAGTTTCTACGCATCACAGTGTCTGAGAAACCTCATGATGAAGTTTGCAGCCATTTTGCCCTTTGGACCCTTAAGGGATCGATCCGGTTGAATGTAGCTCAGAGCGATACCACGCGTTTGGTTGCGAAAGAGGACTATGCCTAGCGTAAACATGCCTATTTGAATGCGTTGGAATAGTCCATTTGGTTGCACGAGTTGCAGAATGAAAATTGCTTGTACTAGACCAAATTTGCTTGTAAGTGCTAAAACACTAAATCGGGTGTAACATGCAAACCAAAATGAATTTTTACAGGATAAATACATTTTATGGTACCCATTTCAGGCATTAAAAATATATATCAATTTTAGATACACTTTTTTTGGAACACATGCCTGCTGTCCCAACTTCTTTGCTTCTAAAGAACCCCAAACATGCAATGAGTTTTGCTTGTTTTGTGTGGATTTTTCTTAAAGAGGAACTTAGGAGTGATGGAAATGGTTGTAATTAGTCTGTATGAATTTGAATCAGGGCTTTGGGGTGAAGGGGTGAGCCTAGGTAATCAAAATCCTAGTGTGATTAGCAAATTAAGCCTCTTGGGGATAGTGATACATTGGTCCATGGTTGTTCTTCCATCCACTATCAAAAGGTGAGACTTTGGGGTCTTGTAGAGGCATATCATAGTTTCCTAAATTCAGTAGTTTGAGCCTGGTATAGGCTTTTGGGTGGATTTTTATTTAGACTGTCCTACCTTTCAAAAATCTGTTGTCCCACCAAAACTAGGCCTGAATAGCCCCCTTTTCCAAAGCAACCCATTTCAAAACTTATCACCTGACCATGAAACTTTCTACATTATCTTAAATTGTTCCCAAACCAATTATTTTCTAGGTTTTAATCTCCTATGACACACTCAACACACTCAAACACAAAACCCTCATGAAATTGCTCTAAAAACTAGGGCCTCTTGAAAAATTGACTTCCACACACTTCCAAAATATTCTCTTTGACTTTTCACCATTAAATCATCATTCCTAAACACCTTCAACTTAAAAACATTCCCCAAATTAAGGTAGATCTCCTGCTGCTACACTTTAGCCATCATTTTCATGCAGTTTTCAATGTGAAATCTCGGTGTACACCCTATCATTCCTCCTTCCTGCACATTATTTTTTTAGATCTGTATTATACATGTAAGGATTGATCCATTTCACAATTCACAACAACATTCTTTCATGAAATGGATCAAATATCCGATGGTAAAAATTATTCCTTGACCAAACTCTTCATCCTTTCCCATATAGAATTTTTTGCCAACCCTCTAGCCATCCTATCATTTTGAAAAATAGTCCACCATGTCAGTGTTGTACCTCTCAACTTTGTCTTAGAAAACTTAACATTCCTCTCTTCTTCCATCTCTTCAAACTCAAAATAGTTTTCTAAGGCATCAAGCCATCCTAACACCTCTTCACTATACATCTTCCCCTGATAGATAGGCAACTCTATGTGACTCTTTCCTCCATGACCTTGTGCTACTTTCAACAATCTTATGAACTTCCTTTCCTTAGGGTCTTCTATCTCATCTGCTGGTTGTCTTTGAGTTACCCGCACATGCTCTTCTTCTTCATCATTGTCTTCTTGTTCTCCTTGTTCTCCTCTGAGCCAAATGGTTGTAGAACATCTGGAAGCAACCTTGCACGAACTCTGAAGAATGTGTGTGATCATCACTAATATAAAAGTGATACTCCCTCAATACCTTCCTTTCATCCTCTGTACTATCAGCTGCATGTATGAATGCTATGTGCACAAATATCAAAACTTGTGTGGAGCTGTAATACTGTGACTGCACCTCATGCTGTGGCTATAGAGTGTAGTTCTCTGCAAAGTCAACCACTGATACTATGCTGCCAAGTGGAAAGGTTTCCTTGCATAGCTTGAATTGCGTGTCCAGGCATCGGGCTCTATGGGTATGCCTTGCATACTCATACACTAGATTCTCATGAAACATGGACATGAACTGATACACTGGAATTTTTTGAATAACCAACTCACACCTTTTTACTTCAGACCCATCTTTTGTACCATATGCCACTGTTTTATACTTCTCAAACTCTACTAGTTTTTGTCCCACCTCATATGTGCTTTCCATATGCTGACATACTAGCATTCATTGCAAGCCACCGCAACGCTCACATGAACCATCCAAGCATGCTGTCCTATAGAATATTTGGCCATCCTCTATTTCACATAAAATTTTTGATAAGAACTTTCTTAAAGATTTTGGTGGGGCTTCTATGCCACAATCCTGCAAAAAATCGTTAGTGTGCAAATATAAACATATAGAATGATAAACATCAAAATGGTTAGAGAATTCAATATGCAGTTTACAACAAGTAGTGCATGTGTGATTTATCTTGACATAAAAAGGTTTAATCATTTCAAAAAATCTTTGAGAAATACTAATTTGAGGATAATCATTTTGAAATTTATGAAAAAATTAGGTTTGAGTCGTATCCAAAAAATGCTTTGGATGTGGCTCACGGTTTCAACTATCGATTCTCCTTCTTACGACATCCTTTTGATTCGGAGATGGCCTTGTATTTTTTCTTCCAATAATCTTCAATTAGTGTTCTCAATGCTTCAACAACTTTTTTATCTTTGTGTGGAAGTCTCCCCAAGAATTCCCATAATTCATTTGAATCGGTGCCCTCAATTCTTTGCCTTTGAATGGCTTTTGATAAATTTTTTCTACTAATTCCCACTTGTTCACTTGTCTTTTTAATGAGGTGAGATCTCTTTGTTTGATAGCTTACCACAATTGACATAATGACATGTCATGTGACATTACTATCCTTTGAGCATGAGGTCTTACCCACAGTGTCATAAGCATCCATTAGATTCTTCACAATAGTGTTTTCACTTGATGCATTCAATGTTCTCAACCCAAGAGTCTTCATGATGTTTCTATACTTTAAACCCCGCATCATTTGAACAAATAGTTGACATCTTGCAGTCTCATTTAGCCTTTCAAAGAACATTTTCCAAATCTTATCAGCATATCTTCTATAAGTGCATTCTGGAATTTTACCTTCCATGTGCTGCAAAATATCCTCATCAATATTAATCAAAAACTTTGGCTTTCTACACAAAATTCTAGGTGGTGTTCTCTTAGGTACATACATCTCTATAGTACCAATTTCATCAATATTTAATTGAGGTGGGCTAGATTGCGTACCTTCGATCGAGGGTGGAATAGAAGACATACCTTGAGGTTCACATGGGGATGATGGCGTACCTTGTTCCTCAATTCTGAGTGATGATGTACTCTCAATTTAGATGTGGTGGAAGGTGTCCAACCATACTCACTTGTGGTAGATGGTGTCCCTCCATATTCGCTTGTGTGTAATGGTGTCCCTTCATCTTCACTTGTGGTAGAGGGTGTGTCTCCAACTACAGTATCTACATCTACCCTAGTACGACTCTTTCGCATTCGTTCCCTTTGTGCTGCCAATTTCTTTTTCTTTTGATGGTTGAACTTTACTCTTAAACTGGCTTGTTTTCATCAATCGCTCCCAATTTCTCTTTTCACGATATTCCTCATCCGTTTGTTATTTTTATCTCTTAAGGCTTGGAGCTTATCATCTGTTAGTTTTTTCCCTTTAACAGTTCATTTCTTTGGCATGACGAATAATTTTACCTATGCAAAAAGTGCTAAGTTGTCAAATTAACTAATTGAAAGCTTTGGAAGCATAACTCAATCAAAACAATATAAACTGTCCCTATACCCAAGTAGTGATGCTATTCCATTACCACTATGCAAACAAGTTTTTCAGAAATCTAAATACAACTATCACTGTACATACAAATTCCTTAGTCTTTAACATCAATATGGTATTTAATCTTTAAGACTCCATACCCTAAATCGGGTGAATCCCACAAATCAATACTCTGTTTTGTGAAATAAGTATATAAACTTTTAGAGTATGTTGAAAAGGATCAAAATAGGCCTAAGAATATGTAGAAACAGAGAAAGGAATGTTGTTAAGTGCTTGGGAGTAGTCTCATTTGTTATTCCATAGTTGTGTCTATGCTTGGTAATGTTTTGAAGGTAGATTGTGAAAGATTTGATGATTTGGGCATATGTTTCCAATACATGGCAATGGTGTCTTGAATGCAAAGTAGTCAGAGTGTGTCTATACTGATATATTGGAATATTACAATCAAAACATGATGAAATTGGTATCTTAAAGGTCTGGTGACAGTGTTAAACTAATGCTGATTATTGTTGTTACAAATGGTGTTTAAGTGAAGATAGGATGATGGATGTGTTGATTTGAGCAAAGATATCTTAAATGGTTGGGATGATGTTTGATTGCAGGTCTAAGGAACAGAGGTGTTTGATTGTTTTTTCCTTGAAGGGGTAAGTTGAGTTGATGAGTGATTGTTGTATTGCATCACAACCAAATAATTTGATCAACATGGAGTAAGAAAAACAACAAAAATGAAAGCAAGTCATAATAGAATGATATAAAATGTACAAAGCTTTCACATACCTAAAAAGAAAAGTTTCAAATCGAGGAGTTCTACCCAATTATGCAGCCTTTGCTTCTTCCTTCCTCAAACTCCTAAAAAATTTAACTCCTTCAAAAGCTTGTTCCCCTCCAAATTTCAATTTTATATCAATTATCACTATAATTCAAACTTCAATTGATATTATATGCCTCTCAACGTGAAAACTCTGTTATTTCATGCAAGGGTGATGGAAGGAGCATTCAAAAGGTGGTGGAATCTCAAAATCATGCATGTACACTTCACTCAATCACCAAAAATCTATTTTTTGTTGGAGCACGCGTAGAACCAGGAGAATCTATAGAATGTGGGCCAACATCATGGGTATATTGTGACTTTTCACCATTTTTAGTGCAATAAATAATGCATTCTTGTTATAACGCGAGCGCGTTATTTAATCCTAAATGGACATATCTCTACTAGTTAATAGCACACTCGCGTTATGATAAATTTGGTTTTTTTAAGCTTTAGATGGTACATTTATAGGGTAGAGGATTAAGGGTACTAGGGAGAGAGTTAGAGGGATTGAGTGAGAGAGAAGGAGATACTTCAGAGAGAGAGAGGAAGGGAGTGAGAGAGAGATACCC
>VDFB02000017.1:371256478-371282803 GCA_007258455.2 Sequoia sempervirens | reverse complement strand
TTATCAACAAAATGGACATTAATAAGTTGAGTCTAGGAGTTAGGAAAGGCAATGCATCTAACATGCTATTGAGAAACCACATTGGCAAGCAAATAGCCAAAACCTTTGGCAACAATCACATAAAGAGAGGGAGCAAGCAAACATCCTTGCTAGATGGAGTGGAATAAGCCAAAGGAAAGAGATTGACAACCATTAATGGTGATGCAATCATAGGTGTCTAAGAAAAGCATTTGGATAGCCTAAATGAAGTTAGGCCCAAACCCCAAGGCTTTCAACATGGAAAGAATGAAAGGCCACTCAATGCGGTCATAGGATTAGCAAAGATAATTTTGAGAAAAATGGCTTTCTGGTTTGAATGTCTGGCGCACTCCACACCTTCCCACATGACAATAATGTTATCTAGGATAAATTTGGATTTAATAAATCCAGTTTGCTTCGGTTGCACAATCTGAGGCAGAAGATGTCAAATCTTCAAAGCCAAGGTTTTTGCTATGATTTTGTAACAGACATTGAGTAGCGTGATAGGTCACCAATTGTAGATATCCCTACGATCTCCAAGCTTAGGTATGAATTTAATATTCCCTTTATTAATTATGTTACCAAGGGTTTTGGAATGGAATTCCTTAAGATAGACTTCATCTAAGTCTTTCCAAACACAGTCCCAAAGGGCCTTGTAAAATTCACATGGGAAACCATCAACAATTGGGGCCTTGTCGTCTGCCATGGTATGAAAGGCTTCCTTAAAATCTTCAACAGTGAGCAATTGCTCACAAAAGGCTTTCTAGGCCGAAGATAGCCTATGTGGCACAACAACAAGACAATCCTCAAGGGCTTGTTGTTGCTCTAATGTGTACTCTTGAGTAGTGAAAACTTGTTCATAATTCCTAACAAAGGCCTGGGGAATGTTAGGTAGCTCAAAAAGCACCTGGGTTCCTTTAATTTTTTTTATGCCAGGAGATGAATTCCTGGCATGCAAGGCTAAAAAATGCTCCTTGGAGGCATGATCACCAATTTTTAACTAGTGCAGTATGGCTTTGATTTGCACACCTTTGGCGGCATAATTATCTATAACTTGCTTTTTGTACCTTAATTCTACCACTCGGACTTGTAATGATGGGGAGAAAGGGCTAGCTGCTAGAGCCCCGATGGATGAACATAGGTTAGCTGTGGTAGCCTCATAAGACTAATGGTGGAAAATGGCCAACTAGCACCCATAATATGGAGAAATCTTGTTATGTGAGTGATAGAATCATTCCACCAATTAATCTAGCCTATATTGTGAGGTCGCCTACACACCAAATTCTAAACCCTAGGAATGTGGGCCAGCATGGGCTAATGACAGAGCAAAGATGTGTTAAAAAAGAACTGAGTCTTGTAGGCATGAGGCTATCTTGTCTCCCATTCAATGCGAAAAGAAATGGGAAAATGATCTAACAATGTCACATCCATTGATTGGTTAACCGGGATCGAAGAGCTGTCAAAAGAGAAGAAAGATTGAGATGAGATCATGGCACAATCAAGGCACTTAAATATCCTTTTAGAGCCAGCCTGGTAATTACACCAAGTGTGCTAGAGGGAATGAGAATGGTAGTGGCCAATATTGGGATAAAAAATCCCCAATTTATTACACATGTAAAACCACACCTCCCTTTTGCCAGCTTCCCATCTAAATGGTAGAGTACCATCTTTATTGTATGCCATCTCAACCATTTAAAATTCCCACACAAAAGTCAGGTAGCAATTGGCAATGAATTGAAAATCCAACGCCAAAGCAAAGAGCATTCCACAACATCATTAGAAGCATACACATTAATAATTCCAAAGGGATTACTATCAATGTTAAGGAGAATCTAGACGAGCCGATGTGTGGGGTTAGACCCATGGTCAACCACACAAGCATGCCACCATGGGGAAAAAAGGGTGACAACTCCGCCATGTCTAGCTTCATGATCAGTACAACACATTTTACTGGCTGGCCAAATAGATCAACAAGCCAGCGTGAACAAAAGACCAAAGATTTTAACTTCTTGGAGAAAGAATTTCAATACTAGCATACTTCTTCAAAGTATCCCTAATAGAATACTTCCTAGATAGCTATGTTAGACCTCGAACGTTCCATGAGAGGAAATTCAAGAGTGAAACTCCTCCATATCATTAGAGTTTGGCTTCTCATTCAAAGTAGAGAAGCGATTCTGCAAATTTTTTGGTAGAACAGACCCAATTTGAATGTTTGGAGAAGAAAATATTCATTTATCTTGCACATATTCTCCTTCTTTCAGAGGCAGAAAAGGGCTACGCGACCACCTTTGAGCTCCCAACATGGAAGGAGATGTAGTCGGTTGTGCTATCATGATGAAAGTTGGCTGAGGCATAGCCTTAGGCCTAGGCCGAATATTGTCAGACCCAACTTGGGCCTCTTTCCCCTTTGTCAAAAGGTTTGAAACATCTTTAGCTAGCTCAAGGACTTTGGAAACCATCTTAGAGCCACTAGACTTGTTTTTACAGTTTGTAACCATAGTCCATTTCTCTTGAGATTTGGTAGAAAAATTATCTGCCTGATGGGGCTTTTCAGACTCCTGCAGTGGAGGAGTACGAGGAACTACCAAAGGGAAGTCCTTAATCTTATGGTCTACAGATTGACATCTATAACACATGTTCGATAGATTAAAATAATTGACCTTCTAGGTATGCTGAAGAGCTCCAATTTGAATATCAATGGAATCCTTCAAATCATATGAAAGTTCCACTTCAACACAAACCCATTTCTGGGGTTTGGCCTGAAAAAGCTTATTAGGCTCAATACAAATGACCTTCCCTAGAGAGGATGCAATATGGTTCAAAAAAGGCACATAAGGCAAAGGAAAAATTGAAAACTTAGTCCAGACTGGGACTTGCAACTTGGTGTCATCCGAGATATTGAAGTCCCGAGTCCACAAATGGAAATCAACAAAGAAGATTAGACATACCAAGGACCATGATTCAATATTTCCTAAACATGATTGACCTCCGTGAAGTGGAAAAGGAAAAAACCCTTGGTGAAATTTTGGACCATATCAAGACGGACCCCGTGAGGGACCCAGGCCTTGTGGACCCATTCTTTAAGCACACTTTCAAGGGGAGTCTTCCCAAAAAAATACCCAACAAGAATATGTTTCTCAAGCTATTGGAAAGCAGAATCAAAATCAAGCAAAGATAAAACCACATCAACTGGGGAGTCAAAAGACTTACCTCATGAAACACTTTCGAAACAAATTTCTAAGGTCATTTGTTTAGAGAAGGAGCCATTGAACCACCAACACTAGCAAGAACTATTCATTTAGAGTGACCTGAAGGCATACTAAAATAAAAAACTACACTAAATGCAGTCATACACATAGGAAAAGAGAAAAACCCTAAACCAATGGCATGGTATGACACAAAAGGGGAAAAGGATGACCATAGACACAAGAAAACCCTAGCAGAGCTCATACACCTTCTCGTACCCCTCAAACTCATTTTTCATCTCCTCTACAAAATTTTTGCACATTGTCTCATTTCCTCCAAAGATTATGTCATCCATATACACAACCACAATCAAAATTTGATCTCTCTCAACCTTGAAGTAAAGGTTGCTATCTTCAATACCCTTTTTGAATCCCTATTGCAATAAGTACTTATCCAATCTTGTATACCAAGCTCTAGGAGCCTATTTGAGTCCATATAAATCTTTATTCAACCTACAGAGCATATCGAAATCTTATGATAACTATAAACCTTTCAGTTGTTCAATGTATTCCTCTTCTTCTAACTCACCATTCAAGAATTTAGACTTGACATCCATTTGATACACCTGAAGTCTTTATGTTCTACAAAATCCAAAAACATCCTAGTGGAGTACATTCTTTCTATTGGAGCAAAATTCTCTTCAAAATCTATCCCTTCCACTTGTGAGTAGCCCTTACACATAAGCCTATTCTTATTTATGATAACTTCTCCATTATCATTCAAGTTGTTCCTAAACACCTATTTGCTTCATATCAAATTCTTGTTTGCTAGTCTTGGGACTACTTCCCATGTCTGATTCTTCTCAATATACCTCAACTCTTCTTCCATAGTTTTGATCCAATTTTCATCCTTGCATGCTTTAGTTACTATTTTAGGTTCTATTTCAAAAAGTAAAAAAAAAAATTGCTTGTTCCTCTATCATAGTAGTTTTTCTTCTTGTCAGCACACCTTTTCTTTTGTCTCCAATTATTTCATCCTCAGAATGATTCTTCTACACATACTTAAGAGTCTTAGGATTATTTTCTAGAACTTCTTCCTCCTCCACTGTCATCTCTTTTTCTTTCTCTTCTTATTTTTCTTCTTCTTTGCAAAAGGGTTCATCTAATTCATATCCTTCTATCAACACTGAGCTTTGATGTGATTCTTCATCCACTTTGACACTTGCACTTTTAACATCTTCATTAACCTTTTTTTGTAACACCTGTATGTCTTTCTCTTTGTAGAGTATCCAAGGAAGATTCCTTCATCTGATCTTGCATCAAACTTTCCTATATTTTCTTCATCTCTCTTGATATAACATTTGCTTCCAATCACTCTGAAATATTTCGTGTAGTAGGATGTTTTCCATACCATAGTTCATATGGGGTATTTGAACTTTTCACTCTTGCTTGTCCTTTGTTAAGAATGTACACTACAATATTAACAACTTCTTTCCAATAAACATCATGTAGATTTTATTCCTTCATTGTGGTTCTTGCTACTTCTTGAGCTATCATATTCTTTCTTTCCATAACTCCATTATGCTGAGGAGTCCTAAGAGCAAATAAATACCTTTTTATCCCACGATCTTAACAAATTTGTTAAACTCATTGAAGGTGAACTCACCACCTATATCAGATCTCAAACATTTGATTTTCAAATCCATTTCATTCTCAACCATAAACTTAAATGCTTTAAACTTATCTAGAGCTTCTAATTTTTCTTTGAGAAAGGTCGCCAAGGTTATTCTAGAGTAATAATCTATCAACAACATAAAATACTTGTCACCTTAAGAGCTTCTTGTTTTGGCAGGTCCACATATGTCTGTATGCACCAACTCCAAAGGTCTTGTGGTAGAATATTCCTTAGTTTTCAACCTCTTCTTTGACTGTTTTCCAAACTAACATTCCTTGCAAATTATATTGATAGGTTTTATAATTCTTGATAGATCTCTCATAGCTTGAGTAGAGTTGATCTTCACTAGGCTATCAAAATTGATGTGACACATTCTTCTTTTCTATTGTGCATTTTTTCACACACACACCATGAAGAAGGAAAAGACCCTTGGTTTTGGCCCTAGGTTTTATTTTCCTATGGAATCTTGATGTCTTTGTGAAGTTTTAGAGGTGTTCCAAAGTCTCATCTTCTCAAGTTGAATTGCAAAAATTTTCATGCAGGCCATCGCCATGTGGATGTCAGGGTCTCTTGTGTCGGTGCTAGTCCCTTCCGCTTCCACAATTGGGATTTCTGACACTCAAAAAAATGGGTGAAAACTTTGATAATTGAACATCTAGTGCCTATAAAATTCATGTCTCCACATGCTTAAATAACTTAGATCCAAAATGACTAAGTTTTTAAACATTGCACAAATTTTTACGTGGGTCATTGCCATGCAGATGTCAGGGTCTCTTACACTAGTGCCGCAACCTCTGGCTTCCATAGTCGAATTTTCCACATTTCTTAAAATGGGTCAAATCATCAAGTGTCAAGTCTAAACACTCTTATGCATTATTCCATGTGCTTGAATTGATAAAACCCAAAATTCCTAAGAGTTTTGGCTTTGCAAAAATTTTCATGCAGACCACTGCCATGTGGATGTGAGGGCCTCCTATGCTATTTTATGGCACAAACTTGTCTAACTTCCCACCTAGCGGCTTCCGCATTGATCATTCTTTGGAAATTTAAGGTGTGTTGTGATCTAAGCATCACAACCATCATTTTCCCACATGCAAAATTGGATAAACTTGAAATTTGTCAAGTATTTGGGCTTTGAGGGAATTTTGTGCAGGTATGTTGTTGACTCACGTCGGACTCTCTGACTTCCATGTTCAATTTTTTTGCATTTTCTAAAGTTGATAAATTTAATGATTTGGATTCTTACATTGATGCATTTGATGACTTTCAGGGTAAATTTGCATAATCAAGTGGATCTGGTGTGTTTTGAACTTTGCAGGTTTTGCATATGCAGGTGCCATCTATCTTCATGTGAGTGCCAAATTTCCTCATTCTCGCATTTGTGATCTCAGCATAAATGTGGTTTCTATTTTAAAAGATCACAGTGATATTTGTGGCAGAGGAGAAGTGATTTGAAAGGGGTGTGATCGTTGTATAATTTGGGTGGTTGCTTGCATCAAGAGAATGTCGTTTAATTAATGTGCCCATGCGAATGCAAGGAGGGAATGATTTCATCAATAAATCTACACCAGGACAGTGAATATTTCTAGGGGGAGTTGACATTGTAGAGCTTGGCTTCCTATTGAATCTGTTATTTGTGAGGCATAACGATCATGGCTGTAGGCCCTAGTTTTTTCGCAATTCTACCATACACAATGATTGTTACATTAGCTTTCCTGCACAAATCAATTCCACGCCATATGGGAAATTCGACATACTTCACTTATAGTAATGGTTTACAAATCATTCATGATACAATCAATTAGCTCTTATAAAATGATGAATTTATTAGTGCTCGAAATGCAACATAAGAATATAGGGGACTCCGCGGGCTTTGAAGCAAAGGATGCATCGGTGAGCCAGCTCCTCTCAACAAAGACTCCATAAAGATTGCATTTATTCTTCTCTTTGGAGAAGTTCTTATCTTAGTGCGATAGCAGATTTCTGATATTGTGGAACTAACGATTGTCATGAGTTCAAGCTAGTATGTTCACTTGCATGAAGGTGATCAACGTTAGAGATAAAGGCACTATTCGTTAACGATTTGGGCACCAAGAGTTTTTTGGCAATCTTAGAAACTGCAAGTGAGCACAAGCAGAATGACCTTTTATATGACTATCATGCATAGCATGCTATATTTAATCGTTTTATCTCCTTCATTATGGTCTAGTCTGCAGATAGAGCATTAGATTAAAATATTGAGAATGTTTGGAGCATTAAGATTTTCATGCAAATATTAAAGATACTACTCATAAGCAATTGTTGCAGAAATTATTAGGCGGACTTCCATTCACACAACTCCATTTTTTTAGCGTCAACCATATTGGCATCTACACTTTTATTTTCCGCACCTCATGTTTGCGAAACTTTGCTACGCGGATGCCAAAGTATACAATGTTGGTTTTTTGGCACCAACTTGCTCGCCATCCGCATTCTCCTTTCCTGCATGTGATTTCCACAAGTTGTGTAGGAGAAATTTTCTTCGATGATTCCCAAAGATTGTTGTCTCCATGCCCATCGATCACATGACTAAATACTTTTGTCTAATATTTACTTTGATATCATTTTGAAGCATCGCAAAGTCATGATATTTCATGCATTACGAGTTGTTTCAGGGGAAATTTGGTTAGCTACTTAAAGTAAAACCTGTGATAATTCCCTGGATCTTGCAGACCACAGCTCTTTGTTACTAATTTAGACCTTATTTTGGAGCATCAGTAGTGGAAGACTATGCAACTACAACTTGAGGATGGTGACATTAGGTATGGTATATGTGTATCGAATGATACTGCATCTCTTACAACTGTATGACAACAAATTGGTGAGAGTTATATGCTAGATGGAAGTGAGATTTTCATTGCATATCTTACTATCGATGGAGCCAAGTTTTTTTTGCAATTTATCAAAATGTTGTGTAATGTGGGTTGCTTGTATGGTTTGTAATAGCTACCCCAATGAGGAAGAGAATTCAACACATTTCTTTTTTCTATCCTGCAAGAAGGATCACAAAAAAAGGTTAGAATCATATAAACAACAATGGAGATCATCATAAGCATTATATTATCCTATCAATTACAAATTCCACTAGCAAAACTTGCTACATTAATTAATAGAGAATGCTACTAACTAGTTTGCACATACCTTCATGATGGTGAATTGTTTTATCTCCAAGTTCCCACTTGTTCCGATTGTGGTGGGGTGCAAATTGATCCCAACCAAGTGGATTCAAACCCTAATCACCCCTCTAAGTAGATTATGTGGCCCATGGTGAGAGAGTGAGTTGTCATTCCAACCCTTAAGCTTATGTGAAAATATGTCTACCTAGTGTCCCTCTTCCCAAGGTGCACCTAGCTATGTAAATCTTATACTCCCTTTAACAACTATAGGGTTACACAAGGAGTTAGTTCTACCTACTTGAGCTTGCGAGAGAATTCACCTTCCTACTATCCATCAATAGACTAAGCAAGCAAAGTAACCATGATTGGTGTACAATGCTCCTAGACTATCACCATCTCGAGCATAGTACTACTTCTAGACCATTTTCCATCTCGGGCTTGGTGTTGCCCCTAGACTATTGTCCATCTCGAGCCTAGCACTACCCCTAGACAATTGTCCATCTCAAGCCTAGTACTGACCCTAGTCTCTTGTCCATCTCGAGCCTAGTACTTCTTCTAGACTACCTTCCATCTCAAGCAAGTACTATTCCTTAGCTTAGGCTTAACGTTGGACCAAAAGTAGGTTCACATCCCAAACTTAGTAGGTTCTCATCTTAGTTGCAGCCATGTAAGGCATTTCTAGATAATATTGAGAGCAATACACTCTCTTATACTCCTTATGGTAAAGGAAAAAATGTCTCTTCATCCCATTGTAGTGAGGGTCCTAACTCATTCTATCCTTTAGGAGTAACCTTAAGACATGGAATCGTAAGGGCTACACTCCCTAATGCCACCAAAGGAGTTAGTTAATTAAGGAAGTCTACCTTACCAATTAGTTGATCATAATAGCCATAAACACGTGAATGGTTGGGTGTTCTATCAGCCTACTAAGCGAATGGTAATAAGCAGATTTCCAAAAGCCAAAATTTGGCATATTTTCAATGACTTGCACAAACTTGACCAACACCTTCGTTGAGAAAATCAATCCTGAAGAGTCTAATGCGAACATTATTCAAGAGTGGATTACGAAGATAATTATGATTATATATATATAATATTGTATTTAACCTCAAGGAGTTGATAGCTTATGATGGATCTAATTTCAAGAAAATTTAGAAATAAATCGTGATACTTTACAGTCTTAAAAATGTATCTGAGATAACTTCAAGATATTACTTTTCCAATCTGTTCGTTACTTGCTAATCCTGGAGTGTCAAGGATAAACTATATTTTCCTGTCCAATTTTTCCATCTTTCTTGAACCTTTAAACTACACAAATCAGAAACTATAAGTGTTGTTCCTAATACATTTTCAGCTAATGCTGACAATAATAAAATGCGTGTTTTTCCAACTATGTCACCTCATATGTTGTATGTGACAAATTATACATATAGCCTAGATGTAACAAAAAAACCAACAATAGGTTATGACAACAAGTGTATGCAATAGCAAGTTGTCACAATGATATGTATGTACAATTGTGTGTTTGTGACACCAACGTATGTATCAATAGTATGTAAGAACAACATATTTGTCATGACAATATGTAGGTGCAGCGATATGTATGTGACAACATAGTTTGTATCAGCAATATGAATGAATAGCAAGATTGTCATAGCAACATATATATATAGTGGGCTTATGTTACACATTTAGTGCTTGATGTTTGGATGTTGTGAAAACACTATGAACGTCTTAGTAGCTAACTCACTATCAAGAACATATTAGGGTAAAAGCACAAACCTGTGTCACACTTTATAAAGGAATCGGCCAACAACAAAAAAAATTCTGAACTTCGACCACATAAAAGTGGTCTTTATGTTTTGAATTTCAAAATGGTGTAAACTAATGAAATGTAGAAATTTTGATGAATTTTATTGCTGTAATTTTTAAAATTTAAAAAAAAAATGTTTTCATTATGTTTTTATCAATCTAAGGATAGATTTTGGAATGATGAAAATTTCAGAAAAGAGTGACTTCACGGACCGTCAAGAAAAAATTTGAAAAAAACTTCATTTCTCCCTAATTTTTTTTTCTCCAAATAGGTAACTTCAATATCTTGTGCATGGAAAAATAAAAATCAAATTTTGATGTATATTTTTCTTGTAATAACGATTTAAAGTCAAACATGTCAGAATTTGATAGTTTTTACGGACCGTCAACTATTTTCAATTTTTTTAATCATTTTCAAAAAACAAATTATACCCTTTTGAAGAAGACTCTCTCCTCTTGTGCTCCATATAAAATTTAAATTTTTTTAATAAGTTTTACTATCTTTTTTTATATTTGTAATTAGCCTTTTTTTTTTATTTTAAAAACCTACTTGCATTATTTTAAAAATAAAATATATTAAAACTAATCAAAATATTAAAAAAATTATATATTTGGATTCTCCACTCCAATCTCTACAAAAGGGTATTTTTCTTTTTTAGAAAAATCATTCTGACTAAAGAAATACCTAGCTAAAGTTGAAAGTTTCAGAAAATTCTGAAAAAAGCTGAGTTGGCTGCCAACTAGGATGCCACATAGATAGTTTCGGTAGAAACTGTTTCTATAGAAAGGGTTTCGGCCGAAACACTTTCTATAGAAACAGTTTCTACCGAAACCATTTCTATAGAAACCTTTTACATTAAAAAATGCAATTTCAAAGCCAATTTCAAAGCGGGAAACGAAAAAAATTAATTTTTTGGGATTCGGCCGAAACTTATTCGTCCGAAACTTGTGTGCCACGTAATAGGCCACGTGGTTTCGGTCGAAACATAGTCGGCCGAAACTTTTTCGGCCGAAAATATTTCACTCGGAACTATTTATTTGGCCGAAAGTGTGACACAACTTTGTGCTTTTACCCCATAATATTTCCATAACATCCTAGTGTAGGAGATATCATTAGTTAGCTTGTGTGATAAATAGGTTACCACATTATTGACTTTAATAGTGGTACTAAGAAGTGCTATATCTATGTTAGGGCTGCCCACCTATAAATGCCCAAAATAGAGCCTTTGATGAGCTTGAAATCATAAGCACAAAATCCTTTACTAGGTTTATGTTCTACATATAAATCAGTTGTAAAAGAACACAATTATCACATTTGTAGAACCTTTATTTCTACTCTTCACCTTCAACAGAATAGAGACAATGTAAGGAAACAAAAATAATACATACTGCCAAGTAATTTTCCTTGAGTTGTGGTTGGATGCAAGTTATTTATTGCATGTAAGTTGGGTAAAGGCCTAATAAAATAAAAATAGATAGACAATTCTTATCATAGCTTTCCTTTTATATTCATATCAAGTTCCATAAGTAAGAGAATCACGATTTTTCTATCACTATTTATTTTTGAGCATTTATGACAATAGTTGATTATATTGTGGAGTATTACTTGTTTATTTTTTTATTTCTATTTTCCAATAGTTTATTTCCCAAATAATAACTCAAATTTATAGGGTTTATAATGATCTATATTAGCATCTATAGCCCTATGAGGTCAAAGAAATTTGAGAATAACACTTAATTTAGCTTGCATCTATATATTGTGCATCCTAGCATGGAGATCCTGACAATCAAACCTGAAGGTTGTCTATTGAAGAAAGAAAGTGAGAAAAAGTGGAAGACCACACTTCCAAATAAAACATTCTTCTTTAAGACCATGAGATTCTTCCATAAAATTTTAATGATTCTAGACTCAAAATAGAACTTCAGAAGCTAGGGTTCTATATTCAAAATTAATAATTGCTTAAAAGAATGGAGCTTAAAACCTGAGAGGAGATTTCCTCGTGCAAAGGGTTATAGAAATGCTAGAGATTTCCCTAGCTGCCTCCAACACAAATCTCCTTCCAAATCTCATCCTCCTCTGGATTCTACTCACTTCCCTTCACTCACTCTTTTTACAAGTTTCTCTTTTTTTTCAAAATGAGACATTGCCAGTCGTTCTTAAGTAGGGTTGGGCGAGGTTTCCCATGGCGTGCCCTTAAAGCTTCTTCCTTCCATTTTACCATTGCAAGGGAGGACGCCATGTTTCTTTAAATGCTCTATTGTCCTCTTTGCCTCTGTTTCCTCTCCCATGCTACGCCTTTGCCTCTGCTTGGTCAAGATTTCCACCTCTACAGTCCTTTCCTCATCCTTCTCTCGTGAATGCATTTTACAATTTGACTTTCTTATTTTGTTTGATGGCAGATTTATTTTTCTTTTTTTGGTATACCTTGTTTTCATCACCCTATGTTATTGTATTTCATGTATATGGCAATTTACCATGACTTGTTTTGTCTCAAGTTGTTTTTACTTTATTATTTGTAGCTATACATTTCACAATTTATTATTTACCTATTTAACTTTATTTATTCTTTTTACTTTTATGTATTTATTTATTTAGTTACTTATTATTTATCTATTTATTTACTTCCATTTTCCTTTTCATTCATATATGTTTAATAATTTACTGCTTTAAGTTTGATCAAATAACCAAAAAATTTTAAGTAACATGATGGCTTTACCTAGCTGAGACAAACATACTATGGCGATAATAATATATATCAAGTTCCTCGGTTGGATGAACCTTGGGGAGATGAAAACCACAAGCGAGGTCTAATTCTAGTATGACTTACTGTTCATCTTTCTCTCAACCAATGGAACCACAAATCCACCTCACTTTGCACCCCTAATACTTGCATCCAACGAAAAATCCTCCCACAAGTACAACGAAATCATTAGTCCACGTTAATCCAAACATTAATGCATTAAATTAAAACAAAATATTAAGATTGATAATCACATTTAATAATAGTATCATCAAGGTTCAAATTTAACATACACACACAGATACACATATCCGCATATTAGAGCGTGAAATTTCACCCCTAGTCCAAATTACATGGAGGCTAGGGGTCCAACAAAAATAATTATCAAGATATCGAAGGGTTATGACGTGGTTGTGTCACCTCCAATCTCCGTAAATGACATATGATGGCTTATTCTGTCAATTTATGGTTGTGTTCACACCATGAGCTACTCCTTTCACAAAACTTGGTCATTATGGAACCATACCTGTGGCGGGATAATTTAGTTCACAGGTGCCAAATGGAATATGTACAATCTCTTGAAAACATTTTACTATGACATTTTTGTCGAGTAGAGTGTTTATACATGAACTCATAGAATTAAGGCCGAAGTCATCTCATTGTTTGGGTGAAATAACTGATGTATCTAATTGATTGTTGTATTCACAAAGCATCGCGAAGTTTGCAAGTATTGGGACTATGTCTCCAATAGAAAATGTTGGATCGATTTTGTTTTACATCTATAGTTTTAACGTTCGTATTTCTAGCTTTCCACAAAGTCAGATTCATTCTTGCGGAAATATGTATTGCAAAGGCCATGGAATTGAAAGACATTGTGGAAATTTTACTTCATGGCGCCACTGCCTAGCATTTCCGCATGCTTCTTCCGCAAGGACGTTCTGAATAACCTTCATCACTTATGCAAATGAATGATCATGAAGTGTTAAAAATGGATATTTGAGAATTTGAAGTATGTCATAAAAATCAACATTTTAAGAATTTTAAGAGGAAGATAATAGGATCAGGATGAATTTGAAGTATTTCACATAAATGACCGCAAGTTCTGGTAGTTGAATGTCTTCCATACTAATTAATATTAATATTTCATAGGCCTAATGGATTTAAAGGTTGAGATAACAAAAGGGGTTATTTTATTAGTACTTGCCTTGAGGCAATACTATTGCAATGAGTTTTCTTTTTGTTAGTTAACTAGTTATTATTAGTTCTGCCCATGGCAGATTATAAAACATTCATTCAATTCAATTTTTTTGAGTGATAGTGACAATCCAACAAATAAACATCTAGAATTAAAAATTTTACCAACAATTTTATATAGTCTATTTTAAATTGTCTATTTCTACAATTGTTAAAATATTCTTTATCTTTCTTTTTATTGGTTCATGTTGTCAATAGTCATTGCAAAAATTAGGATTTTATTTTATTTTTTCTAAATTATGTGTAATGCAATGCATTTAATTCATGAATCCAATTTCAAACCTATTAATGACTTGAATGACATGAGCACTATTACATACATCATCATATAATTACATTGTTGACTTACAAGTATTATTTTACATATTTTATTTAATAATTGGTAAGATTTTCAAACTTATTAAATAAATGTGAGTACACTCAATGCATATTTTATATTTTTTATCAAGTGTGTATTAAATATCACAATAAAATTTATCTATTTATAATAAATATCAATTTTTTTTTATATATCTACAATTAATATTTCAATAAAATCTATTTAAAGAAAAAACATGTAATAATATAATTTAACAAAGCAAAAATTAGATAAATATCACATTATTAAAAGGATAAAAATAAATATATGTATGGAACTATTATAATAATATATTCGTATAATTGCATATTTTTATTTTTGGAACATTAGTTAACTATAATAATAACATTATACAACAACAAACAATTATATTACACCCTACTTACTTCTATTAACTAAATGTTTAAAACAACAAAACACATCCATATGAATTTTATTTTTTATTTATGCAACATTAATCAACTATAATAATAACATTATACAACAACAAACAATCACATTACACCCCTAGCTGCTTCTATTAACTGAATGTTTAAAACAACAAGTACACTCCACAAGATTTTTTATTTTTATTTTTAAATATTAATCAACTATAATAATGACATTATAAAACAACAAACAATCACATTAAACCCCTAGCTATTTCTATTAACTAGATGTTTAAAACAACCAAGCACACCCCACAATGGGCAGAACCTGACGCAAATGCATCTCTTGTTAAGTTAGCTCTCAATCAATAAAAACAATAATTTTTTTTTGAAAAAAACATAAAATTTAATTTTGCAAAGTGAAGTTGTAAAATATTTAATTTTATAAATTATTAATGGCTAAAAAGTTTTGTTTTATTGACGGATTTTCAGGAAAAGTGAAAGTGAACTATTGTTTTGCCTATTCTTCAAAAATTTAAACTATTATCTTCCCTGTTTTCCACGAAACTGAACTATTATTTTACCTTTGAATTATTATCTTACCTATTTTCCACAAAACTGAACTATTATTTTACTTATTTTTAAGAAGATATTTCTGATTAAATTTTACCAAAATCCATTTACTATACAATGACGATGGTAAATAAAAAATACTGGGTATGGCAGCAACAACTACCAAATACCATGCATTTCAAACCGACTTTTTAAATACCAACTTTAAACCGTGGTAGTTTAAGCCCATTTATAAGGCATTAAAGAATGGCATTGAAGCCATAATTCGTGCCATGTTTTCAAAGCCAAATTGGGCCGAAATTCTTAACTGTATTGAAGCCACTAAGTGGCGATTCCAAATTGAATTCAAATGCATTTAATTTTAAATCAAAGAGTAAGCCATGTAATGGGAGGCAATAAAGCTATTTCCCTGCCATTTTATGTAGATGCATTTAAATTTATGTTTCTCAGATAGAGATCAAATTCTAAGTTAAGATATAAACATTTTATCCAGCTGTTATATATGCATATATATTTGTTCATGTTGTGGAAAGAACAAATGAATATATGTGAATATAAATATAGATATTTTTATACGATTACATAAAGAATAATTTTGGTTAAATGCTTGAAAAGTTATGAAATTAGATAGATATTTTCTCAACTAAGTGGTCTAAGTTTAGATAGATTAATAAACTTATTTAATGATGAATATTCAATACTTGAACCTAGTTATACTTTGTATAAATTTAGACGATATTTAATATCATGAATAACTGTATTTAATATGGTTTTCTTAATGAATAGAACTATAAGATTTAACATTGAAAATCTGAAACTTTAATATGAAAAAGTAATCTTCCATATAAATTTAATATTATATTATTGTACTTCTGGAATGGTGGGCTACATGCTTCGACTGAAAAGTAATTGCCCAGATTCAAACCTTCGACAAAACAACTTTTTGAAAATAACAAATGATAATTAACCACATGTCATTATGGATTTATGGCGTGGGTTCTAGGAAGGAATACAGAGCTTTACAACTTACATGGGATCCTCTTTCTTATATAGATTGTTTTATATTGGTCCCAAAATTCTTATTTTTTAGAGATTAATGTTTGATTTGATTAAATTTGGACGAATTTAACTTAAATTCTTATTATTATTTTTATTCTCATGGATTATTTTGGTTAATTATTATTTTGGCAAAACTTGAGTTAATACAAATTATACCACATAATCTTATTAAATGGTTAAGTCTAAAATATGGAAGCTACCAAGCATTTGAGTTCGAATAGGATACATTTTAATGTTTTAATAAATAAAATTATTTATTTAAAGTTTTAATTATTGACAATGGGTTTTTTAATTCATTTGTTTAAAAGAAATTGTTTAAATTTATTACTTTTAGTAATATTAAATATTATATGTTTATATGATTATTTTGTTGTGTTTTAAATTTTTATGTATATTCATAATATTTTGCGATGTCTATATTCAAATATATATCTAAATAGATTCATCGACACAAATAGATTATACATATTTTTATTTAACAAAACTATTATATAATTTTTTTGTTTAAATAATTATTATTTACTTCTTTCTTTAATTATATTACATAATCATTTTATTTTATTTATATTTTATTTTATATAAAGTAATTTTAAAAACTATTATTTAAATTTATATTATCTAATCAATAAATATTATTTAATATAATATAATAAATTTATATTATATTATATTATACATATTATTATGTAACATAATTATTAGATAAATTTATTTTTATATAATTATCATTTTTTCTTCTAATTATATTATACTATCATTTCATTTTATTTTTTTATTTTTTTATATTTATAATACTTTATAATATTTAAAATTTGAATATATAATTATTTTTACATAAGATAATTGATTTTTATATAATATAATTAAGACAAGATTAATAATTATTAAATCTAAAATACTATACTTAAAAATACTATAAAGGCAAGTACTAGCCACTACATGGTACTTGTTAAATGGGGATTTCATATCTCTTGAGATAAATTAGTTGGATGATTTAAATATAATAAGTTTATAATGTTTGGATTTATTTTAAAATGATTATTTTAATCATTTATTATGTATGTTGTAGGTATAATATTTCAAGGACCTAGAAAAAGTATACTTGATACAATGAAGGAGGTTCTCACATGGAGTGCATATGAAACTGTGCCAAGAGGGGAGATTTTAATTGAAATTGCCAAGATGGGGACGTGCTTATGGATACACGCTAATTGAACCTAAATTCAACTTTAATATTTAAATTCCAAGGACTTGCCTAAGAATTTGTGCCTACCAGCTTGAAGATGATTTCAAAGAAGGACAAAGGGGACTATTTTATTCCACCAATGAAGAAATGATCATCAAAATCGAGGAGGGAATATATATTTCTTATTGATGTAAAATTGTAGGAAAGTCACCTAATTGGATGTAATTAGGGCATGATTTTCCAGAACCTAATGTGCTCCAAACATTAAATGCTAATGTAATCTAAGCCATTGAATGTAATTGAATCCTGGCCATTGATATGAAATGTGAATATCTATATAAGGCCATTGCCTCCTCATTTGTAAGAGAGTTAGAATTAGACTTGAGTAGAGCTATAGAAGCAAAGTAGTTAGTCAATAAGAGTTAGCTATAGGACAGGAAGGAACTGGAGATTGTTGAACAAATGTTGAAGATATTAATACAGTTGGATCATTGATTTGGTGAATTTTTGTGTTATGATTGAAAGCATCATGGTTTCCTATTTCTGAATCTCAAATGTTAGTTTCATGTTCATTCATGTTAATGGTGAAGTGTTGAAGACATTGATCAATTTTTGATTCATGCTATTAGTGGCTTGTTGATTGTGAGTTGTTGTGTATAGCTAGTCTAAGCCTTTCTATTGCATTAGTTCAATTGTGTATGTTTATGCATATTGTGCTAGTAATTGGATATGTGTATGGATGTAAATATAATTTGAAAATCTTGAAGTATACCTTAGAATATTGCATCATTTTTGTGATATTGTAGATTTAATCTTGGTTAAGAAGGAGATGCTTTATTGGGGAATCTATCTATCTAAAGGATTAACTATTGTTGTGAGTGTCCTTAGGTGATTAAATTAGGATTTCTCTCTCAACCCTTTACCTTTTCATCTTTCTTTGAGTTAGTTTTAGAATCAAAAGCATCACCTCATTGCCAAAGTTGATGATAAATTTAATACTCCCAACATTGTTCAATTGTAAGAACCCTTGTGATTACCAAAAAATCACATCATCACTGAGTTTTTTTTTGCATTGTCAAGACCTGACCTTAGAGACCTTAGGGTTTTTTTCTGAAGCTTATCTATAGATAATCACCTTTCGGGAGAGATAGAGTACTTGTACTTTGTATGTGTTGTGTAGTGCAAAAACACTCATCAACATATTCCATAGCCAAATTTCATTAATTTGAGACATAAATCACTTAACACCACCACCTTTGAGCTAATAAACATTTCCTTTTGTCCTTGTTCCAACTGTAACCAATGTTCTAAAGCTTCCTATACTGATTTCACAACCATCATCCTGAAACACCAAATTGTATCCTCTGCTGCACATTTTTCCTACACTGAGAAGATTATACCAGAGACCCTTGATGTAAAGAATATCATCTATCTTATGCTTGCCATCAAAACTAATTGAATCTTTTTCATAGATCTTAGCAAATGTATCATCACCAAACTTAACAATACCACCATTATACTTTTCAAGCTTAACAAACTTACTCTTATCACTTGTCATATAATTTGATCATCCACTATCAATTATCCAATAGTTTTTATCCTCTCTTGCTTGAAAAGCAGTCAACATAGTTCCTTCAATATTTTCACCTATTTCTGGAGTAATTTCTTTCACACATCTTTCAAGATTAGTAGAATTAGTTCCAACACATAGAACCATGAACAATTATTTATCACTTCCATCATCTAGATAGTTTGATTCCTCATCATTAGATACACCACTATCTTCTTTATCATAATAACTCTTCTTGATAGATTTGCCTTTATGATCTTTAAGTTTGTAATTTGAAACTTTGATTAGAAACTTAGAAGCATAATGACCTATCTTTCCTCAATTGAAACATTTGAAATGTAACTTACCTCTGTATTTTCTAGTTCCCTTCTTCAATCTCCTTACAAAATTTTTTTCCACCTCATCAAGTTCATCTAGATTGAAAATTCATTATTCTCTTTCTTGCTAAATTTAAAAAAAGTTTCTTTCCTTGGAGAATCTTTGCCAAAATATCTTAATTCAAAAGTATTTAAAGCACCAAACATTTGATCTCTAGTATATTGATCCAAATTCTGAGCTCCCTCAATAGCAAAAACTTTAGCACTATAAGATTTAGGAAGAGTTCTCAATACCTTTTCACAACTTCAATTTCCTCCAGTTTTCCACCAAGACCATTGATGAAATTGAAAATTTCATCCACTTTGAGCATGTAGCCTCTAATATATTCATCTTCTAACATCCTTAGGGTTTCAAATTTGGCTTTGAAATTCTAAATCTTTGCTTGCTTGACCTTATCATCTCCTTCATAAATTATCGACAACTTTTTCCAAATCTCTTTAACATTTTTTAGGCTTATCACCTTCACAAGTTTTGAATTAGAGAGCCAACTCAAGATAGAATTCCTTGATTTTCCATTATTCTCATAATTCTTGATCTCATCATCACTTGTTGGAGGAGGATTAGGCATAGTGTACCCATTTTCAATTAATTTCTAGACACAAAACCCTAATGATACAAGAAAAGTTTCCATCATGGCTTTCCGGAAAGAATAATTTGTTCCATCAAACATAGGGGCCTTGACACCATTCTTGTGCATCATCTAAATCTACCTCAAGTGGTTAATCTTCTTCCAAGGAACCCGGATTTGATACCAATTGTTAGACACATAGGACAACTAAGAGGGGGGTGAATCAATTGTACATTCAAACATTCAAACCCTCATTAACCTTCCAAACCTTACTATGCATCAACATGAATGTAAAATAATGAAACATAAAAAAATTCACAATCATACACCATAGAACACCAAATTTACATGGAAAACCCTAATCATGGAAAAACCACAAAGAGGATTAACTCAGATATATGAATAACAAGATCGATTACAAAAAGGCTCACTATCAGAAGGGCTCACTACCTAGAAGAAAAGAATGGCTCGCTACCAAGGGCTTACTGCTCAAAGGACACACTATCTAGAATATAATAGAATAAAATACTATTACAAGTAGGTTCACTACCTCTAATAAATAAGAAGATCCACCAAAACAACTCTACACCATCTGCAACCTTTAGTTCACTGCCTCCAACAACTTCAAGTACACTAAAAATATAGACACCTTTTGCTCACTACTTTTGGTAGCCTTAGAAGTTTAATAATCTCACACTCAAATAACAACACTTGATTATATCTACATCATCCTTCACATCATACAACTCATGACTAACTTCTCCAACAATTGACCTTATATATCCTCTTCGACCTTAAACAACTTCTCTAGGTCGACCTCAATGAAATGTATATACCTCAAACATGCAACCACCAAATAGGTTGGCACCAAACACTTTTCTAGTGGAAATAAGTGAAGGTGGACCACACCAAGAGTTAACCAAGACCCAAATCTACACTGACATGCTATACCATGATTCCATAAATAAAAAATCATCTCTACAATCAGCGTTAATATGCTAGGTTGGCCAAACCTTCACTAACACTATCAAACAATCAATTCACTCTTGACCGAGTCTAGAAACATCCTATAGACCACAAGACAACACAAAAAATCTTGGAATTTTCCAACATCATCAAAATATATTCAGCAATATTGTCACAACCATATGCAACTGAGAATATTGTCATCCTACATAACTAGCCACACTACCATAGGCATACAACTCACTAACCAACCTTGCGGAAAAGCTAAACACCAAAAAATCAAGTGAAAGGTAGATATAGACAATATTAGCATGTTCCCAAATATGCAATACAAGAAACCTCAACATGGATACATGTGGAGTAATTCCATTTCTCCCAGACAACCTTCTTCACAGGAAACACACTATCAAACACATCTTCCAATGTTGCATGATCCAAAACCTAAAATTTTGGATATAACACCTCTGAATATCTCTAATCATCTCATCCAAACTACACAAGAACATCTTCAACCACAAAGAAATGTAGAGCACAATGTAGAACACAACTGTGTCAACTTGTACACTCTCTATTCACATTTTCTTAAAAGCACTTGGAAACCAAGTGAACTAGCTACATCAAAAACACCTACTCAACACCACAAATCCTTCTCAACATGACCACACTAGAGGATTACATCAATAGAAACACTAATGACAAATAGTGCAACAATCTCCAACAAATAGTCATAGAAGAAAGTATGAAGGCATTTGATAGTAAGTGATAGTAAAAAGAAGTAGGGTACTGCAGGACCAATAAGAGTAGCAAGGTTATCAATGAGAGATCTATTAAAATTTTGAGTGTGGAAGGTGATGGGATATGTTCTTCCCATAACAGTCCTTTCCCATATATATGTGTTGTAATGTGTTACTTATCTATGTTTATATAATTCTCATATTATTTATAATGATTATTATCATAAGTTCCTAAATTCTTACATGTTATTAGATCCAATTAGGTTGTTCTCATCATTTACTATGTATTCAATTCATTTACTTTTTTTCCTAAATTTATTGTATCATCATATTTGGAATAAGTTAAAAAAAATAGTTTTTAAGATTTGTGAAAAGTGCAAATTCATTTAAGAAATCCTGGAATGATTTTTCACCTACATAGGTAGTTATATGACAATATTTAAGAATGATTCCTTCCAACAAGGTTGTATTTCATTCTAGAGAATTTTGAGTGCATATAATCAATTTGGTAATGTATGATGTTTTTTTTGTGTATTATATTTCATAATCTAATTAATTAAAGAATATTTTTTATGATAGAATTTCTATATTTTTATAAGAAAATCAAATTCTTCAAGAATCTTGATTTTCTATGGAATAAATGCATTACAAGATTTCTATATCAACAATATAAAATATTCCATGATATTTATAAACATTTTTTATTTCATAAGTTGCATCATACATATTACATTCCTAATTTCTAAATAAATCTATCAATGTGATGCTCTACTATATTAATGCTCAAATAGATTGCCATACACAATAAATATTTATCTCATACCTATTGCATTTGAAACTCAACTTATAGAATGCTATGTTGGACATTGAAAAATCCACACCATTTCACCACCAAAACTTGCAAATCTTAATTACATGATAGTTCATGCTTCTTATACCCTTATACAATTGTTAAGTGTAAGCATTATAACCTTATATAAGTTTAAATATTACACAAAAAAAATCAATAGCAAATTTTAGGGTTCAAACTTCTATAAAAATTAATTAAAGGCTACTAAATTTGTGATTCATTGTACATTGCTCAACAACAATCAAATTTTGATGAATTTGGAACAACATTTATGACTAAACCTATGGTCTGCAATTTATTACTAAATATATCTATTTGCAATGGAAAATTCTCCTAGGTTCAAAATTCTAGTCTAAATAACTTCCAAGTAAATGAGAAAGCATTGAGAAATAGAAAGTATATAATCTATCAATTGTCATAAATATAAATGATGAGATGAAATTAAAAATGAAAAGAATGAGTATATACAAAGTTGAATAAATGTTCCCATAAAGATGCATCCCCTCAAAGATGGCTCATTCTTCTTATGCCTAGTCAATTTTACAGCTTCCATTGCCTTTCTCAAAGATGAACTATACTTCTTATACCTAATCAATTTTATAGCTTACATTGCCTTACTCAACTCTTACCTAGCATGACATTATCATTTCCATACATGTTATATTTTTTCCCTCCATTCTTTTTCTATCCATGCCCATAATACAAAAAATATTTTTGTCCACTATAATTGCCACTATAAAACCATATTCTCACAAGGTGACACTTCTTTAGGGTTATGGGAAATTTAGAGCAATACTTTTTCAGCAGCAAATGGAAATCTCAAAGGGTTCCTCGTATATTGTCAAACTAGAGTTTCTTATTTATGCTTTGTGACCAACTACACCATATATATATATACAATGGGAGATTACTTAGATGGTCTACCTATTTCATTTATCTATCTTCAAATTCTCCAAATTCAGTACGTCATCCTACAAAACTCACAATCCAATTTCTGCCAAACTTTGAAGGAAACACAACTTGTGCTTTCCCAAAATTCTTATTCTTGTCCTTCCCTACTAGTTGTTGTTAGTCATTGACAAGGAATGAAATATCATCTTGAGCTTTATATAGATTATACTTACCTCTCCATCTTTCTTCAACACATTGTTTGGGATACAAGGGATATATTTTCCATTCACTTATGATTGTTGCGGGGGTCATGCAAGAAAAAACATATATGGAAAGTATTAAAATCCATCATGTCACTTGATTTGTTTTAAAAACCATCTATTTGATAGACCTTAGAAGAAACATGGTCTTATGGAATGTCATTGTTGCTGGATTTGTACAAAATTAGATTCATTTAAATGCGTTCATAAACTTGGTGTAGTAGCTTTCTTCATCTAATATCCAAGTATGTTGAATTTTGTTTACATCCTTGTGAATTTGTGAAGGATTTATTAATCCATTATTTTTGAAGTCTCTTTCCCACCTGATCTTTGAATTCCTTGAATGGCCTTATTGAAGAAATAATATCTTTGTCATATTATCTTCATGGTCCTTTTAATTGAGAGTTTAGTTGAGTGGTTTTATGTCCATTTGGAAATTTTCCTTGCACATTTATGTTGTGCTTTCCCTGGGTGTATCCATTTTTTATTGGTAGGATTTTGTTCTTTTGTCCATTTTCTACACTCAAATTTTACTATTGATGAGAAAGTATTTATTTATTTATGTCTAACATTTTTAGTTAAATTTATGATCCATTATAAATGTTACAATATTTAATTGGTAATTTTTTATGGATAGAAGTTATGGTTTTGTTTTGTAAAGTTTAATTATGTAGGTTTCTTAAGTTGGAAGTCATAATTCTTATTTTTAAGATGTAAAGTACTTTAAGATTATGATTCACCTTACAAAAGTACATGAAAGCCATAAAAGGCTCTTGGAAAAGCTTTATTTTAAAAAGATTTATAAAGTGGATGGGAGTCATAATTCTTATATTTAACTTCTCAAGTACCAATAATTCACCTTACCTAAGTACAAAAAATAAATTCATGAGATTAATTGTAGAATCCTATGGAAAAAATCATGTGTTCTTATAAATCTCAAGTATGCAAGCCTCTATGAGGTAGATAAAAATCACAAATTTATTATTCCTTGAATATAAAGTACTAAAGATATTTGGCATGCCTTATATAAATGAAAGGTAAGTATGAACTGTGCAATTCTTAGCATGGAATCTGAAGAAAATAAAATCTACTTATTGAGTTAAATGTTAGTAACAAAACTCTTTTAAGTAAACACCAAGTATGAATGGTTTGTCATAGCAATATGGAAGTTGTAAGCCATTACTTTTAAAACCTCAAGTGTAGAAGGCTCATGAGAGTAAGATGGAAGTCATGAACCATTGTAAACCCTAACAATGAGAGAGAAGTCTTGAGTTAGATCATGCTTGTGGCCTAACACAAATGATAGTCCAACTATATGAGCCTAAAGTTAATAGGTGAAACTTACACATGTCAATAATATTGTGGGACAATTATCCATTTGAAATCATCATTTCTTCAAAAAACAATGCAATAATATTTTAATGGAAAACATATTTAGATATGAATTATTTTTGAAAATTTTAAGTATTCATGATACCCTTTATCCTCTATTTTTATTAAAAGATTATTTGATTTGGGATTCTCAAGCAACATACATACATATACGTATGTATGCATATTATTTTACAGTTTTATACTTATGATTAAGTATCCATACTTTAGAAATACTGAATTTTAGGTGGTCCTCCTAAGTCTATCCTCCCTTGTTGCCAAATACAAGATTATGATGTAAATTCATATTTCAAGTTCACTTGCTATTTTTTTATGCTTTTAAACTTAACGTTTGTAATATTTTTTTCATAATATTTAATTTCTCCTTCCATGTATCACTTAACAAATGTATCTCATTTATATACAATATTAAAAAGTAGTTGATGAGTGACCCAAGGAGGTCATTTGTTCCATGAATCTTCTCACCACTTAAAAAGGATTCATTTATTTTTAAATGGCTTTGTTCACAAATATTTGATACATTTTGTATTAGTATGATTTTGATACATGGGTAAGTGCACCAAGATGGTTCCCAAAAAAGGGGCTTAAGTGGCCACTTTTTTTTTTGAAATCAGGAAATACTGAACTTGGACGTGAAATTGAGGATAGCTACACTCAATTTTTTTAGATGGAACAAAAACAAGGACCGCAGTGCTCGAAGTCTACTTTCTAAACTACTAATTTATTTTGAAAATGCTTGAGATTAAGGGGTTCAAAAGAGGGATGCACACAAATTGATGTTGTTTTTGTCAGAAAAACATAACATAGCAACTCTTGTGTGACCTAAGCACGGTGAACTTTTTTGTAGTATTTTTAAAATCGCTCCAGTCAGAAGTTAGATAACAGTTTGTAGTAGGGACATGATTTTTTCTAATAATTTTTTAATGAATATTTTATTTTTTATTAATTTTCTAAGTGGGCACTTCCTAAAAAGCAGAATTTTGGCCGTGCTCCCCCTAAATTTTTTTAAATTTTTTTTTTTTTAAAATTTGTAGAATTAAGTCTAGTTTCTAAAAGTGTAATTTATTTTAAATTTTGATGAATGGATAATTTATAACAAAAAAAACACCAAACACTGCTTTTTGCCACTAAATAGACATACAATCAAAAGAAATTATGGATGAAAGACTTAATATTGTCAAAAGGTGAAAACAATTTACATCGTTGGAAAGCTAATAAAGAACCTAGCATTACCCATGTGTTCGATTTTCTTGATATTGACCTAGATGCAATCTTGATGGTGAGCACGAACCCGATTATGTAAAAATTTATTGAATTTGGAAAAAACACATC
>VDFB02000017.1:371191342-371256378 GCA_007258455.2 Sequoia sempervirens | reverse complement strand
TTTGTTTACTACCCAGTTGTTTTTTTTTCCCCACCTATAAAACCCATATGCCACTTTTTCGTTTATCTTTTCACACATGGTCAAATTTTTTAAAATCACTAGCATAGGTTTCCGTACTCACCTTACGGGGCACCACGAAGTGAGTCCATCATTTCCGCACCTCATCAGCTCGGTGCACGATCTCGGTGTCGTAATTCTGCGGCATGTTTGCTCCGTCTCCTCTCTCTATTTCTCCTCCTTTCCTCACTTGCTTGAGTGAAAATGACTAAGGTAAATTTTTAAATTACCTTTTTAACCCTTTCTACCTCCAAGGTATTTTTTACCTCCTATTTAACTTTTCCTCCCTCCAACTAATGCCTAACTTCCCGGAGCCGCCATACGCACACCGTACATCCAATCCACTCTGTTCAAAAGGAAAAGTTGCTTATTTTTTTGCCCTCTATCCAATGGTCTCCTCCATTTCTTTCTATCGAGATGTCGTCTGGGGCCCCTCCTTTCATCCCCAACCGCCCTCTCGAGGGGGCATACCCTACTACTCACCACCTCCATTTCAAACCAGGCACTGGGGCATCCTTCTTCTCCTTCGTCAGGTCGGGGCATCAATCCTCATTCCTTTCTTCATCCCTGACATTTACTTTTCTTCGAAACATTGTTATTTCAACAATATTTCAAAGAGGGGCAAAATGTAGGCATCCAAATTTAATCACTTCCATATGATTAAAATTACTGCCTTCCCATCTATCGTATTAATATTAATTTATTAAATTAAATTAATATTACACCTTTTGTCTCATACCGATAAAGTATTTAATTTAATAATTAATGCTTTGTCTTTTACCTTATTCCTCTCTAAATTAAATAAATACACTAATTTATTTAATTTACTCATTCTTCCTTTTTTTTAAATCAATTTAAAATTCCCCACTTTCTCTCTCCTTGTCACATCCTCCATAATCTCACCCTAATCTGAATTAATTTAATTAATTCAGGGTTATGATGTGCATCCTCTTAATCAGAGATTAATGTCACATCCTCCTACATTTGCCACTTGCCTCTAATCTTCTGTTAATTAGCCTAATCCAATATTTGCACAACCTTAACCAAAGTCATTAGCTAAATTTGGCACCACTTTTTGGTCAATTCTTCCATTTTTTCCTTTTTGACCCTTTCCCATGTGAATTTTTAATTCACATTTATTTCCCTAGATTCCTCTCCTTTAAATGTGAATTTTTAATTCACATTCCATTCTTCCAAGACTTAGACCTTGGACTTGTCCTAATCTCCACATGTGACCAAGTCCCACTTTTTGGCCCACCCCTCTAGATCATTCTAGGAATGTGAATTTTTAATTCACATTTATCCTCCCAACCACCTTTCCTTTTTCCATGTAGATTTTTGAGGAATTTTAAAATTCCTCAAATGTCCCTTTCACTCCCACTTGGGGACAAGAAATCCCTTTTTGTGGAAATCCCTCATCCTCCAGGTGCATGTCCTTTTCCACCTCATGTACCTTCTTGACAACTCATCTCCACCTCATATCCTTTATCCTTCATCCTCCACATGTCAAGATGTGAGGGCTTGTGGGTTCTCAACCCACCATAGCCCTTCATCTTGACCTTGTTGGATCAATCTTGACCCTTGAATTCTCTAGAGAATTCAAGTTCCTCTATAAATACCCCCTCTCAATAAGCATTTAGGATACTTAGTCAATTTGCAACTACATGCTGCCATTTTGAAATCATCCAATTTTCAATCACATCCACTTGCATTTGCATCCAAGCACATAGTAAAGATCTTCAATAGAGCCATCAAGGAGCACACATCCTATCTTAATCAAGGGCCAATCAAAGGAGTATCAACAACAAAGGAAGGTAAAGCTATTTGTCTTGTGTTATCTACTTTCTTTAGTGTTTTGTCACTCTCTTTTGGCTAATCTTGAGGTGTCCTTGATATTTTATTTTTCATATCTCTTAGTTGTTTTGCTCATTTAGAGAAGTGCAAATATCAGGGTATACATCACCAAACCAAGATGGTAGGAATTCAAGATAGACCCTAAAGAACAAATTTCATTATTTTTCAATGGTTAGAAACTACCCTTATCCTATAATCACTATTTTTTGAGCCATATTTCCTTTATTACTAGTCTATAATCACCCAATTGATCTAGAGGTTGATACTAGTTATCCTAATACCACCTCTTTCATGAATTAAATCACCGTTAGTAAAACACATAATTTCAAGCTACTAGAATGACCTATTTTGCACAACACAACCTTTGAAGACTCTATTTTTTCTATTTTGTAGCAAGTGTAAGGATTACCTACAATCCTACTATTCAAAATCACATGAAAACCAAGTTCACAACATTCTAAAGAATTCAAAGCTAGTAATGGCTAAAAACTATAGCATTTCCAAGCCAAAAAGGTTGAACAATAAATGTGTCATAGCACCTTCATTTTATGAGTTGTTAAAAATAGTTTGACTCAATAATTTCTAATTTACCTAGGATTCAAGTTACCATGTCTAAATTCCCTATAACTATAAATTCACTTTAAAGAAAATTGCACTATTACTGTTTATGAGATAACATACATTTTTAACCATTTCACCATAAGACTATATGAAAAAACCTAACTACTTTAAATATAAAGTTTAGTATACCATATCATACTAATAATTCTAAAACTCAATTATTGTATCAAATATAAGACATTATTCGAATATTATCACAATTTATATATATATATATATATATATATATATATTAAAAATATAGTAGGAATTTTACAAAAAATCTATTTTTTATTGAAAATGTAACTTATTATTGATAATATTACACCTCTCTAATAGTGAGACTGATATTTAAAAGACACTGTAACCCCTTTCACATGGGTCTCAATTTCCCAATCACAAGTCATAAATGCAACACCCCATGAAACTCTTGGAAAAATTTAAGCCCTCCCTCTTCATCGATGTTAGCATTATACACATAATTACCTTCTACCAAAAAACTTCCTTGTAGTGGTTGCACCTATACCATTTGATCCACATGTCACAATTATCACTTTTCCTTTGAATACTCATCCTATACCACCCACTCAAATCCATCAGATACACTAACATAAACTATGTAAACTAGAAAAATCTAAATCCATACAAGAAGTAAAAGGAAAGAAAAAAACCATAAAAGTATTTTGTGATATAAACTTACCTTGAGCAAGTAATAAGAAAACTATGCCTCTACACAAATTGTTCCTTTTCTCTTAGCTTTGGCTACTTTTGAAAATTGTATAAGAATTGAGTATTATATAGAACTCTTAAATTCAATGCATTCTTAAATCACTGCTCGTGATATTTGATTGCATCTTGTGTGCAATATGGTACGCCCAAGAGGTGTGGAAATTTATGGTCTATTAGTTGTGGATCAATTGGTAGGTCATTTATTAGAAGAAAACTTATAAACTTTGAAAATTTTGTTTAACATATAATTGAATATTTTTCTTTTTGCAAATGAACCATCTTGAATGAAGATTGAATACATAAAATATTTATATATCAAAGAGAGAAAGTTTTGTAAAATTTATGTACAACTCCAAATGATACACCTTGAATGAAGATTGAATAAATGAAATGTGTATATCAAAGAAAGAAAGTGGTGTGCAATTGTATAATTCAATTGGAAATAAAAAATAGGTCATAAAAGAACAATACGAGAATGTATTTTGTCCCATTTTGTATATGTCTAATTTGTAAAATATATAGATTTGGTATATTTTTTTCAAGAGTCGAAGAAAAAAATGAAAAGGAAAGCCAACATCAATTTATTTGGTGTATACGAATAACCTATACAAGCATAGATGTTCGATATATATACAATCCTCAAAGTATAAGATATTTGTTAATACTTGAGAATACATGTTTGTTTTTTTTGTGAGGATTGGGAAAAGTGAGGGGTAATGAAAAGCTAATCTAAAAAAAAATGTTTTTAAAAAGAGTGTACATAAAATTGAAGAAACATAATTCTTTTGCATATATTTAAAATGTAAATCCAAAGTTTGTTTTAATGATGTATAAGTTAAAAAATAAGGATGAAATAATTATGTAACAAACCTAGAGTTCTTGTAATTTTATTTGAGCATTTAAAGGGACTTCATGTGATAGTGACATCAATTGCTTCTCTTCCTTTTTCCAAGGAGAAATATATGAGGTTTCCTACATGCATACATATCTTTGGAATGTGAATGTAGGGTGTATGCAAAGACTTGCAAGTTCACAGAGTATTGTCAAAATAGTTGTGAATATTAACCCTTGATGGTCAATGTTGTTGATGTAAATTGTTTCCCTTTGAAGTGTAAGGCCTTGTGATTTATGTATTATTAAGGCCCATGCCATTTTAATTGGGATTTGGCAAAAACCACCACAACTCAATGGAATTTGTAGGATAGGGTTGAAATCAAGTGCAAAGGTAAAGATCGATAGTAGCAAACACAACCACCTTTAAAATCCAAGCCCCAAAAGACCCAAATCCAAACAAGAAAGCACAAATAGCAATAGAAAGAATATAATAAAGCAACAATACTGAACTTTATATGCCATGGTTGAATCATCTTCCTTGCATCTCCTCCATTTTTGTTGTATATGCAAGCTTGTCCTCATATTTTGTTGTACACAAGTGCGTAGTCAAGTGATAGTGATAGCAAGAATATCATAGATCATGGTTGTAAGGATGGAATGATGGAGAAGAAGTTCTCTTTTATAGAAAATTCATTTGAATGGACAGTCAAGATTGAAAGCCAATATGATGTGAAGATAAAATGACACGGTTTCTGGCACAACAGAGGTAGGGTTAGGGTCAAAATAGGGCTTGTTAAGGATGGACAGGGGAGATTAAAAGAAGAGCATGACATGATCAAGGGTTGAGATTCAAAAGAGGAATTGGAGGGAAATGGATAAAATTAAATAATCATGAGGTTATTTAATTTGAGATGGAATGTGAACAACTAAATAATCAAAGTGGTTATTTAATTGCAGAAGAAGGGGGGAAATGGGATTTTAATTAAAATTATTAGAAACAACCATTTTATTAAAAATGGAGGAAAGGGGATAACTTATTAAATAATTAAATTAATTATTTAATAATAGAGAAAAAAGGTTAAACGAATAGTTAAATAATTATTATTTAACCATAGAAGGAAGAAATGAAGACTGAATAATTAAATAAATAGAAATTTATTTAATTATAGCGAGAAAAGGAACTTTAGCGATGTAATTAAATAAATGTTAATTTATTTAATTAATCGAAAGAAGAATAAAGAAGAAGAAATTAATTAATTAAATAATTAAAATTATTTTATTAATAGAAGAATACAAATTTAGAAAATAATCAAATAATTAAAATTATTCAATTATATGGGGAAGAAGGGAAATCGATAGAAAAAATGGCATTCACAAGCTTAGGACATTTTTTAGTGTCTACATGTTTCCCCTCTTTGATATAATGTGAAGTCATTTGAATGCTATATCAAAGAAATTTAGTTCAAAATATTCCCTAGTTTGTCGTGGTAAAGATGGGATAGACCTGTGCCCCCTCAAAAAAATTTGCAAATTTTGAAAAATTATTCCAATAAAAAAATATGATAATGCACAATGCATTTATAGCAAAATATTTCAATTTTAGAACCTCCAAAGTACTCACATTAAGGTTTAGGCTTAATATTTGATGCATCCAATACAAACCTTATCTTATAGGGGGTATAAATGGGATCCTAGGGGGTAAAATTGGTCATTTGTTATCACATTCACCACAAGTGAGGCGGTTCACCACATCCACTCGATGTGATGCATCTACTAGTTATGGTTTTTCAAATGCTTTGAGATGCAACTATTAAGTGTGACACATGTGATTCATGCAATACAACTATGGGTTGGAACGATGCAAGTGTTATAGTGTGTCACATTTGTGGAGAGGTACACCACATGTGTGTTTGTGTGCTGCAAGTGTTAGTTTGTATGCCACAATTGATTTGTGTGACACATGTGTTAGACAGTGCGACATAACTGTATTTGTAAGCCACACATGCTAATATGTGACACATTTAACCGATAAACCACATTTGTTGAGACAGTGTGATGCATTTTCTAGATTAGATTTTTGCCCCATTTTTGGTTAAATTTCTTCTATGATCAAGGTTGAATATGTTTTCTTAGAGCTTTCAATTGACGTAAAGTGCTTACTTGTGATCACAAGTGAGATAAAACCCTATTTATACTTAAGAGATTCATCCCTCTACTTTCAGACTATGAGATCGGCTACTTGATGAGGAGAGGGAAGAGGGACCCACTACATTCCCTTAGGTTGTACTATGTGACCTTCATTCACATGATTAGGGCTAATATGGGATTACCAACTTCCCTAGCTGAGAGGTGACACTTAGATACCAACTCCTTCCACCTACCTATAGGAGAGGCCATGGTGACACTAGAGGATATTTGGTAGATTTTGCAACTTTTGATTCAAGGAGATCATGTTTCATATGATCCCAAACATGGTTTTGGTGCCATCAAGGATTTCATTTGATCACGAGGATATTTTGGAGCTTGGGATAGAGGAGTATGAGATTTTGTGGGACATGCTAGTTGGGAGATATGAGTTGTTTAAGGTGGTTCTCTGCACTAAGATCGCGTTGATCATGATACTCAATCATCGAGGACATGGATTCCCTATTGGATGGGGAGAGATGTTTGTCAGTATGATGACGCATGGTATATTGTATGCATGGGGACCATATCTCCTTGCCATGTTATACTTTTAGTTGCATGATGTTTCCTACAGATGGGTGCAGTCCATCAGCTGTGGGACTACCTTGCTTATGATCTGGGTGTGGGAGCATATCATGATATTTTAACCTCCTATTGGAAGATAGCTTGGAGTAGGGATGCCCTATGTGTTCTTGAATGGATGAGTGCTCAAGTAGACCAAGGTCAATGATGTTGAATATTGGGGTATGTGCAGGATCATGATGGGCCAAAAAGTGGTGATATGATGGGTATGAGTAGGGTATGTGGCTAATGACTTTTTTTTACCCAAAATTGATGAAACAAAAAGAGTTTTTAAAGGAGATTCTCATATTTCCACCAACATAAATTATGCTTTACTTTGAATTTAATAAATAATTATTATTCATTTTCTATTTGAATCATGACTAAACTCCTTATTGATAGGCTAATTGAAAAACATCTATAGCTTTCAAACGATATCACATTTTTTGAATCCAAAACATGTGTCACATTCTATGTTTCGCATACTATAGGATTAAAAAAAAGATTGAGTTTCATGAAGTTTTGACCAAGTTAAGGTGGTTAGACATATGAGTTTTTATATTTTTTAAAAGTTGTAATAAAAAATTCATAATTAATTATTAACTTGGAAAAAAATTTGAGAAATATATGCATCACATCCAGACATGAGTCCTCTACTTATATCTAAAATATTATAAAAAATATATAATTATTGTGGTTAGGGTGGTCAAACAGACACCTACTTCTTATTTTTCCTTGAAATTTAAGTACTACTACATTGAAATTTCAAATTTTCACCAAAATAGATTTAAAAAAATAAAATAAACCTAGTAGTTTAGAAACTACATTAAATTTGCTTTAGTTTCTATTCTTACATATTTTTGAAATAATATAGATAACTTATTCAAATTTTTACATCAAGTTTCCTAACTCTAATTTTTCTAAATTTTTTGCCACTTAAGGGCTTGTTTTTTCCATGATGATCCTACACATACCCATTGGCATCATGCCATTGATCTACTTGCTTCATTTGTATGAAGACCTTATGTAGATTGTCAGCCATGGGAGGATAATTGGGGGCATTTTCCCTATTACTGTCAGGCATGATATTTAATTGGGAGGATTGTATAGTCACAACACATTATTAAGTGATACCTTCTAGAGTGGGTACTAGATAGTTTGGTGAGTTGCAGGGGCTTCCCATTGGTATAGTGGACTTTGTCAGGTCCTCTTGGAAGATCACCAAGTGTGGATAAATGATTAGTGTAGTCACAATAGAGCAAGACATTTATGCCTTGCAAATTGTTCAGTGGGGTTCCAATGTAGAGATTATGGATGTGAGCATGATGCCCAAGTACGATGTGTGGTGGGTCATGCTCAGGACCGATCCATTGATAGATCTAGATTAGCCTACCCTAGTGGAGTAGAGGGGTAGCGGTCCACAGTGTAGATTTTGAGACTAAGGATGGGGGAGGGGAGGATATGGAGGCAAAGGAGATGGAGGAAAAGGAGTTGATGGTGGAGATGGAGGAAAAGGAGGTGATGGTGGAGATGGTGGAAAGGGAGACAAAGGAGGGAGGGTCAAGTGGAGGAGGCATAGAGGACATAGATCAGTTAGACAACTCTCACCTATTAGGGAGGAGACTGAGTAGGAGGGTTTGTGAGTGGAGGTAGAGCAAGCAGAGGCCAAATAAGAGGGAGAGCGGGAGGTGGACATAGCAAAGGGAGAGTAGGAGGTGGCCATGCAGGAGGCCGAGTAAGAGATGGGAAAGGAGGAGAGAATTTTAGGAGGAGATCGTGATGGAGGAGGGCCTGGGTGAGGGGTATCAAGATGTGTTGATTTTGGGGTCCATGGAGGAGGTGGAGGGAGATATTCTAGTGGACTCACGAATAACATATTTGTAGGCATGGCTTCAGGATACTAATGCACGAATCGAGAGCTTACAGGCTTAGGTGGATAAGCTCACTACTGAGAGGGACATGGTTGTCATTGGGAGACAAGGGGCCAATCAATGATGCTTGGAATTTATTTTGAATGTTAGTGGACCTATGGTCAAACTAGGTCACCAACTTTTCCAAGTAAGATAGGAGGTTCACTACTACAAAGACCTATATGAGCATTAGGGGCCATTGGTAGAGAGGGTGCTGACCTATACACAGATTCAAAGTCACAACAGGTCACACTCTCATTGGTCTTAGAGCAATGGGGTATTCTACTAAACTAAACCTTCTCCATATCACTGACCATCAGGATTAGGGCATAGGGTATCATGATCACAAGACAAACATGACTGACAACCTACACCAGGACCATCCCCATCAAGAGATATGAGTAGTTCTTGATAGAGCTATTAATGATATGTATTAGACACTGATTTTTTATCAATATTGCAAGCTCCATTTTTGGGATTCATCGAGATATATACTGTGACACTATTTTTTTGATATATATGCGGGATACATGATTTTTGGTTGCGACTATATGATGTGTATTCCTATGTTATGTCTATTTTATGTGATTGATTATGATGTTTATGATGTTACACATTTATATGATTATGAGATGACTCTATAAGCATTATGGATGTATGGCTTATGCTTATATGTGATTTTATATGTTATGATGTATGGTTGGATTCATTTAATTTACTTTTATTGTATGCTTTATGATACAAATTATGGAGATGTATGATGTATGTAATTGCAAGGATATGTATGATCTCTTTTTGATACATAAATATGATATGTATGCAATGAGATGTATACTTAATGGTTTATGGATGCAAGATAGTACTATATGGTTACGATATGTGATGCTTATATGAATGCATGTATGATTCTTTATGATGGGATGCTATCTATGTAAATTGTATTTCCTAATACAATATAGATGACTTAATATGCTTATGATGATGCCTATAATTCTCTAACATGCTTACGTATGCAGGATATTTTTCTGTGTCACAAGATTCCATTAGGATGGGAATAGAAGAAATGTTAGCATGGAGGGAATGGATGTTAGCATGTAGTTAGAAAAAAATGAAGAGGGATTTGATATTTTTCTTGATAGATGCTTGTATTGCATGTTTATCATCGTTGGGAATTAAAATTATGGAAAATGGATAACAAACACCATGGTATGACATAGACCAAGGTGTGCAATGTTATCCCTTTGCGGAAATAGACAATTAATAGACAAGGAGTGCCATGGCTCATACTAAGGACCAAGTCGCCCCAATATTTTTATCAAGACAAACCACAAGCAACAATCAAAAAAAGATAGGTCATGATCCATCATCGCTCCTCTAAATTATCCTTGGGACATCATCAAGGTCCATAGTAACATGACCAAAGATAAATAAAAAAGATAAGACCAAATAGACCAATAGATTCAACATCCATCTATATTGTTTTTCAAAAGGATAGTGTTTGCTAAGAGGAATGATAAGGTTAATTGATTAATTGATTGATTGATTGAATGAAGAAATTGATTCTCTAATAAGATTGATTGATTGATTGACTAATTGATTGGTTAACTGATTGATTGACTAATTGACAACACCTAGTTTTGGGCAAGGAAACATGTCATATAAGATGTCAAGTCTGGTTTTGACCATGCAACCACTTGTATAAGGAAAATGATAGGGTTGATAAATGATAATGTCTAACTTGAGGAAGGACACATCCTATATAAGGAAAATGATAGGATTGGTTCTAGTTTCAAGAAATAAGGAAAGTCATATAATGCATTGATTTTGGTTTCGACAATGCCATATCTTGTATAAGACCATTGACTTGGTAGATATTGAGGATTAGGCAATTGATTAGTTTAGATTGAAGACTAGTTGGATAGTTAGTATTTTGTTTCATGACTTGGTTGAGGTTCAGATATATGTTTGTGTCTAATCAAAGTGTTGTCCTTAGAAAGGGACAAATTATTAGAGGACAGATGATGATGGACCAAGATAGACCCGAAAAACCCTAAGGAATTAACCTAGTGCCTTGGGGGCTCATCAAAGATGGTCTTGCCTATGTTATACACGTAGAGAAATCATAGTTCAACTAACTTTGAAAATGGATAACTCATTATTATGATGTGAATCATGATTGAATCGACTTGAAAAACCTTAAGGGAGTGACCTAGTGTCTCAAGGTATCATCAATGATGGTCTTTCCTACATAACATATTCACAAATATTGTAGTTCGACCACTTGGACTGACATAGGCTCTGACTCTATTTTTGTTGTTTTTGATGTTTTATGTTTTTTTTTTTGGATTTTGATATTTTATGATTTTTTTGGATTTTGATGTTTTCTAATTATTTGTGGATTTTGGATGTTTTGAAAGATGATACCATGTTTTTATGATCCCATAAATATGTATGTTAAGGAATTTCCCCAATCAAGTATAGGATCAGCTTATTATGGGTGAAGGGATTGATGAATGTCAATGTATCATGGGTGGGTATGAAATGTTCAAGACACAAAATTTCAATAGTTCTTAGGCTATGAGAAGGATGATAAAGTTTTATTATGATAAATGAAGGATGGGTGGATGGGGGTGGTGTTAGCTCTCAAAAACACAGGCTGAATTCCTCAAGAGGCTGCCAATCTCTTGATACACTTTAGGGTAACAGACAAGGTCAAGAGAACTCAACCTTCTACTCTTCAGGTGCTGCTAACCTAGGCGGGTGTACCTCTCTAAATGAAGCAAACTTAACTTATGATTTATCCTTCTGAAATGCTTTGTCCACAAGGGCAGATGATAGTGAACAAATGAAACCAAACTTGATAGCAATAGCAAAAGAACTTTTCTAATCTAACTCCTAAAATGATCAATAAACAGATGTAAAGAAGCTGAATGAATTCAAATGATGAAATTACAGAGACCAGTGTCTTGTTGGGTATGCAGAGTCAAATGAAATAGAAGTGGGCAACTTATTCTGGAAAAAAGTCAAATTGCAAGCATATGATTTGTTCATAACTTGTATAAACAATGCAAGAATATGACCACTGAGCTCTTCTTTAATAATCCAAATGAATCTTCTTGACTACTATGATTAACAAAAAGGATTTAATCTCTACTTGAGAGAACCAGTCAATTAATCACACAAATACAAAAAATGTGCATTGATAAACTAAAAGTAAACTTGTTACATCAATTTAAACAACCAGAAAGAATCAACTTGGAGACAGCTTCAGTAATACTTTTCAATAAGTTCAACATACAATTGACACCAGAAATAACCTACCACACTAGCTGATTTTCATTGAATTCGCCATTTTAAAACATGCACATAGTCTCTAATAAGAGAAAATTATTCTACTATAGCCATTCCTAACTACTGTATGTGATCTAAAATTTGATCCCTTTTCAATTACAATCTGGGTGTATATTTATACCCAGTGTGAGAAAATAAAACATATTGAAAAATCATGTCGGCCCAGCACAAAATTCGGGCTCTAACAATGTCGGCCTGCAATGGTCACCAAACGTATTCATGTCAACCACAACATTTTGAAATTCTATTTTCACCAGTGAACAGTCAGCAAGACATCTGTATCGTCATGCCGAAGGAAATTCATTCATTATATCCCCATGCACTTGTATTTTGCTTTCGCCAAGACTATAGACTGTCGGGGAGATGTCATGCAGATTGTTTTAATTTTCACCGAAAGTCCCATTTATCTTGTGTGTCACTGAGACAAACCAAATCCTATGCCAACAAAGGCCTTTGATGTTCCATCGGCAAGACCGGAGGTCACTCACCGAGACCTCGTGCCGATATCACTAACTCTTACCGATATTCCTTTCATCCACCACCGGTTGATGAGACAATAGAATCTCGTTATAACCTCTCATTGAAAACAACCTATTTGGCTGAAGCAAACATTAAAGCACAAGTTGGTAAGAATAAAGACATTTGCCAAGATGCAATGCCGAAAACAAAGACTATGGCCAAAGAGAACACCCGTGCAAAGTTGGTAAGACATATTGGATTCATCAAGACCTCAACACGATGGCCCAACTCCTGCAGATACATGCATCCAATACGCGGGTCGGTGAAGACAATGCGAAGTAATTATGACCCTTCATCGAATTCCATAGTCGCTGAAACAATATAGACGTCCTGCCAAATGAATAATGTAGAAGACCTGTGATCACCGTGACATCGGATGAGTTTTGCCGATAGGCAACACAGACTCATTCAAGTAGAAAATGCAACATGGGTCAGGGAGACAGTCATGGACCTACGCCGATAGGAACCAGAATGCACAAAATGCAAGGCCCAATGGAACATATGATGCAACATGGTAAAATATGGGTAGAAAGTGTTCAAGAAGGCACTTATTTGGAAAATTATGAATGAAATCAGATGTAAAAACATGATATTTGTATAGTTCTAATAGTGGCTCTATTTGGGGATGAATGAGAGTAAGATCATTGCAAGGATCCAAAATCTTTGGGTGAGCAGACCAGACACAAAATGAGTAAACTGGAAATGGACAGAAAGTAAGATGGAATGGATGCAAAATGAATGAAAGGCAGAGGTGAACCAAAACCCCTAAACTAATGTGCATGGAAAATAATTTTAAAGAGAATAACTAAGGGTTGTCCATGCACTGGCAACCCTCAATCCTCTATGAGTTAACTTCTCCTATCTTGAGTTGTTACAATTTGAAACTCAAATCATACTTTCCCTTGTCAAATACCTTGTTTTGTTTTGAGTTCGTCAGATTTCTCTTGAAGACACGGATGTAATCTTTCCTGTCACTATTATTGCAAGTTTTTAGAAAATCATCATGCTCAGCTTGGCCCAAAATCCATACACCATTTTGTAGTTTATATTCTCCATCATTAGATAAAACTCTGTTATCTTCAACATATAAAATATATGCATATGAAATACAACATTCCCTATTTTCTTTCTCACTATTATGTATTATGAAACATTCTCCCAGCCGTATAAAAATTTCACAGTCAAAGTGCTTCTCTTGAAAAACAAAAAACTCTGTCATATCAACACTATCTGAAACACATAAATCTGAAACCTTTTGCACCTCTTTAGTATCATTATTTGGAATCAACATTAGATTATAACTCACATCTCCAGTATCTAGGATATATGAATTAGTCAAAGCTGGAATTTTGCCAACCTTGGCATGCAAATAAATGTCTTCTTCACATGAATTAGAAATTTCAAAATCACATACCTCATCCCAAATGGAAGCAAACAAAATCAACATCAAAAGTATTGCCATCATTCCAAGAAATGCACAGGGAGTCATAATATTTTTTACACAAAGATTCTTCACTGTCAAAACAAAAGTAAGCTGGAGACAAAACTTCAAGATCATCTTTATGTGCACATCCCTAGTATTCAAAAGTAAACAAATCTGCAATTTTTTCACTGACAAGTGAACAAGTCTCAATATTTTCATCACTACAGTCATGCCTTTCACTCTTATCATCATCAAAAAGAAATTCAAGACCGTCAAAGAATGGGAAATCAAAAACATCATCAATGCAGTTATTTATTCCATCATTTTGCTTGTCTAAAAGTATTTCTTCCTTTTCAGAGAATGGATTTGACAATATCTGAAACTTACTCATTAACACACCTTGGCAAAAAATCATCTGATCTTCATTTAACTCTTCATCATACAATGAGTTTGAAAAAATTTGGAAATCACTTTCAAATGTACAAACCTTATCATGATCAAATGTATCTTCATAACTTTCAACTATAGCCAGAGGTATTGTATACTTACCATCTAATGAATCCACATCTCCCATTGCCTCTTCATCCAGATCCTCATAAGAAGTAGAAGAATCCCTTGACTGCAAATCAAAATCCTGAGGTTCATTATCAGAATCATAATATTCATTGGATTCCTCACAACATGCACTGCTCTCTCTATCTGTTGTGCAAGAGAGATGCCTTGCACATTCATCTTCCTCAACATAGTGAAAAGTATCTGAAGTTAAATATACTATGTGATCTTCTTCATTGTTTTCCATCTGCATTCCCTCTTCTTGCATTCTTTGGGCTACAACACAATAATCTGGGGAATGTGGCATATCACAAAATTCACAGAAGTAATTGTTACTTACCATATAGGTTCCCTTTGTCAATGGATTAGGAGCCTCCTTGTTTCCAGGCCTAGTTGTTATAGGTTTCTCATCCTTCCAGTCTGTATTATAAGGAATGTCATGCAACCTCAACCTTTCATTCCTGTAAGTATTCTCCTGTCGGTATTGATAACTGCTACTTTGCTGACGAACCTTAGGATTGTCTCTCTTATCCATTATCCCTGCAGTCCTCCTATTGTTTTCAATTGTCTGTGCTATGTTATGTGCTTCAGCCAGATCTATTGGGAATTTATTTCTTAGCTCATACCCCGTTTTAGGATCAAAAGCATTCAAATAAATACTCAGTGCTACAGAATTTGGCAGCTTTGATCCATGAGGTATCTTATTTTGCAATTTATTGAACCTCCAATTAAATTCATAAATTGTATCATTTGATCTTGCTAAATCCGTATTAATTCATAAAGAGCAGCATTAGGTGCACTTGGATTCCCAAATTGCTCGAGGAAAAGATCCTAAAATCCTTGGAGAGAATCAATAGAGACTACTAGTAGGTTATTGAACCAATCCTTGGTGTCTTCAACAAGTGATATCATGAATAGCATCATGCGTAAATCTTCATATGGCATATCCAAATCTTGGATGAAAGCATTGAAACTTCTTAGATACTCTTCAGTAGTGACTACATCACTCCCAGTAAACCTTGGAACCATACTTCTCCAACTGCTATCCATTGGATAAGGGGATAACTGAATCCATGAAAAATCAAATTGTCTAATCGTTGTAGTGTATTAATGAGGGGGGGCATTATATGGGTACGGCTGACCATGAGGAGCTCTAGCATAACCTCCCCAGAACTGAGATCTTCTTTCATTCATGTTTGAACAGCTACAAAATATTCTTTCAAAGTCGCCACCTACTTTTCCAAAAGTAGGAAAATCATTATTGCTGATCTTTCCTAGTGGAATCACCTTTTCTAAAACTTCTCAAATTACAAATCTTTTCTTCACTGACTCTATATAATGGTTTTCAACCGAATTTTCTAATGTAATCCCCAGCAGAGTCGCCAATTTGTTAGCTCTCAAAAATGTAGGTTGAATGCCTCAAGAGGCTGCCAATCTCTTGATATGCTTTAGGGTAATAGAACAGGTCAAGAGAACTCAACCTTCTACTCTTCAGGTGTTGCTAACCTAGGTGGGTGTACCTTTCTGAATGAAGCTGACTTAACTTATGATTTATCCTTCTGAAATGCTTTTTCCACAAGGGCAGATGATAGTGAACAAATGAGACCAAACTTAATAGCAATAGGAAAAGCACTTTTCTAATCTAACTCCTAAAATGATCAATAAACATATGTAATGAAGCTAAATGAATTCAAATGATGAAATTGCAGAGACTAGTGCCTTGTTGGGTATGTGGAGTCAAATGAAATAGAAGTGGGCAACTTATTCTAGTAGAAAATCAAATTGCAGGCATATGATCTGTTCATAACTTGTATAAACAATGCAAGACTATGACCACTGAGCTCTTCTTTAATAATCTAGATGAATCTTCCTGATTACTATGATTAATGAAAAGGATTTAATCTCTACTTGAGAGAACCAATCAATTAATCACACAAATACAACAAATGTGCATTGATAAACCAAAATTAAACTTGTTACATCAATTTAAACAACCAGAAAGAATCAACTTGGAGATAGCTTCAACAATACTTTTCAATAAGTTCAACATACAATTGACACTAGAAATAACCTGCCACACCAGCTGATTTTCATTGAATTCGCCATTTTAAAACATGCACATAGTCTCTGATAAGAGAAAATTATTCTACTGTAGCCATTCCTAACTACTATATGTGATCTAAAATCTGATCCCCTTTCAATTACAATCGTGGTGCATATTTATACCCAACGTGAGAAAATAAAACATATTGAAAAATCATGTCGGCCCAGCACAAAATTCAGGCTCTAACAATGTCGGCCTGCAACGGTCACCAAATGTATTCATGTCGGCCACAGCATTTTGAAATTCTATTTTCACCAGTGAACAGTCAGCGAGACATCTATATCGCATGTTGAAGGCAATTCATTCATTACATCCCCGTGTGCTTGTATTTTTCTTTTGCCAAAACTATAGACCATCGGGGAGATGTCATGCAGATTGTTTTAAGTTTCATCGAAAGTCCCATTTATCTTGTGTGTCGTTGAGACAAACCAAATCCTATGCCGACAAATGCCTTTGATGTTCCATCGGCGAGACTGGAGGTCACTTGCCGAGACCCCGTGCCGATATCGCTAACTCTTACCGATATTCCTTTCATCCACTGCCGGTCGATGAGACAATAGAATCTCATTATAACCTCTCATCGAAAACAATCTGTTTGGCTGAAGCAAACATTAAAGAACAAGTTGGTAAGACTAAAGACATTCGCCAAGATGCAATGCCAAAAACAAAGACTCTAGCCGAAGAGAACACCCATGCAAAGTCAGTAAGACATATTGGATTCGTCAAGACCTCAACATGATGACCCAACTCCTGCCGATACATGCATCCAATACGTGGGTCAGTGAAGACAATGCGAAGTCATTATGACCCTTCATCGAAGTCCATGTCTAGCCGAAATGAAATCTAATGCACCTATCAGTAAGACAAAGAGGGGTCGCCAAGACCAAAGCCAATGAAAGATCTCACGCCGATAACATCTTGATGTATTAGTCAATGAGACTCAACCTGATCGGGGAGACCTCACCCCAGTAAAAAAAACATATGTCGATGAACTTCCATAGTTGCCAAAACAATAGAGACATCCTACCGAATGAAGAATGCAGAAGACCTGTGATCGTCGTGACATTGGATGAATCTTGCCGATAGGCAACACAGACTCATTCAAGCAGAAAATGCAGCATGGGTTGGGGAGACAGTCATGGACCTACGCTGATAGGAACCAAAATGCACAAAATGCGAGGCCCAATGGAACATATGATGCAACATGGTAAAATATGGGCAGAAAGTGTTCAAGAAGGCACTTATTTGGAAAATTATGAATGAAATCAAATGTAAAAACATCAAATTTTTACAGTTCTAATAGGTGGAAGGCCAGATAGAATGATAGTAGACAATAGAGCAAAGACTAACTACACATGGCACTTGTTTACTAGGTTTTCACCATGGTACTTATCCAAAGCACCATCAAAGTGATTTTTGCTATTGGATGAATTATTTCTCTTTACTATTTTTTTTTATTTTTTCTTTCTTTTTTTGGTGTCACCAAGTTTCCTGTTTGCTAGGTTTTCATGAGGGTGACGATTTTTAAATTTTTTTGTATTTTTTGACTTTTTGGTGGGATTCTCTGAAAGCTAGGTATAAAACCTATGAAGGTGCATGTTGTTTATAGGTTCTAGTAATGGTTCACCTTCAAGAGTAGAAAGATGATAAGCACCATATCCATATATTATTGTTATGATGTAAGGACCCAACCAATTAGACTCAAAATTTCCAAGCTTTGCTCGATCCATCCGATTCTTAGGATTCCCTTTCAAGACCAAGTCACCAATGTCAAAATGTCTAACTCAAAATTTCCTATTAGAGTTGCGATAAAGATAGTTTTGGTATACCTGTAAATGGACTAAGGCATTTTGTCTTTTTTGATCCAATAGCTCTAGCTCATCCAAACAAGATATACAATACTCTTCTTCATCAATAAATTGTTGCATAGATAGCCTCAAGGATGGAAACTCAGCCTCAATGGGAAGAATGGATTTAGATCCAAGGACAAGGGAATATGGAGTGGCTCCCATGGGAGTGTGGATGCTAGTACAATAGACCCATAATGCAAGATTATGTTGGATGTGTTGGTCATGGATAGCATCATCAACAAAGTCTTCTTTAAGATTTTAAGGATGGTCTTATTAGATTCCTCAGCTTGACTATTTCCTTGAGGGTATTATGGAGTGGAAAATTGATGTTGGATATGGAATCTCTTGCATAATTCACAGACATACTAATTTTTGAAGGGACGACCATTGTCCATGATGATGGATTGGGGAACACCATATTGGAATATGATGTAGTTAAGTATGAACTTAGATATTTTCTTATCGGTGATGTAGGTCATCAGAATGGCTTCAATCCATTTAATGAAGCAGTCTATTGCAATAAGCATAAATTTATGACCATTAGTAGAGGTAGGGTGAATATTTCCCATGAGGTTGAGTCCCTGTTAAGAGAATGGCCAAGGTGATGTAAGTGAATGAAATTCCTAAGAATGTGCATGTATAACATCTCTGTGTATCTGCCATTGGCAACATTTCTTCACAAAGTAGTAAGTGTCACATTCCATAGTAGCCCAATAGTATCTCATCTTCATAAGATTCTTTGCTAGAGTAGGACCAATAGAATGAGCTCTACATATACCATTGTGTACCTCTTATAAGGCCATTTTTGCTTCATCTGAATCAAGACATCTTAGGAGGGTGCTATCTAGGCTATGACAGTAAAGGATATCACCGATGATGACATATTTGGAGGCTTTTCAAATAGAGGTATTGTGTTGGTTAGTGTACAATTCAGAAGGGATAATTTAGTCATGTAGGTAGTTATAATTGAGTCTTTGTACCAAGGAGATTCAAGACCAACAAGTTCACACACGAGTTCAAATTCAGAGACATTGAACGTGGGGATCAACAATTGTTTGAACAAGAACTCATACTGTGAGGTGTTGTTAGGAATATCCAAGAGACATCCAATGGTTTCCATTACATCAATTTCTTTATTTTGAATACTCTAAACTTTTTCAAAAGAAATAACATTGAAGTATAGCTTAAAACTATTGACCATGCATTTGTAAGGAGTGAGCTTCTCATCTTTTGTATCATAGTTATCATTAATCTGACGTATAACCAATTGGGGGTCACCATAGACTTGAAGATCCTTGATTTTCCATTTGATATCCATTCAAAGTCCTATCAATAATGCTTCCACAGAAAAATTTAGTGGTGAATCTTTTCCAATTGGCGAAATCTAGGAATCAGCCAAGTTAAAATTGGTGAATTTCTCACACCCAATAGAATGTCCAAATCGTTCGGATTTTATGAACTATAGGTCCAATGTATGTCCATTCCCCAATGAGATTTTTTATGAGGAATATTTAAGCAACAAATTTTCCATTTTCAAACTATGCATTTCAATTGGACCAACTAATATTTTTGCCTAGAATCTCGAAAGCATTTAATAAAACACCTACATATTCGCCAATACTATTAAAACAACATTGTATTAGGACCCGTTTCACCAATTAAAATTTACAAATGGTTTGTTGTGAAGACCCATTTCGCCAATTAAAATTTATAAATAGTCACTCATGAGGACCTATTTCACCAATAACATTAACAAATAATTACATTTGAGGACACATTTCACCTTGAAAATTACAACGTATTGTTGTATAAGCAAGTGGGATTCACCAAATATTTAATATACCATTTAAAAATCTCGTGGAATTCACCAAATATGGAATTATGGATTGATATAAATACAATTGAAAGTGTCATTTATTCTTACACATTGTTTTTGCTTATGAGGTTCTACTTCTCCATTTAGAACTGGAAGTCAATGAATTGCAAAGCCAAAAATGTAGACTTAAAAGGTGAGTGATCATTTCTTCATAGTTTTATTAGTTATAATAATACGTTTTCTTTATCTCTTTTCCATTCTTGCTTCAACAAAGTGAACCTTAGAACCAAACTCTGAAGTTTCAAAGTTTTCCAAACCTCCGACCCACCGAGTAGAAAAGGTGAGTGATCATTTCTTCATAGTGTTATTAGTTATAATAATAAGTTTTGTTTATCTCTTTTCCATTCTTGCTTCAACAAAGTGAACCTTAGAACCGAACTTTGAAGTTTCAAAGTTTTTGAAACCTTTGACCCACCGAGTAGAAAGATGATGAGGAAAGACTTGCAACTCAACAAAGTGAACCATCAAAAAAGTTAGAGAATCGGTAAGTTATGAAAACTTAGAAATCTATGACAAGGTTATAAAACTCTGAGGACTAGCAACTAAGGTTAGGAAAATCCAATAAAATTATATTGTATTCCATGGTATTGAATTTGATATGTGATTTTGCATCATTTTTAAAGAACAACACTTATCACACTACTTATAAATTCCTATTGCATTTCCATTCAAACAATCTTTGATAAATAATTGAAAGGAATATTGTTAATCCATTCCTTGAACAGAAGCTAATAGTTCAACATCCATAACTTATAAGTTATAAGCTAACAGTTCAACATAAATAACTTATAAAGGCATCCTGTTTCCACCCAACTTAAACAATAAAAGCTTAAACTACCAAATCACCTAAATTATATATTGAGAAATCCTTACGCATCCATCACCATAAAATATTTATTTACAGATAAACATTAAACAGCAATGAAACTATCCAAAGATCTATCATTCCAATAATAGCCAATCCACTGGCAAACATAGAGTTTCTTTTGTCTTCATAATGGTTTCTTGAAGACAACCATTTTAGAAATTAAAATAAAAAGTCTTTGAAATATCAAGAGAGCCAAATTAAATAAAATAACATAAAAAATAAAAACTAAACAATAGTCCCACTCCTAGCACCGACTCCTTCGTTGTCAATTATTTTTTCCTGCTCCTCCTTCAGTAACGCCTCCTATGCCTTTACTCTTTGCTTGTATTCCTGGTACTTAGTGACAATTGTAGTGATGTTTTTGCTTCCTAGAGTTGTAGTAATCTATAACCTAGTTCTCCATGTGACCAAAGCATTTTGACACTCAACCAAATTCTGAGATCTTCTCTCTTCTCCACATTTATAAGTCCTCAAGTGGATCTCCATTCCACTAAGTTTCAAGAAGGACTCCCATGTCACTATAGCAAGATCAAATATTTATTTCTTGAATATTTCTTTAAACTTCATAGAGATCTCTTTTATATCTAGAATGTTTTCATCAAACTCGTTAGTAATTTCCACTCCCAGAATACAACAATCTTCTTTAACTTCCCCCAACATTTCATATAATATATCAAGTGCATTATTAATTTCCTTCACCAAATTATCATACATATTCAATTTCCATTCCAATGAAACTGACCAGGAAGGGTCCAACTCCTTAGGATTATTCACAATTTTCTCACCAATTAATATCTTTGCATTCATAGAGTTCAATTCTTTCATTTCCCGAGAAAGCACATAGAGACTAGTTTGATCTTTTCTGAGTTGTTGAACTTTTGTTACTAACTCCTTTGCCTTATTAATGAATTTAGTGTAAAAGAGAATATATTTATTTAGAAAGAAGATAGCCTCTCTAGATATTTTATCAATCCCCTCATAAATAGCTCTAGAATAGCTCAAATTCTTTTTAATTTGATCTATGGTGAGCACATCGATGCCCTCTACCTGAGAACTTGAGGCTTCATCAGATGTAGGAGGAGTGGCCATGGAAGAAATAAAGTTACTCAATGCGAGGACTTGATATTCTAGTTTTATATTTTATTTTCTCTGTTCTTTCACTCTTTTAGTCAAGGTATTGACTAAATAATTGGAATGGTACACATCACCTTCCAGTGTTGGAAGCCCCATATCAACATGTGAGACTTTGTAGTCTGATTATTTCATCTTCATTTAAATCCTTCACAGGCTTAGCAATTTCTAACATTTGATTTCCAGAAGTAGCATCAGTCACCATCCTTGACATCCTCCTAGCTTTCTTAGGTTTTGAAGAGCTTTGAAGTAACTTTGAAACTGTATCCACTCCAACTGTCATTATAGCAATATGCTTTCTCTTCTTCTCCATTGCTTTTTTCAGCCATCCTGGGGAGGCTACTACCAAACTAAAATCTTCATTTCCACTAATAGTTTCTTTAGGAGACTTAGGAGTGAAAGGTGGATTATCACTATCAAGCGGAGAAGAGGGAAATTTAGATAGAGGAGGAAAGATATTATCTTCAACGATATGTTGAAAGATAGCTTCAGAATCTATAGCCACAAGTTTTTCTTGATTGGTCTTCTTCTTAGGGGTAGGAGAAAGCACATTGTCTTGTTCACAAATGCTCTTCAACTTGACTATTTCTTCTAGCCTATCACCATCACCTCTTGACTGATAATTTGCACTAGAGGACCTCATAAAGCGTTTCCTCGATGATACACTTGCACCATTTGCTTGTGTAGACCCCTATTCATTCTTTTGTGATGACTTAGGCTCCTGAACAAGACCAACAACTTGTTTCCATTTCCCATCCAACCAATCCTAGGTTCTTTTAAGCACTAGGGCAGCACACACCCTCATATCTGAAATTTCACTTTGGCTCCAATCAACCCTAGGGTGGGATTTATTAGGAAATTTTTCATATGCGAGATCTATTATTGTTGAATCCTCAACTACATTTTCAAGAATGTGAAATGACAGACTGAAATCTTGTATCCGTGTTAGCATTAGCCTCATATAATCTCTTCTCAAAACTTCCTTCTCATCGACACAATCTTCCCAAAAATATTTGATAGATGATTGATGTTGATATGAACTCCCTCCATAGAGATTATGCTTCAAAAAAGCCTTACTATCAAAATTATTTCTCATAGACAAATTTTGGAGGTTATATTCCTTGAGAACTCCTTCATCTCCCCTGGCCATCTGGTTTGTTTTGCACACAAAAGAAGGGGTCTCCAATGGGAAGACATACCCTAAGAGTTTTATATCTGTTGGTTAATAGATTTATCACCTAACTCTATATTCATAAACCCATAAAAGGTGATAAATGTAACCATAGTTGAATTGGTAACATTACAAACTTCAAAACTGATTCTTTGCTTATTTTTAAAGGTGGCAACTACCTTTATCTAATGCTCAATGAATGATTTTTTTAAACTAATGATGCTTTTAACCAGAAAGAAAATAAATGATGGGGCTTTTAATGATCTAATTAGGATCTAGACTAAATTGTGTATTGAATGCTTAATATTTACAAATCATGAAATCCAAATTACATAAACAAAATTAACACATTAACATTTGCATTAAGCGGAAATACAATTCATGCATACATTATTGAAATTATGCATTAAAAAATTAAGGTGAAGGAAAATTTGAGAAGGAAGAAGAGAGAGAGTGCAAACGATTTGATAACGGAGTTCACCACAAACGTGACTACATCTCTGGGTCCGCTCCAATAGAGTGAGACCAATCCAATTAATCTCCAAAAAAAGAATTACAATTGCACCAAGAGCACTTCGGCAGCATGACAATACTCCGACTTACAAAAAGGCTCAAAATAATCTCCTTAGAAAATCTCCCTATTTGTCTGATTCACAGCTTCACCACCTCGACTTGAAAATTCTAGGTACCAAACTCACTCTTAAACTCCCCTTTTATACATCAAATTTACTCAAATTGGCCTTTAACCAATTGGTTTACAAAATATTCCCTATATCCCCTTTACATGGAAAAATACTTAAAAAATCCTCCCTTATTTACACTAAATCTCACAAATAATTTATTTAAGCCTCTTAATTTTGTCATTCTCAGGCTTATATTGTTTTGGAGGTTTATTGTTAATCGCTAAAACGATTAGGAGATTTAATTATTTATTTTTGGAGGGTATTTGTTTATATTTTAAGGCATTCGGTTTTTGGGTATCTGTCAAAATCGACTGATGCCTTATACATATCAAAAGCCATCGAGTGGCTTATCAGTGGTGACTAGTTTTATTGGGTCAGTGGTTGCGGGTTCAAACCACCGGTTGTTGTTTTGTTTCATGAATTTCCAACAAACAAATAACAAAACCCACCGATATCCAAATTTGGTTAAGTGCGCTAACCATGGCATAACGGTCATGCAGGAGATTCGCACATGAGGGGTCAGGGGATCGAATCCCCTTACTATATTTTTGTTAACAAATGTCAACTTCAACTGTCAATGTAGAAGGAAGGGAGAACAGAGCGACGTCCCGCACTAGGAGGGTGCCACGTGGAAGGATCTAATTGGATGATCTTGATGATGTTCTCGTTGACTCAGATGATGATGTGCCCGCTAACTCATATGATGACATGTATGGAATGCACGGATGGACACGTGTCACAATATTATTGGTCTAACTGATGACTCGGCCGCCACATCTCATGCCATAATCCATCCAATTTTTTTGTATGGTACGGACTAGCTGATGACGTCACCTTTGTACCATCAAGTCAACTGAACTTTGACTGCCCATATCTCGCACCTATGGTGTCAGATTTTGATGAAACAAATGTTGTCGGAATCGTCTTGAGAAACCCTTCAATTTGATGTCACTTTTGTTGATTTCTATGAACGATCATTTTTTTCACTTTCTAGATGACCCCTGATGGCAATTTGACCCAAGGTTTGACTGGCCATAATTTGTGCAAACAAACTCCTTTTTGCCCTATTCAAGTTGTGTTGGAATCAGGACATCAATCTATTTTTGATGGTGTAAATTCTGGAGAGAAATGAGAAACTTCAAATTTTGGTGAAGATCCTCCGAATCAGGGCTCCCCACTAAAGACCTTTTGGACCTCCAAAAGTGACATTTATACTGACATTAGGTGAGGACTTGGCCTCCCCACTTGTCCTGTATCCTTTGTACATCTGTATACATGGTTCATAATCACAATGAAGACTACAACAATATTGTTGAATATAGACATCATTCTATCACTTCCATAAGCATCTACATCAACTGTCGTAGCCACTAACCAACCAACATTGACTAACATCAAGATAAACAATAATGTAGATATGAAAGATAACAAATCAACAACATATCGATCCTTCACAACAGAAACATTTTTACCCAAGGATCCATCAATGCTTTCAATCATTATTCCCTCATGTTGTACTATGGGTGCATCCTATGACATCTGACCTTGGTTAGCTACTCCAAGTTCCTATCTAGAACCACCTGTGCTAATAGACATAAGAGTTAAACCTTTACTTGCATTAATCACCCTCTTAAATTTCCCTATGTTTTTAAAAGAACAATCAATCTTAATCTTGTGAGAATGTACTATATACTGAATGCCATCTTTAAACAAATGATAATGATTCTTTGCCCTATAGAAAATAGCTTTTCGATCATATAGATAAGGGCTACCTAGAACTATCCCACAGATATCTAGTGGAACCACATCAAACTATACTTCATCCACAAACTTACTAGTGATTGCGAATTTTAAAATGCATTGTCTTGTTACTTGCAATTTATCATTCTCGCAAATCCAGCCTAGTGGATAAGGTTTCTTATGCAATGTAGTTTTCAATCCCAAGTTCCTTATAACATCTTCAGAAATTAAGTTAACTTGAGAACCACTATCTATGAGTGCATCAATCTTAATTTTCTTAGAAACAACCCTTAAATGAAAAAGCTCATTCCTTTTCTTATCTTCAGAGACATCATTAACTTTAGAAGTAGAAGCACAACTATCAAAGGAAACACTGTAATCAAGAGCTTTACCTTTCAATCCCATAGCTGTTATCTTAGTTTCATCATCAGATTCAGAACCAAGATCCATAACAACATTTGTGGTTTTCACCTTACCCTTCTGTTTCTGAGTATGTCTCTAAGCCCACTTAGGCTTCAATTTAGGATGCAACTTCAAGTAGTGATCTTCATCATGACCCTTCCTGTCACAATGAGTGCAAGAAAACCTGTCATCCTTCTTGACTGTAGCTGTCTTCTTTCCTTTCCCTATCTCTACAACCTTAGAAGATTTCTTTACAGAGTTATCATTATCAATGAAAGAACCCTTTCCCCTTGACTCTAAGTGTGTAGCTTGAAATGACACTTCATCCAAATTACAAAGGTTCAAAACCAAAATGGAATGTCTAAGATATGAATGAAGGCCTCCTATGTACTTTAACAAAGTATCCTGGGTGTACAAAGGTACATTTAATGCAATAGCCTTCTTTCTAAATTCATGGGTGTACTCTTGGAAAGTTATACCTTTCCCTTGTTTAAACACTTGCCAATTCATCATTAATTGTTGCATGTGACCTAAGGGATAGAATTGTTTTTTAAGGGCATTAATAAATTCTAACCAAGATAAATTGACTCTACCGTGCTGTGAAATTTCTGCTCTAGTCCTACTCTCCCACCAGGTAAGAGTTGTACCTCCCAACCGAAGAGTGGCTAACTAGATCCTAGAAGCATCATCAAAGAGGTTTTGAACTCTACAATAAACTTCTACTTGTTGAATCCAGTCATCTAGTTTTTCAGCATCTAATTTGCCACAATACTTAGGTAGTTCAAATTTTACATCCAATTTAATTTGAGGCTTATTTACACCCTTAAAAGGATTACCAGAAAGAGAATGTGTAGAAGAAGAAGGAGAATGAGGAGAAGAAGGAGGAGTAGACGAAGGAGATTTTGGGGGTTCATCACCACCTCCTGATTGCTTCTTCTTTCTTTTACTGTCTCCATGATCTTCTTCACATTTCATGTGTTCTTCCCTTTCTTTGAGTAGCATCTCCAATGCAACTTTCATCTACCAAAAAGCTCTTCGAAACTCTTGCTCACTGAGTTCTTCAGGTACCTCCATTCCAGACACAGACATCTTCAGAAAAGTTCTTCTTTTCCTGATCTCGGGATTATATTCCTCAAGCTTGCCTTTGACCTTCTGAATCCTAGATCTTGTTAGCATTCAAAGCAACTGCAATAATAGTCACCAAAAGCTCTGATACCACTTGATCTGATTAGGATCTAGACTAAATTGTGTATTGAATGCTTAATGTTTACAAATCATGAAATCCAAATTACATAAACAAAATTAACACATTAACATGTGCATTAAGCAAAAATACAATTCATCCATACATTATTGAAATTATGCATTAAAAACTTAAGGTGAAAGAAAAATTGAGAAGAAAGAAGAGAGAGAGAGTGCAAATGATCTGATAACGGAGTTCACCACAAACGTGACTACATCTCCGGGTCCACTCCAATAGAGTGAGACTGATCCAATTAATCTCCAAAAATAGAATTACAATTGCACCAAGAGCACTTTGGCAACATGACAATACTCTGACTTACAAAAAGGCTCAAAATAATCTCCTTAGAAAATCTCCCTATTTCTCTAATTCACAGCTTCACCACCTCGTCCTGAAAATTCTGGGTACCAAACTCACTCTTAAACTCCCCTTTTGTACATCAAATTTACTCAAATTGGCCTTTAACCAATTGGTTTACAAAATATTCCCTATATCCCCTTTACATGGAAAAATACTTGAAAAATCCTCCCTTATTTACACTAAATCTCACAAATAATTGATTTAAGCCTCTTAATTTTGTCATTCTTGGGCTTATATTGTTTTGGAGGTTTATTGTTAATCACTAAAAGGATTAGGAGATTTAATTATTCATTTTTGGAGGGTATTTGTTTATATTTTAAGGCATTCAGTTTTTGGGTATCTGTCAAAATCGACCGATGCCTTATAAATATAAAAAGCCATTGAGTGGCTTATCAGTGGTGACTGATTTTATTGGGTCAGTGGTTGCGGGTTCAAACCACTAGCTGTTGTTTTGTTTCATGAATTTCCAGCAAACAAATAACAAAACCAACCGATATCCAAATTTGGTTAAGTGTGCTAACCATGGCGTAACGGTCGTGCGGGAGATTCACACATGAGGGGTCAGGGGATCGAATCCCCTTACTATATTTTTGTTAACAAATGTCAACTTCAAATTGGATGATCTAATTGGATGATCTTGTTATCAAAAGGAAGGGAGAATAGAGCCACGTGTCGCACCAGGAGGGTGCCACGTGGCAGGATCTAATTGGATGATCTTGATGACGTGCCCGTTGACTCAGATGATGACGTGCCTGCTGACTCAGATGATGACATGTACGGAATGAACAGATGGACATGTGTCACAATATGATTGGTCCATATTGATGACTTGACTACCATGTGTCATGCCATAATCCATCCAATTTTTTGTACGGTACAGACTGGTTGATGATGTCACCTTTGTACCATCAAGTCAATTGAACTTTGACTGCCCATATCTCGCACCTACGATGTCAGATTTCAATGAAACAAACATTGTCAGAATTGTCTCGACAAACCCTTCAATTTGATGCCACTTCTGTTGATTTCTAAGATGATCATTTTTTTCACTTTTTGGATGACCCCTGATGGCAGTTTGACCCAAGGTTTGACTGGCCATAACTTGTGCAAACAGACTCCTTTTTGCCCCGTTCAAGTTGCGTTGGAATCAGAACATCGATCTCTTTTTGATGGTGCAGATTCTAGAGAGAAATGAGAAACTTCAAATTTTGGTGAAGATCCTCCAGATCATTTAACTAGAAAGCTTCAAAGGTATCTATCAATCTCATGTAAATAGAAATAAAAATTATGAAAGAAAGATAAAAACCAAAACCATTATCGGTGTAGAAATTTTATTCATAGATAATAACACTACAACAATATAGAAAAATTATATCATCTGTCATCCCAATAATAGATATCACACTAGAAAACATTTAGTATAAACAAAATAAATCTATACACCATAACTGAAATATTATGCATGCATAAACTCCACCAATGTCTTATATATCAAAATAACAGTTAATAGCCAAAATAACAAAGTTTTCCTTAATGAATAAATCAAAGTTTGCTCAAAAGAGCCTAATCACATCAATCGAACCAATATTTAAACATAGCCAATGTCTTTGGTAATGGTTTCTTGAAAGTAACCATACCAAAAATTAAAAGAAGTCATTAAAAGTGCCAACTTTAAAGAAAGTATATGAAAATGCTAAAAATAAACTATGCATCATTCCTAGTTGCTTCAACTTCATCAGCTTTCGGCTCCTCGTTCTCTCCTTGTCGCAATAAATTCTCCTACATCTTTATTCTGGATTTATATATCCTGTACGTGGTAATGATTGCACAAATCTCCCTTCTACCTGGTGTCATTGTGATCTAAAGCCCAGTTCTCCATTTTCTGAGAGTAACTTCAGACTCATTTAGTGTGTTAGACCTCCTTTCTGCTTTAGCTTTAAATTTTTTGAGATAAATCTCCAACCTCCCAAGCTTTGAGAAAGATTCTTTAGTCATCGTAGCAGGATCTGCTACTTCTCCATTGAAGACTTCTCTAAAATTTGAGCATATTTATTTTGTGTCTAGAATTTTCTCATCAAAATCATTTGTTATCTTCACCTGCAGATCATGAAAGTTCCCCTTGATTTCTCCTAACATATCCAAATACTTCTCTAGCACTTCTATGATTTCCTTTACCAGGTCATCATATATGTTTAGTTTCCATTTAAGTGAATCAAGCCATGAAGTATCTAATTCCTTTGGATCACTAACAATATGTTCATTTACCAACTTCAATTGATCCATGGAAACTATCTCTTTCATTTCTTCTGAAAGTAAATATAAACTGCTTTGATCCTTTCTAACTTGTTGCGGTTCTGCTATTAATCATTTTCTTTTATCAACAATGTGAGTGTAGGAAATCAGAGATTTACTAATAAAAAATATAGCTTCCTAAGACAATTCTTCAATCCACTCACTAGCAGCCTTGGAATAATTTATTTTTTTCTTAATCAACTGCATCGTAGGCTCATCAATAACTCTTTCTTGGGAACTAGAAGCCTCAGTAGACAAAAAGGGAGAAACAATGGAAGAGATAAAGTTTTTGAAATCCAAAATTTGAGATTGCAATTTTACCCTTTCTTTCCTTTCTTCTTTTGCCAACTTGGCTAAAGCATTAACTGAGTAACTGGCATGATATACATCACCTTCAAGTGTCTGGGGATCCATGTCAACATGTATGATTTTATAATCTGCGGTTATCTTATCATCATCTACATCTTTTAAAGGTTCTACAATCTTTAACACCTAACTACCAGAGACAACATCATTCAGAATTCTTGACATTTTTTGGGTTTTCTTGGGCCCTAAAGAAGATTTGAGTAATTTTGTCACTGTATCTACTCCAGTGAATGTCATAGGAGTGTATTTCCTCTTCTTTTCTACTACTTTCCTCAACCATACTGGAGAGTTTTCTGTTAGACTGGGAGCTTTATCACTTTGAACAACCTCTCTAGACTCGCTAGGAGTAATTGATATGTTTTCTATAGGAGGAGAATATTCTTCAAACAAGGGTGATAAAGTACTATATTTAACAATTGCTTAAAGATGCTCTCTGAATATTCTGACATGGGTTTTGTTTGGACATTTTTCTTTTTGAGAGCAAGGGTGGATGGGCTGTCTTGTTCACATATTGATTTTGATTTAATTGATTTCTTTGGCTTTTCACCATCACCCCCATATTGTGAATTGGTGCTAAAAGATTTGATGACTATCCTCACTGATGATGGACCTCTAGGGACTACTTGGCTAGATCCTTTCTCATTTTTCTAGGAAAATTTTGGTTCATGAATAGAACCAGCAACCCTACGCCATTTTCCCTCCAACCAATCCTAAGTCCTTTTGAGTACTAGTTTGGCTCATTTACTCATATATAAAAATTCATCTTAATCCCAGTCAACTCTAGGATGTGATTTATCAGGCAACTTCTCGTATCCAGGATCAAGAACCATCAAATATTCAGACACATTTTTAGGAATTTGGAAAGAGAGACCAAAAATATGTATCTACTCATGGGTTAACCTCATATGGTCCCTTCTGAAAACTTCATTTTCATCAGCACAATCTTCCCAAAAATATTCAATTGAAGGTTGGTGTTCATATGAGCTAGAGGCATACAAATTTTTTCTCATAAAGCCCTTGCTATCAAAATTAGTTCTTACAAAAAAGTACTGGAGATTGTATTATTTGAGAATCCTTTCAATGTTCTTAGCCATCTGATTACTTTTGCAAGAGAAAGAAGGAGTAACTAATAGGAAGGTATACCCTCGCTTTCCCATATTCATCTATTTTATATTTACTATGATCATTTGTTTGCAGACCTCCAGCAATACCAATAAATCCTCACGGTACTTAGGAAATTTAAGTGAAGTCTTATCATAACCTCCAATTCTCAAATAAGAAAATCTATCAAATTGGATATAAAAACTTCCAAACTTTAACACAAGAGATTTGATTCAGGGGAAAAACGCATTTTAGAGTTTCCATCCAACTTTCTTGCAACTTCCATTAAAAAGGCATCATTAACAAGACAATATTCTTGCATCCCAACCTGCCTGGTAAATTGTGGATAACACTTATACACAGACATGCTAGGACCTGTTGGTACTTGTGGTTTCAACCTTGGCCAATAAGCTCTTTGACTAGCAATGATATATATCGAACAAGAACACAAATGAAAGGTAGCAATCTTCTGAAAGTTAACTAATTTCCCATGCAAGTGAAAGAAAATTATCTCAGCCCAATTGATAAACACATTATTATCATAGATAACTAAAATGAATTGAAACATCTAGTCTTCAAATAATTCAACTTGTGCATTCTCAATGATACGATGAAGTAAAGAAATAACATCAGCAATTTCTACTTTAAAAGGTGTCCTCTTAAGTTTATTGGGCAATTGAAACTTACCTTTCTTCTTTGATTTTAACCACCCTTTGGCCATAGAATTTTTACACTAGTTTTCATTAGTCCTAAAATATCCATTAGCTATTACAAAAGACATCTCCTTTATAGGTGCCTTCTCTGGAATTCCCAATTATGCTTGAGAAACGACCTTGGGAAAATTTTTAGCTACAATGGTTCTGTCTATGGCCTTGATTTCCCAGGTTTTAGGAATGTACCTTCTCACACATGCAACAATTAGGTCAACACTCAACACTGCTTCTGGAAAACATCTAGCCTAAGCTAGTCCACTTTCGAACACCTTCACATCTATAGCAGATTTTTCTTTACTATCCAAATGTGCCCAAAATTCTTCCAATTTAAAAAGTCCTAGCTCTGTATCCCTCACACCAAGCCAATGATTTTCTATTTTAGACTGCATGAGCTCACTATGCCTAATGAGATGTAGGCTAAATGTTGAGATAAACTTTTCTACCCACGTATGTTGTTATTTTTTATTGGATGTACTTTAAATGTGGCATTCAATTTCATACCTTGAAAAGATAGCCTTTAAACTTATATGATTTGGGAAATTCCTAAAAATACAACTCAAGTTTATTCCATACATAGCATTCAATGAGATGTCAGATGATGGCACCTTTGAAAGGAAAGATAATTCCATCATGCCGCATGGTCACTAAAACTTGGGACCTCAAAACCAAAGTCTAAAGTTTCAATGTTTTTGAAACCTCCTACCCATCGACTAAATCCACACACCATAACTCAAAGGTTACGTATGCATGAACTTAAGTTACTCAACAAAGTGAACCAAGTTGGGGAATCATGTAGTTATAAAAATTTAGAACTCTGCAACAATGCAACATGTCAAATGGTTATAAAACTCGAAGGCCTAGTGACTAAGCTTGCTTTGCTCCCTTGAGTCTACAATGATACATCCAATGTTCTATCAAACCGTTGAGTAATTTATGATATAAATAATAAACATGTGTTTTAAAGTTTTTTTTATTTTTAACCATTAATATGCTCAAATTATCAAGGCCTTTATAAAATGAATTACAATGTCACACTAATAGTAGTATCACAACCATTAATAGCACAAGCATCAATAGCATAGTAACACTTAACGTTGCAAAGGACTTAATAAAAGGAATTACAATGTCAAATTAATAGCACAACCATTTACTTTATAACAACTAAATTACAATGTCACATTATTACATAGTACAAATACAAATGTAAGTGCAAGTGCCAAGCTTCTGCTGGATCGCTGGTGAAAACATAAATGTAATACATGTGTGTCTAAAAATAAATGGGACTTGTCAGGTCAACCATGCACTCTGAATTTCATTTTTTGGTAAACCCTAACAAGAATGACAACTTTTGGGATCATCCATGGCTCTAAAAATAAATGGATGCGGAAAGGAAGGCTAATCAAACTGAGGAAATGGGAGCTGTGAAGATACAAAATGTACATCTCCCCTTTGAAAATTAGAGTCATGCAAAAGATGAGGGGTTGTAAAATTGCTCCCATCTTCTACTTGCAGCTTCCATGCACTGGGAGAGCACTTATCTCCATCAGAGCTCCTCATCCTGGCTCAAAACCTATTTGAGAAGTCAGGTGAACCAAATCAACTTCTTTCCAATTCCACCCATTTTGAACTTGAATAAAATTGGTCTTTTACTCTGTAACTACATAACTGCAGGCAGGAGAATTTATAGAATCCCTAATAATACCACGTCATCTTCTTCCTGAATCCTATTCCTTATTAACCATACAAAATGAAAACCCTTATGACAATTCAAACATTGCACTCAAATTCTCAATAGTAAAGCCTTTAGCGTTCATCGAATGATTTCCATTTTTAGTTATGCTCACTATCCTTATTTATGGGCAACAGTTCCACCAATAGTTCCACTACTAGCATGGTCCCTATGTACAACTCATACGTGTCATGTGTGAGGTTAGGTATAATCATGATTCATGAATCATAATCGCGATTCGCATAAATGAAAAAGCATACTTAAATTTTAATCGATTTGTGTAACTTAAGCCTTACAGTTATTTAAATTTTTAATTTTATTGATGTTTGGACTCTGACAGGCTGACAATTGTCAAAATCGTCAGTTCCCCTCAAAGTTCAAATGATATGAAATCATTACAAATCTTGTTTCACTAGCCATTTAGTCCTGCATTGGCAGTAAATTCTAAACATTTGATCATTGTAAATCTAACAGTTAAAGGGTGATTCTAGAGGTTTAAGTTCACAAGTCTAGCGCTCTGTGCATTTCATTCCTGAATGCAACTACAACCATACATCAAATGTTCATTGAATGGTTGAGTAATTTATGAATTATGATATAAATAATAAACATGTGTTTTAAAGTTGTTTTAAACTTTAATGCACTAGGATTGACATCAAGGCCAAGGGGTCAATAACTTGATGTTGCAAATGACTTAATAAAATGAATAATGATACTAGGAATGGAGGGAGAAGGTAAATGACATATTAGAAATCAACAACATTTTAAGTTTTGGTAAACCCTAACAAGAATGAAAACTTTCAACTTTTAGTGTTTATAATGTTTTCTTGTCAATTTGATGGCAATTTTCTTTTTTCATTTGTATTGCTTTATGTTTTACTTTTAAATCTGCATGCAATTTTTTTTTTTTGCTAGGTAAAACACTGCTAGGGGCAACACCCTATATTGATTATCAAAAAAGGATTACATGAGTTTCTATTTTTCAAAAAACCACCCTGAAGACCTTTTCTATCAAGTGACCTTCCTTGATCAGCTAGCCCACCCAGAATCTAGATTCCCTATTCAAAACTAAAAGATTGAGAATTTCAATTAAATGCAATGTAATACGTCGATGCATTGAAAAGAGAGAAATGAGCCTTGATCTCGCAATGTGTTTGCATCTAATGGTTCTAGTGTTATTCCATAGGTTTCAATTCACAAGTCTACTGCTTCAGAGATTTACTTCTGGAATGCAACTACAGTCGTCCATCAAAACTTCATCGAATGGTCATGGACCTCATGGTTATATTAATTTTCCTTTACATCCTTTGTGTAAAACATTCTTAATTTTTAAGCCTTGGTCCTATGTTCTTCATAGGTGGTCCCTCTTTTAAAACAAACTTTCTACATGTGCATATTTCTACCACTTAAGTTATTCTATCACTCATCGCCAAAATCCAACCCATCGGGTTCATTTGAATTGAACAGTTCTAGTGTAATTTTGGAGGTTTCAATTCGCAAATTACTGCCTAAGAGATATACTTTTGAAATGGAACTATAGCTATCCATTGAAAATTCATCGAACGGTAGTGGTCCATAATGTCGTGTGGTCACTAAAACTTGGAACCTTAGAACCAAACTCTGAAGTTTTTAAGTTTTCAAAACTTCTGACCCACCAACTACATAGATGACCAAGAAAGACTCGCAACTAAGGTTAGGAAGAGCACCAAAACTTGATTGCCCCCAGTCAGGTGTGAGACCAATTTATTAGGTGCAAAGGGGTAGCAGCGAATGCAAAGGATGATTGCCCATTCATTTAAATTTTGTAATGGTTTGTTCATTTAAATTCCTTCCCCTTTAAATTTATCAATAGAAAATATGTACGTCCAATGCCAACAAAAAAACTTCATAAATGATTCAATTTTTGTAACAAAAACTTATGCGCCTCCTTCACTTACTAAACAATGTTTAATTCACCAATGTTTTTTTCTTAATCATTTGAAAATAGGTTTAATTTTCCAATAAATTTTATTTTTTAGTTTGAAAAAAATTTAATCACTAACAAAATTATTTTTTCTAGTTTGAAAATAGGTTTAATTTGCCACTTGAAATATTTTATTGGTTTGAAAATAGACTTTAATCGCCAATGGAAAAATTTGAGTGGTCTTAAAAAATTTGGATTTTTCTAGGATTTTCCACAAACTTCTAATGATTAGAAAATATTCACCAATGGACTTCTTTTTTTCACGAAAAATGAAAAAAATTCCACTAAAATTAATATTTTTTATCGGGAAGTATACAAGATTCGCCAATATTTTACACCTTCGCCAAGGGGGGGGGTTTCTTAAAGTTTTCCCTGAATGCTTCATATTCATCCATGTTATTTGTACATGGGAATGATATTATGTATGACTTAGGTATTGAGTCCCCTTGAGGTGTGATTAAGAGAATACTAGCTCTTGAACCATGATTTGTATAAGACCCATCAAGTATAATTTACATGTTGTAGGAGTTTCTATTACAAAGATAGATTCATCAAGAAATTCAGACACCAGAGGATGATCTACTATCATTGGGGCATCTGCAAGTTGATCAACTATCACTTGTCATTTTATTTCCTTACGATCAACATATTCTATGTCATATTCACTCAAGATCATGACCCACTTTGCTAGCCGACCTATTAAAGTGGATTTTCTCAATAGATATTTCAAAGGATTGATCTTAACTATCAATTTTGTTCTATAGTTCAACATATAATGTCTAAGCTTCTATGCAACAAAAAAAACTATAAGGCATGTTCATTCAATGGGGCTATAATTAATCTCATATCCTACAAGAGTATGAATAATATAATAGATAGCTCTCTCCTTTCCATAATTTACATTCTATGCTAATAATTCCTCGAGTGCTAATGTGATGGCTGATATGTATAATATTAGGTGTCTACCATCAATGGGAGGTATGAGAACTGAAGGAGTCAATAGATAATCCTTTATTTTTTGAAATGCTTCCTAACAACATTCAGTCCATATGAATGGGACTCCTTTGTGTAGTAAGTGTTGAAATGGGTGACATTTATCTGTTAACTGAGCAATGAAAGTGCAATCTCCCTTGTAAAGTTCGTAACTGACTTATGTTGGTTGGTGAAGACATATCCATAATTTCTTTTAATTTTGTAGGATCAACTTCAATACCTCTATGAGAGACAATATATTCTAAGAGTTTTCTTGATTAGACCCCAAAAACACACTTCTTCATATTTAGCTTGACCTTATATTCTTCTAGCCTTCTGAAAATCTTGTCTAACACTTCCAAATGTTTATTTCTTGATAAGGATTTTTCCAATAAGTCATCAACATAGTCTTCCATAAGTGTATGCATATATTCATGAAAGATGGTGGTCATAGCTCTTTGATACATTGCTATGACATTCTTAAGACCAAATGACATAACATTCCAACAAAAGGTACCCCAAGTGCAGGTGAAAGTTGTTTTATGTTGGTCCTTAGGGGCGATTTTGACTTCCTAAGATGCTGGCAATACGTTAATTGCAGCCTTTCATTTACTCTCTTTCTTCGTTGGAGTTGGCACTTGAGCTTTACAATTTTGAAATTAGGTTAGAGCCTGTTGGTGGAATCTTCCCCAAACTTGAACTAGCTCCTTTTATAGTGCAAGCACTTGTCGTGGTTAATATGAGGTGTGGTTTGGTGTGTGATATGACCAATTAATCATTGCTAAGTTTGGAGTTTTGGAGGAAGGATTTGGGTGATCCCCTTTTCTTCTCTGTTGTTACTTTGTTCAATTTGATTCACGTCCTACTCAAACACCCAATTGAGGGCCTTTGCTATTGTTACAAAAAAAATTAGTAATGAATTATGTCTATATTTTATTGTACAACTCTTGTAATATGTATTTTATGACTAGTTTTCTTTTCATGGTTAGTAGCTTTTTGGACAAGCTAGCTATGTACTTCATGGCTACTCAAATTAAAGCACTTTTCATGGCTCAATTCTTGTATATTCTTTTTTCTTTGTTAAATATAAAAATATGGCTTTTAAGTCTGTAAAGATATTTATATTTTTTGTATGATTCAAGTTCAACATATAGTTTTGATCATAAGTGAGAAATTTATTATGACTTATTAGTGGACATTGATAATGATTAAGCTACAATGAACCATTTAATTATCTCTTTCCAATGCCTCGAAGTACTCTACCTCATTTAATTCTCAATCTTTTTATCGATTTTTGCATATCCGCAAGGTAGTCTTTCATTGAAGAAAATTTGGCTGTGGTATTGTAGATTAATGTCATATGTACCTAGGAAATAATTAAGAGATTCAAAATTAAGTTTCTCTTGTAATATGAAGTGAGTGAAATGTTTGATTTGATAACTTGATACTGAAAATGGCAGAAAGTATGGCACATGGCATATACTTTCTTTTTATTGATTTTCACATATCTGCTTGATTTTATTTCTTTGAAGAAAGTGTGGCTGTGGTACTATGGATTAATTCCATATGTACATCTGAAGCAAATGATTGGATAGCTTGATATTGAAAATTGCACAACATATTGTAGATTATGATGCCATTAATATAGTGAACAATTGAAATAAGATTTGTAAAGATTTCATATCATTTGAGTGGTGATTTTGATAGCTTTTCAACTTGAGGTATAGTTTGCATGTAGCCAGATGTCAATCAAAATAATCATTGTAAATGTAAGACTTAAATTACATTGATTAAGTTGGTTACTTGGTTTACACAATTATCATTATACCTAACCTCGCATGACTCACAAGTAAACAAGGACCAAGCTGGTATTGGTGGCCCATAAATAGGGATAGTGAACACAAATGGAATCATTTGTAGAAGGCTAAAGGCTTATTGAGTGTAATGTTCTAAATTGTCATAAGGGTTTTCATTTTGCAAGGTTAATAAGGAAGAAGATGATGTGGGATTATTGGGGTTACTCTAAATTCCCCTACCTCTAGTTATGTAGTTTCAGAGTAAAAGACCAATTTCCTTCAAGTTCAGAATGGGTGGAATTGGAAAGAAGTTGATCTAGTTGACCTAAATTATGAGTTAGGTTTTAAACCAAGATGAGGAACTCTGATGGAGATAAGTTCTTTCATAGAGAGTATACCCACATAAGTATTTTATTCTTTTTTGCATTCAAATCAGAAGACTTCTCACATACTCCATTTTGACAAAGGCCCTTGAAGAGGAACTATGGACATTTACACTCATTATGTCTTGTCCCAATGCATGGAAGTTGCATGCAAAAGGTGGTAATATATTTACTACCCCTTATCTTTTGCATGACTTTGGTTCTTAAACAAGATAGGTACATTTTGTATCTTCACAACTCCCATTTCCCTAGCATGGTAGGCAAGCCCTATGGATTCTCAAAGTCATTTGTTTGGTACAGTCTGGATTCTATATTTTCCACTACCAACTTGGAATCAATTGTTCCATTTTGGATTGTTCTAGTGCATCAAATTGAGCATATTATAAATGTAGAAGTATATTCAAGATCCCAAGATCCAAACCATGGTCAAGAAGCCTTGTGGTTTGATAATAGGGTATAAGAAAAGCTCTTCCATGGTCACCAATAGTAGCTTGTAATCAATTCTTGTATCTAATGTAAAGTGGCATGTTTCATTTATACAAAACAAGAGCTTGCATGCTCTACTCATCTTTAAAAATATATGTAATAATGTAACATTGTGATTCAATGGCAATAAAATAAAAGGTTGTGATATTATTCGATATTCATTTATAGTAAAGAATTATTTTTTGTTTCCAGTGTCTATTCAAATTATACAAGTAATGTAAATTGAATAAAATAATGGAATGAAATATTTAATAAACTTAGAAAAAATAGATTTTTTTCCCTTAATAGATTAAGTATTATCTACTTATGAAATATTTGCATGCAGATTTAAAACATAAAGCAATACAAATGAAACAAGAAAGTTGCCATCAAATTGAAAAAAAACACTATAAACACTAAAAGTTGTCACTCTAGCTAGGGTTTACTGATATGTTATTGATTTCTAATTTATCATTGACCTACTCCACCAATTCCTAGTATCATTAGTCATTTTATTAAGTCCTTTGCAATGTTAAGTTACCTACACCTTGGCCTTGATGTCAATCAATGTCTTGCTTTTAAAAGGATTATGCGAGTCCACAAGATGCTTCAAGTAGATCTATATGTGACTTAAGGAACCATGGAATGGACATGTGGACTCATCTAAATGACTCCATTAGGATTGTGTATCCTAGCACCACTAAAGTTTAAAACAACTTTAAAACACATGTGTATTTTTTATATCATAAATTACTCAACCATTTGATAAACATTTGATGGATGGTTGTAGTTACATTTCAAAATGAAATGCACAAAGTGCTAGGCTTGTGAACTCAAACCTCTAGAATCACCCTATAACCATTAGATTTACATAGATCAATGGTTGAGAATTTATTTCTAAGTGTCATTATGGAAATGTAATGTACTAATTGTGTAGTCTGGAGGCAACATTTTGACATTTCATTCACTTTAATATTAAAAAAAAAAATTGAACTTTCTACTACGAAGTGATTTTATTTTTTAAGTGAGAGTCAACACAAAGGTAGATTTCAGATTGCTCATTGCAATGCACCAGGGAGATTCTGGGTTCCAACAAAGCTATTCCACACTTGTCAGTATTAATCTTTTCAAGAATAAAAATCTAGGTAAGTGAAAGACAAAATTCCTATGGTTACATTTCATCATTTTTTAAAATCTTATTTTGTCAAACTTTGAAGTTTAGGTTTAGGGTTGAGAGAATTAAGAAAAATTAAGGAGGAATAAGAGGGAACTCATAATTTCACATTAGACAAGCATGCCTACCACCACTAGCAAACCAAACAAAATTGTTGGGAAAGGTAGAGAAAAATTGGATTAAAAAAATGCATTATGTTGGATTGCTTAAAACCCCAAGTTTTACTAATCAATACCATGATATTTATGATCCTGAAATCTATGGTAGGCTTACCTTGGAACTTACATTTTCATCTGAGAATAAGGCTGCAAACCAACTGAAAAATAATAGTTTCAATGCACCTTAGGTAAGTGTATTAGGGTGCATGATGTCACATGAGGTTTTCCCTTGCCCAAAATTTATCATGGTCTATGCCCACATTTATGATGATAACAAAAGAGTAATTGTAAATAAAGATAGCAAAGAAGAATTGTTATCCATTAATGCAAAAGAATTTGGAAAAGTGTTGGGGTTTACAACCAAAGAATTTGGAAATGTCCACATTGACCTAGAAAAGCTTGCTAGTGATTATGAAGTAGTGGATGAAAGGGAGAAAAATTATTTCCTAAATAAAATTGTTCAAGATACCAAAGAAGATAGAAATAAATTGAAAGGTAATCATAAGCCTCCTTATGATTTTGAAATTTTTAGACCATGGTTTTAGGATATTATTTCCATGCTAGCATTTTTCCTTGGACTGGATAGCAATTAGGAAGTGGGTGCAAGCCTCCTTGAAATGGTATATAATATCCATTATGTTGTTCAACCTGTAAATATAACTTTATTGAGCACATTGTAGAATCCATGCATGTACAATTTTTAATGATTAAAGGAGGTCCACACTCAAAGTCCACTAAGATATTTAGGTTCACAACCTACTTGTGTTATTTTTTCTATTCAAATTTAGTGGAATGTTTCAGACCAACAAGCTTCAAATTCATCCCTATAGGAATGCTAAGGAAAATAAAATGGCTCCACTATATGATTGGACCACTAAGATAAGCATGCATGATTCTTGAAGGAACTACAATCATTTTGTAGACTAATTTTTGGCTCCACTGCATCAAGAAATTATAAATACTCCAATGCCTAGATTGCCTATGTCATGTAGAAATTGCATTCAATGAGGAAAAGAAATAGAATTGGTTGATTGGTACTTAATGGAAGAATATACTATGCTAAGATTTTATGGATCAGGAGTAGAGCCATAAAAACTTCTAATACATGTGAAAGAAAGGGTTTTTGCATTGGAATATGTAAGGAAGATGTAGAGTACTGATGAGCTACACTTTTTCAGTCAACAAAAGAAGACCTTATTTCCTTAAATTTTTCATGTGGAGGGTTCAAATTCAAGAGAAAGGAATTTATGGTGGTACATGATCTTTTGAATATTTGAATTTTGATGTTGTATGTCACTTGCAGTATGATCCATGTGACACCATTAAATCAATGATTGTGGCCAATAGGAATGTTGCAAGTAGAATTCAACATCAAAGTATACCCTTGCTTGAAAACTTGAGAAACACGGATTATTGGGATGAGGCCAAAATAGAAATGGAGAAAATTTTTGCTGAGAAAGGTATTTCTTTTGAATAATTGTTAGCAAAAATTATGGCATTGCACCAAAAGACAATCACAAGGTACAACATTTTTTATGAAAAAAGTGATAAACCATCTAGTAGAGTAAAAATGCTAGATTCTCTATATAAGTAAGTTACAAAAAATATTGGTCACATCAAAAAATTATTGCCTTTTGGTCTATGAGGAAGGAGCTAGGTGAACGAAGAACTCTTGCAGACTTTGGAGATAACGAAAAAGATTATGAGTTTAGCAAATTGTGGAATAGAGAGCATCCAAATGAACAAGAAGATCTTCAGAAAATAATGATGAATATAATGATGATAGGGAAGAACAAAGATATGTCAAAACTAGTTTAAGTGAGGCTACAAAATAAGCATATACTTCAAGAGCATCCATAGTCGAAAAAATGGGTTATGAAGGTGGTCATTTGGGGTCCCAAGGACAAGGCCCTTGGATGGTAACAAATGCAAAGCATAGAAAAATAGTTAATAAATATTTCCTTGGAGCTAATAAAGTAGACCAAAGGCATACAAGTATAGTTGGAACAATTTATTTAGTTAGAGCTTCAAATCCTAATCCTCATGGTCAGATACAATCACAACTAGGACATGCCTATGGTGGAGAACCTAGTGTAACTAGCACTAACACTAGTGGCGATGGTATGGGTAGTAGTACTAGTAGTGGTCAACATGTGCTCCAACAAAAAATTACACACATGAGGAAAACAATACAAGATACCACACAAACACCAAGTGATCAAGGCATACTAAGGAGGGAAATGATTTTGATAGGTCCAAGTCCAACTACTAGTTCCACCACAAAGGATTTATTTCTAGGAACTCCCCCACTTCTATGTGACTGCAATAGCAACTACAAGTACTCCTAGTCCCTTTCCATTCAAGCATTCAATTATTCTTGTGTCGCTGAGTTTTGATTACATTGATGAGTTTGAAAAGAAATTAGAATTGTATAAAAGAGAAAGGAAGCAACTGATGGAGAGTGCATCTGTTGTAACTTTAGAGCCTACAACAACCATGTTATTTCCCACATTTGAAACAAATAAATAAATCATGGAGTACATATTTTTTGTTCCCACAGTTCAAAATAAACCAGAAAATCAAATGGATTGATCTAAATTTTAGGTGAGCAGTTTCCAATTGAATTTTTCTAGATTCAAAAATACTAACAAAATTAATGCATCAAAGAAGAACAATGAATTGGTGTACACATCATTTCTCAAGCAAGAGAGAGAGAGAGAGAAAGGTTGTAGATTCAAATAGAAAAGTTATAGGAAAACCTAGAAAAATGAGAAATCAAAGAGGAAGGCAACATATAACAAGAGCAATGAATTAGAAAAAAAAATTAAAAATCTTCTTCTACATCAACAAGTAAAGAGGATAGACAAACAAAGGTGGACTTGAATGAATTGAAGCAAAGGTTATATGAAATAAAAAAGAAATATAATGAGGAAAAATCCACTTCAGAAAAATTAAGACTAAACCTGGGGAAAGAAAATCAATAGTGGGAACAAAAGTTGGAGAAAGTGAGAAAAAGAAGTGAAAGATTGGTAGTAGATTTGAAAGAAGCAGAAAATGAAATAAACTCTTGTCAAAATAATTTCATTTCATTTTGTAGAGAAATAATGAGGCATATGAAAAAAAAGATTTGGGAGGAAATAATGCAAAGGATTGATCAATTGTGTGAATTGTTTCAATTGATCGATGCTATGAGACTACAATACAAGAAGTTCAAAAAATATTTAATGGACAAAAAAAATGTGCTGACAATAGAGAAATATGCAAATCAAGTTCAACAAACAGTATACAAAGCCAATGACAATGAATTGAAATCAAAATGAATTAATAATCAAATTGCTACATCAATGATGTCATCATCTATCATTCAAAAGTGTTTGAGAATGCATGAAAGAATGAAACTTGTGCATATGGCTGAAAAAAAGATGAATAAGGTAAATGAAAAGGTAAGAAACTTGAAAAAGCTTGGTTTTTTGAAGGTTTTTCACACAAATGAGTGATTCATTAGAAAGGATGATTTCAGAAAGAAGATGAAAGGTGCAAGGAAGATTGATTTGGACCAGTTTCCTCATAACCTAGATCAAGCAAACTATTTGGATTCCATCAAACAACTGATAACCTTGAACACAATTTTCAATGAGACATTCAAGTCAAGTCCCAATTTCAATCATGAATTGTTAACAAATTTTCAATTCAAACAACGTCAATTAGAAAAAATGACAATTCCACCACCTAAATAGTGGAAGTTTCTACAAAAGGTGATAGAGTGATTTGATATTGATAATATGAGTTTCCAAGTTCCAACTCAACTCTATGCAGAGTTGTCTTTGAGCAATATTTTGCATTACTTCTATGTATTCCTTCATTTGAAAATCAATAAAAAATCTCAAATTTAGTAATGTTTTGATGTTCAATTATCTATATTATTTATTTTATTATTTGAAGAAAACCTCTAGTTTCAACTGGTAGATACACATTAAACAATTGTTGATGCTCATTGTTGTATATTCTATTATTGTTAATATGTTATTAATCATTGATTTGAGTGATGAATCGTTGTGTACATGTTTAACACAATAAAAATATGAAATATTAATAATATGTTAATTTGTTCAATCTAATGCATGATTTCAAGGAATATAATATCAAATATCAAATACAATATAAAATATCAACTACAATTTGAAATATAAAATTCTTAGTAATCCTTAATTGGTTCAATTAAGGTTGTTAGGTCTTAAACCTAGGGCTTTCTAAAACTGTATTATCCTAAAAACCTGGCATAAAATTCTTGGTAATCCTCAACTAGTTAAATTAGGGCTATTAGGTTTACAACCTGGAGTTTTCTAAAACCCTATTATCCTATAACCTTGGTGTTAAATTATTGGTAATCCTTCATTGGTTAAATTAGGGTTGTTAGGCCTACAACCTAGGGCTTTCTCAAACCCTATTATCCTAAAACCTTGGCATTCTTATGTTTTTTATTGACATCATTCACTTTTTGACTCGTCTTTAAGATATGACTTATGGGTATCGATGTCATGAGTCTCGCGTCCCCTTTTACTAGGAAGTACCCCTTTAATATCAAATACAAAATCAAAATCAAAACCTTTACTTTATGTAATTTTATTGTTTTATGTTCGTTACGTGGCAGAAGATAAATGATTCTGGAAGTCTGCAAGCCCATAGCGGAATCTCCTTTTCTTGGTTGTGGAACCATGAAAGGACATTGTGTGACAATATTCTCATGTGGGATGTGGGAGAATTATGTTGGATAGAGGGGACAGTTGTGTCCTTTTCACTAAAATCAAGGCTTTACTCATCACTAAAATTTTATATTTGTACATCACTTTCTAGATGGATGGCCCATGTTCAAAATCGATAAACAAGTAGATGAATGAACTACACTCACATGAACAAGAAGTAATACCAGATGTGATGGATGATGGCTCATAATTTCCTTCATACTTGTTTAGTTCATTTGTTTGGTCTGGCATAGTAGCAAAAACTACAGAGGTGTGCTCAATCCATGTCAACTTGAGTTGAAGTAAAAAACAAGCACGCCCTTCTTGGAAAAATTCACCATTGTTATTAAGCTCATAATCATGTCTACAAACTCTATTGCAAAATACTATAGAAATTGGTTTTAAATCATTATGGAATTATGAGTTCGTTAAACACCCAACCCTTTGGCTCTACATCTAAAAGACCCTTTGAGGATGATATTTTGACCAAGTTATTAGGTTCCTCAAAAAACCCTCAATGTCAATGTAACCTCAGCCCTAATGCAATAGAGGGGATGGTAGACATAGCCAAAAATTGTAGAGATGTGAGTTGAAGTACCAGGATGACACAATCACTAGGTGGGAATTGTTCCAACACTGGTATGGAAAAAGAAACTTACATTCCCCTATCTCTAATGCATGAACCTATGATTTGGGGAAGCTATTTGTTCCTGATGTCTTTATAAATGTGGAACTCATCAAATGCCTTTTTACTGGGTATGATGAAAATGTCAAAGTAATTAGGGAATTGGATGGAAGTGTCGTAATGGATATAACCAAGGATTTTATTTGTGAGGTTTTTAGAATCAATGTAGCCACAAATAAGGTTATAGACCTTGCTTCTTTCAGAAGAAAATACAAGCAAGACAAAAATAGCTTCAGAGTGAAATGGCTCCCTAGGTTTAGACATAAAAGCCTATATGGAAAGTCATTGACAATACCTGATATCAAACATAAGGCTTTTGATGTCAAGTTTTTTGAAGACTATTTTAGAAGAACATATTGGGTATTATGCTAGGTGTTGGGACAAGATGCGGGCTAAAAAATGGAGACACCTCTTATGTACATGGTTGTTGATGTACACCATCCTTTTGTTAATAGTGACTTTGACTATGCTAACTTTTTAGTTGATGCTATTCACAATCACTTGGTGGACATTAAGAGAAGGAAAAGTGGTAAGGATCCACAGGTGAATTTCATGTGCTATTCTCTCCTTTTCCATATGCTTTTGTACAAAGGGGAAGATCATTTCAACAGATTTTTACAATTGAATATGAAAGATAAAGAGGGCAATGATCTCCTAGTGCAATGTTGGACACATATTATAGACAAACATTGTAATGAGTCTGAATATATTTTTTTGAGAATTTCTTTGTAAGACAAATCATGGAAAGGTTGGGTGAGAGTCTACCTTAAATCAAATTTCATAAGGAAATTTTGGATTTCCTTAGGCCTAACAAGAGGAGGTTGGAGTTAGGAGTACAACATAACTAGGGATATTTTTACCTCAATGACAACTCAGTTGTTATTAGAATATATTGGTTCCCTAAAGGCCCCCATGTGCTACCCAGATATGTGTCACCTAGGTTGGTATTCATGGAAATTATGTGGCAGTTAAATGAAACTTATTAGTTTCATTTGGCAAACAAAAGAAAGGGTGTTTTTTCCCTTATGTTACTGCCTTTTCAAATTTCACTTTTACCAGAGAGGGCTTAGATATGCTGAAAGAAATGCTTGGGGAATACAAATTATCTTAGTTAAATTTTAGGGATTTTGATCTTGAAAGTTTCATACTAGAGGTCAAGAAAAGGCTCAGAAGGTTCAATTTTAACCATTAGGTTGATTTCAATGAAGATGTCATAAAAAATTGCAAGGATGAATCTGAGGTAAAAAATAGAAAGGTGAAATGGTTTGCATTCAACAAGATAGAGGATACAAAGATAAAGAATGTTAAGGATTATCTTGGAGCATTTTCTGATATTGTTAAGCCAATTGCCAGGATTGAGGTGGTGTTGAATAATTTTGACAAAGTTGTAGGTAAGGCCCCTATCTTGGAAGAGAAACTAGCAAAGCGGCCTAGACTTGACCTTTCTATCAAAAGGCCCCAAGGGCCTACTGTTAGAGAAAATTTTCAATCAAACCTACCACAGGTCAATCCCTCTCCTTCCCCTGACCCTCAAACAATCAATGTGGATTCTGATTCTCCCCTGAGAGAGCAACCACAAAAGAGGATGAAATTTGAGCAATCGCCATTGTTGGTTGACAATCCCATCAATCTAGATTAAAGTGAATATGATCATATCACCATGGATGAAATTCAGCAATATATTCCATCCCCCCCAAGACCAAATATTGTTAGCCTTCTTCAACAAAGGTTCAGGTTGGATGTGGCTATGGGGAGAGATAACCAAGCAATGATGCGAGGGAATTGTATTGTACAAAATTCATGTCTAATGATGATTTTATAAAATCCCATAAGTTTAAAGAGTTTGTTTTAAGATCAAAGAGGGAGGAGTACCTTAACAGACTTCAATTAGCACAAGTAGATGTGCCTAGAGAAAAGTATGATGAATTAGTTGCTAAGGTAAGGGGTAGAAATGAATTTTGAGTGCAAAAACATTATGCTTGATGAAGGGAGAAGAATGGTGGAAGATAGTGGATTACTACTGCTCCTTGAATGGGACATTTCTTCTATAATTGTCTTTGATACTATTAGGAAACATGAATATTTTTTCTCCATAGAAGAGGAAATAGAGATGGCATTGTCAAGATTAGGGTTCAATGAACATTGGGAAGCCCTTGCAATTTGGGCCCTTTCCCCAACTATAAACAAGCCTATGATCACTAAAGCATCGAAGGGTAAGGGTATCAAAGAGAGATTGATTGTAAAGAAGGTGTTTGACACCTCTACCCCTAAAGCTACTACATTAATGGTAGATGTTGCCAAGTTTAATGAAGCTAGTGTTTGAAGGTTGCAAGATGGACTTAATACAGTGTTGAAGGAACATAATGATCTCATGGAAGCTTACAACCAGTAACAGGTATTATTGGATCTACAAAACCCCTTCTTGAAAGTGTGTAGGAAGTAGGCTCCTCTTCTATAGTCCCCCCTACTCATGTGATGATTGAAAACATAGATCTTAAAGAAAAGATTCAAATGTTGGAAGAGCAGTTGAAGAATGCTCAACAGAATCAATCAAAGGAGAATGTGTGCATTACAACATGTATCTCAAAATATAGACTATCTAAAATCTTAAGAAGGTTGGAAAATACTCGTGTGTCATATCTAAATTTGAAAAATTTCATTACCAGAGTAACTGGGGATCAAGAGTGACTCAAATGTATATTTGAACAATGGAATCTTATATTTTCATCTTTGGAAGGTATGTATAAGGGATCTGCAAACATATTTGATGCACCAACTGGTATCTATCTTACTTTTGAGATTGTCAAGATGGAACATAATTATAAAGGGTATTTGGAAAGTATAATTGAAGTTGTACAAGCAAGAATGAACTCTTTCATAAGTGTTGACATAAGGGTTGTACTCCACCCATTAGAATAAAATGGGGAGTTGAAGAACCTAGAGAAATGGAAGGATAGTTTCAATATTCTAATCCCCACACTCCTCCCTCTGATTTGCAAAGACGACAAACTTGATTTAAATCAGCTTGATTCCCATTGAGACAGGATGGTCGACGCAAAAAAAAGGATGGAAACTTTTTGTAGAGAGGTTAGTGCTTTCCTTGATGCCAAGTATCATTAAAATTTGGAGAATTAAAAAAATCTCTTAGCTCATGACTAGCCTTCTAAGGATATGTTTAATGCATGAAATGAAAAGTATAATTTTTCACTCAGCCTATGAGTGGATCCATGCTTTTATTCCTATGCCTCGTATCTGAGAATTTGGTTGTCAGAAAGTTTTTGGATGAGGCTCTTCACTTCTTTGCTTGTTGCTTCCCTTATGTTATAAAAGGAAATCTCGAGCCTCATTCAAAATTTCAAAGTTTTCTAATTTTTAAATCTTTCATCTAATTCTCTATAAGTTCTTTTTGCATAGTTTAAGCTATTTGATAGCATAAATAGGAAATGTTGTAATTTTCCTCTATTATAACAAAAGATGATTCAAATACTTAAGTATATTTCTTTAATTTTGAACATTGACCTATCTTGCTCGAGCTAGTATTGTATTCACTATCTTTTGACTCAAAATAATCAAGGGTTACTTATAAGTTGTCATATCACATTATGTGTTTATCTTATGGATGTTGAACTACTAACTTTTGTTCAAGAAATGGATTGATATTCCTTTCACTTATTTATCAAAGATTGTGTGAATGGAAATGTAATAGGAATTTATAAGTAGTGTGATAAGTGTTTCTCTTTGCTTGGTTTCTCATTGTAAGGAAGTGGGGTTATAAGAAGCCATGAGTTTTTCTGTTACATATGAGTATATTTCATTTTCTAACTCTGTTGCAGATAAGGTATTGATCAAAATAATTCATAAATTGTGAAAAATGATGTAGAATCACATATCAAATTCAATATCGTGGAATACAATATCATCACCTATAGTTTGGAATATGATTAATGAAGTGCAATATAAAATAAAATATCATGAAGTGGAATGATTCACAATTTCAATGGAATACTATATAAAATATCATCAACTACAGTTTGGAATATGATTCATGAAGTGGAGTATAAATACCTAAAAACTACTAATTCACTTCCATTTTCTAAATCAAGTCAGGGTCCTCAAACTGACATTCAACTTGAGATAAAGTAAAAGAGTCATCTTTATTTTGAGTCATCTTCATTTTTTGTACCCTGCATCTCAAATTCAACATTCATTGTGTCATTGTCATTTTTCCCACTACTAGTTCTACCACTACTAGCATTTGAAGTGTTGCACAACACTATTCTTTCACATATGGACCAGATTGTGTTTGTTCCCTTTCAAAAGGAAAAGTTTTGACATTATACATAGTTCCAAAAACCCTCAAGCAATTTTCCAAATTCTTGTCTAGTTTTTTTTATCTTTTTTTGAAAAATGCCAGTGAGCTGAAAACTCTCTCATCCTCCACCAACCCCAATATCATTGTTTGACATAAATCAGAAAGTTTTAAATATTCTAATAATGAACCACACAATATTTCACTCTGACAAGGTTTTCCAAACATTTGTTATTGATCCTGGTTCAAAGGGCTTCTCAATGGAATCAAACTGGTCCATCATACTTCTTGCAAAATGCTAACATTATTGTCCAAGCTTATCTCCATTTATAATTCCTTCTATTGTATGTTCATTCTATTTTACACTTTTTGAAAAGTGTTTGACCAAGATAATTAATTTATCATGAAAATAGATTGGGCTATCTCGATTGCCTTGAATCCAAAATTGAGGATACACAATAACCATGGTTTCAAGTATTTCTTCTTGAGGGAATCTATTATAAATATTTTTGGAAAGAGATTTTTCAATTTACTTCAAATTATCACTAACAAATTTAACAATTTTGTTAAAAAATTCCTTTGTAATAGGTACTTCTCTGATAGAGCACCTGACTATCATACAATGGTACATTGGTATCTCAAATTAACGTACACAGACATATAAGTTTCCTCTTGCATTAAACTATAAATAATTTTTAAGATGTTTCAAATCTTTAATTTTCTGTCAGCTTAAAAAATTTGGGCTTTTAGAAGTTAGATCTAGATATAGATGATTAAGGGCCATGCATGTCATTCTACGTAGTTTGTTATATTCATAGTTATACATAGTTCTATCTTGGGCTTTCTTCACAAGATTGTTTGTTTCATTTAGCATGGGGAGAAGGCTAGCTAAAGCTAAGAGTATCTCTATATCACTTAACCTATGTAAGATGTAGAGAGCTTTGTCTACTGTGCTGCAATGCTCGTACATTACTCCAATCAAGGATCGATATTCTAAAAGAACTCATTACACTAGTCCATGCAAGGAGATCCATCTGGTATCAATGTCAACATCCTTAAGAAGTTTTTTTCCTATTGCTATTCCCTCATCAAAATTTTGAAATTCCACAAAACGTTTGAGACTTCGGTAGAAGTATGTGTAGAGCTTGTAGACTATATTTTCAACTTTTGATACTGTAAGATACTTGCTTACAGTTCTAAATGGTAAATTCATTATATGGGTCATGTAATGAATGCAAAACATGTATGGTGCACAAGTATTTTGTATCTTTGTGGAAACACCAGTACTGTGACCTTGCATTATTGCAACTCCCTTAGCTATTACACACACTAACTTTTTGGCAATTGTCAAGTCATCCATACCTCCAATTTCATTCAAAGATTTATTGACTAGTTCAAATAGATTTTTGGGTTGCTAAATTGTCCTTCAATTTATGAACACATAGAATATGAGCTTGGTGGATATGTTGTTTTACAATATACACATGCATATAGACCCAAGAAGTATTATCTACCATAGTAACTTCATCTAAAGATAATTCAATGAAGTTTGACTCAAGTTTACTTTCTCCTTTAAATATTGATTTTCCACTGCAGCAAGACAACTTTCCTATTCCCATCCAATGTTTACTAACCAATGAGCACTAGGAAAGTGAGGAACACCCGAAAAAGATAATAAATTAAAATATTTTGGACCTGTAGTTTTTCATAGGACACCCTCTAGAACAAATATGAAAAACAACACTCATCTGAATAGTTTCTTCCAGTTGTGCTCCTTCCATTACTTTTCCAAATCAAGCCTCAATTGTACCTCCACATGCAACAAGCTTTGACATTCTTTACTAATTATTCTCTTCATATTTCATGGCATACTTAACATGAAGACATTCTTCCTTTGATTTCCATCGTACTAGACAAATTATTCCTTTTTGTCTATGATTTTTTTTTCATAAACTTAACCAATATTATTTTCTATAGTGTCAAGATTTAGTTGCAACTTCTTGTCTCTTTTACATTTCCAACTAAAAATCCTACACTTTCATTCTATTGGAGGTTCATCTTTTCTTTCTTTCTCCACTACTTCAATGAATGGGTACTTTAAAACCCAATCAAGCTAAAAATTCCTTGTCATTTCCCACTTGTGCCCCATCTTTTATTTTCATTTTCTTTTCTTTCTACCAACATCCTCCAAATCAATTATCTTATTCTAGCTAATTAGGGTATCCCTTGGAACATCTTGTATGGTATTTCCATCCTTATTTGACTCATTTAATTCAATGAAAATCCTGCCTTCTGGTGGTCATGAGGTATTGTGAATTCTTTCTTCATTAATATTTGGTGGAACAGTTGATGTAGCTCCATTTTGATCTGATGGATCAGAAGCATTGCCAATTCCAAATTAAGAATGTATGGTAACTCTACGTTTTGGTCATTTTGATGGCCTCCAGTCCCTTCACCACCCTAAGGAGTCTTACCCTTGTTGCACTTGCTGCTTGACATCTTGATCTTTCACTTTGAATAAAAGCTCTAGAAAAAATGTCTTCTTGTTTAAGAAGTATAGAGAATAGATCCCATTCCCTACTCAATATCATCTTTAATATTGAAGCAAGAATGGAAAAGAGATAAAGAAATCTTATAACACTATGAAGAAATGATCACTCACCTTTAAGTTTAGGTTTTCACTGACTTGCTATTTGTTGATTCAGGAATTCTTGTGTTGTAAGTTTGTAACTTTCCTACAATCAACTTCAAGGTTCCAAGTCCAAATTCTAAATCAAGAGCTCACAAGTTCAGAACTAAACAAAATGTGAGAATAAATGACAATTTCAATTATATTTATATCAATCCATATTGGAAAATTTTGTGAGATTTTTAAATGGTATATTAAAAATTTGGTGAGTCCCACATGATTATACAATGATACATTTAAGTGTTGGGAAAATAAAACCTCAATGAAAGACATACAATATAATTTTCAAGGTGATTATCGCCCTATGATCACCATGGAGGTGTCATGACAATTGGCGAAATGTATCCTCAAATATAATTACTTTTAAATGTTATTGGAAAAATGGGTCCTGATACACAATATTGTTTTAATAGTATTAGTGAATATCTAGGTGATTCATTACATGCTTCTGAAATTCTAGGCAAAATTATTAATTGATCCATTTGAAAAGTGTAGTTTGTTATGGAGAATTTATTACTAAAATATTCCTCATAAAATAAATCAATGGTGAATGGCTATGCATTAGACTGATAATTCATAAAATCTAGGCAATTTGGCTACCGTATTAGGTGTGATTTATTCACCAATTTTGACTTGCCCGATATGTAATATTCACCAATTGCTGAAGATTATCCACTAAAAAAATATTTGTCTCTCCCTCACCACAAATTTTAGGTCGAGGATGTTATTTTTAAGTGGAAACCAGCTATTGTTTTCTTACAAGAAGTAAAGAGTAATGGTCCCCATCTTGTCTCTTCCCTATCCAGTGTATGGAGAGATGCAACCTTTTTTCATATGCTACATATGGAAGGTGGGGGAGTCTTATTGGATTAGCCTCATGGATTAACAAGTTTTTCATTGATAAAGGTGAAGATCCTTCACATAGCTACATTTGGATCCTTGCCTTTATCAATGGACAACACATTGGCTTTTGTTTAGTTTATTCTCTAAACATTACAAAAGAGAGATGTGATCTTTGGGAATGGATGTCTAATCATCTTCCCAATGCTAATTGGGTGATAGGAGGTGATTTTAGTATGGTCGAACATCATATTGGTCATAGTTGAGTTAATCATGTCAAATTAAGTAATGAAGAGTTTGATAAATGGGTTTTGTGTCACAACTCTATTGGGGTTATAGACCCTATTTACAAAAAAAGGTCAAGTCACAAATTTAATTGATTCACTTGGTCTATTGTAGGTTGGGTGTTGATAAGAAACTTAGTCATCTAGATAGGTTTTATATCTCCCCTAACCTACAATTACTCCAAGAATCTAAGGGGATCTTTGTGAAAGTTGACTACTTCACCACTCTTTCAAATCATTTTCCTATTATCTATGCTTTTACTAGTGATAGATCTATAAATGTGTAATCATAGTTTCCATTTAAACTCAATACTTCCCATCTTAAAACACCTTCGTGTCTGGATGCTTTGATTGGCATTTGGAACTCCATTGCTAAGCCAAAAGTAGGAAAATCTTATAGGATATGGTGGTAGGTTGTTATTTCCAAATGTGTTGATTTCTTATGGGATTTTGGTAAGATATTGGTTTGGTAGTGAAAACGTAAAGAGAAATCACTACAAGGTAAGTTGGAGTTGAACAAAAAGTTTCTTAGCTTGAACCCTTATAAAATTTATATTCAAGCTTCCATAGCCTCTATTAAAACTTGACTACATAAATTTGATATGCACAAGGGTCAAGGAGCTAAGATCAAAGCCAGATTGCACTAGTTAAAAGAGGGTAACAAGGGGTCCAATTATTTTTTTAATTATTTAAACTATAAACATAAAAAGGAGCTCATTAGAACAATACAAGGTGAGTATGAAAGGACTTGTATGAACAAAAATGGTATCATGAACATGTTTCATAAATTCTATGAAAATATTTTTAGGGAGGAATTTCATTGGCACGATGCTCAATTAATTTTAGAAGATATCATCAAAGATATTATTCCTAGAAAGGTGAACCAAGATTATAGTTGTTTCATTGATTGAGACCTTGAACTATTGATGATTTGGAACATGTTTTTTCTATGGCCCCTAACAAAAGCCTAGGTTTTGATGGGCTTTCAATTAAGTTTTATCAAACCATGTGGCAGCATATTAAGGAATATTTTTACTTAGTTTATTTAGAAGCAGTGAATCAAGGATCATTGGGAATAGATATTAACATTTAGGACTAATCAAGTTTCTCTCCACAAGGAAAAATGCAGACCTTATTTATGGATGGCAGCCTATCATATTGCTCAACACCTCTTACAAAACTATTGCTAAAGCCTTAGCCAATAGGATCAAACAAGTGGTAAAAGAGATTGTTAGATTGGAGTAGACTGGGTTTCTTGGTGGAAAATTTATACTTGATAATTTAATATTGTCCGAAGAGACAAGTGAATGGGCCCAACAAACGGGTCAAAATGTGCTGCTAGTTAAACTTAATTTTGATAAGGCTTATGATAGGATGAGGTGGACATTTATTATTAAGATGTTACAATGCCTGGGATTTGGGCCCAAAATTTGTAATCTTGCTTAAATTCTATTCAATGAGGTGAATACTCAGCTGGTGATCAATCAAGCTATGCCTGATACATTTTCTTTATAGTGTTCAATTAGACTGGGCTGCCCATTATCACCATTTCTATATGTTTTAGCTATTGATTCTTTTGGTTATCTACTACAAAAATATAATCAAATGAGTTTGATCAAGGTCGTTTCCATTCCCAAAAATGTAGCTATCATTAATTCTCATTTTTCTCATGATAGTTTGTTGTTTACTCAAAATTTTGCATTAGAAATTGAGATTGTTTTGCAGGTTTTAAATTTATATTGTGAGGTGTCAGGCTCTAAATTGGCTCATCATAAAACTGAGTTCATAACGATCCAAGCTAGTTTAGTTCCTGATTGGATCCCTAAAGATTGGAAGTAGATAAAACATGGACATGTTACTAGGTATCTTGGCATTCCCTTTGGAGTAGGGGAACTTACACTGCATGATATGTGGAAGTGGTTTATCAACAAATTGAGAGCTAAAATATTTAATTAGGGAAATAAATTCTTGTCTTTAGTTGGTAAAATTCAAGTTATAAACAATATATTTTTGGCTTCTCATGTTTATTATTCGTCTTTTTGGATTCCCTCTAAAAAAGGTTTTGAGGACCTAAACAAGCTCTTTCGCCAATTCTTGTGGGCCAAATGGGATGTAAAAGTGGGTTGCAAGGCCTCCTCTTGGCTACACTATATATAGCCTAAGTTCAAAGGGGGGTTAGGCCTTTTGGATCCTAGAACTCAAGGGATTTTCTTATCTATAAAGTGGATAATTAGATTTGTGTTAGGAGGTGAACCATGGAAAATTTTGGTGCATCATCATGGGTATGTGCAAGATCATCATGGAATAAATAGGCCCTTAAGTGGCAAATATTCAAAAAAATTAGAGTTAGGCAACTTGATGTAAAAATTTGAATAAGTTATCTATATTATTTCAAAAATATGCAAGAATAGAATCTGTAGAAAATTGAATGTAGTTTCTGAACTACTAGGTTTATTTTTTAAAAAATAAAAAATTATTTGGTGAAAATTTGAAATTTCAATCCAATAGTACTTAAATTTTAGGGAAAAAATAAGTAGGTGTCTGTCTAACCTCCCTAACCACAATAAAATGATAATATTTTTTATTAAGATTTTAGACATAAGTAGAGGACTCGTAATAGAGATAGCGATACATATTTTTTGTAATTCTTTTTCCAAGTAATAATTAATTATGAATGTTTTATTACAACATTTAAAATATAAAAATTGTATGTCGACCACCTTCACTTGGTCAAAACTTGCCATGAAATTCAATTTTTATTTTTTTAATCCTATAGTATATTGAAGCATAGAATGTGATGCATGTTTGGATTCCAAAATGTGATATCATTTAGAAAGCTATAAATGTTTTCAATCACCCTATCAGTAGGGACTTTAGTCATAATTCAAATAGAAAATGAATAATAATTATTTATTAAATTCAAAGTAAAGCATAATTTATATTAGTGGAAAGCTAAGAATCTCCTTTAAAAACTCTTTTCATTTCATCAATTTTGGGTAAAAAAAAAGTCATCAACCACATACCCTACAAATACCCATCATATCGCCACTTTTTGGCCCATCATGGTCTTGCACATACCCTCATATTATAATGGTTGTAATGAATAATAGGAGGCATAATGTGGGTTGGTTGGATAAAATTATGTTGGCTCAGTTTGTTCATGTTAAGGCCTCTTTTTTTCTACAATCTATATGGAAAGCTTCACAACAAGTTTGCAAGTTACTAATTTGGAGAGGAGATTCACTACAACATGGTTTAAGCTTTTTAACCTCTTCTATTTGGTGAACAAACTAGTTCAATATCATGGATAGCATCTTGTTGCATTCTTTCCTAAACCAACCCTTTATTTATTCAAAAAAGGTGTTAGGAAGTTTAGTGGCATCTAGGATTTTCATTTCTTTGATTGGGATAGTTGGCAAGATATCAATACCCATTCCTTTTTTTCCATTGAAAAAGATCTACTTGAAGCTTCTTCTGCACATGAATCTAAATCCAAAACTTAATAAAAAATGGAGTTGTCATTTCCAAAAAAAAATGGCAAAGACTTAGTGCTCAAATTTGGAAGTCCAAGGCAAAGGCTAATGCTCAAATTGTGGCATGGAAAATTCTACATCACAAATTTCCTATAAGGGATAGAATAAAGCATTTCAAGGTGCAAGTAGCCAAATGTTCATTTTTCAAATGCAAGGAAAACATAAAACATATTTTTTGGGACTGTTTTAGAACTAAAATGAAGTGGAATATTATGTTTAGTCATTTTTTTGTTGTGTTTGAACATGCTTTAAGCTAGAAAGAAGCGATTTTTGGTATTAGACTTCATAGAAATATTGTTCCTAATTCTATGAGATAGTGTATCTTGTTGCATTTAGGGAAAAGTAGATGTTCAGCTATGCTTTCTAATCACATTTTTCCTCAAGAAATAAATATTCTAAATTTTTAATTTGACATCCTATTACAATTCATCGTTCTATGTTCACAACGGAGGTGGGGACACAATGATAAGGATATTAGCAAGTGTATGGAGGCTATTAAGCATCAGTTTTTACACCTTCATAAAGGGGAACTCCACAATGCCAAACTGATACAAGAATTCTTCAAGTTTAAAGTGTAACTCCTCATGTTATTGTACTCTTTGAGTTACTTTTTGTTTTATTGGATATCTACGCCTAGCTAGATTACTATCATGGTGATTTTTATGGCTATTAGTACTCTTTGTAAGCTTCTTTATGTGTTTCTCTTCGCTATTTCTCAACTGGCTACTATGATTTTAACTTGATATATACCAGCCTATGTTGTAAGTTTTTTAGTTTTGTTATATTCCTTTCCTATACATTTCCTATTTTTGGATTGTCTTTTATTTTAAATGTTATCTTCTTTTCAGCTTGGTTTAACAAAAAGAATAATTTTAGGAAAGCACAAGTTGTGCTACCTTCAAAGTTTGGCAAAAATTGGATTGCAAGTTTTGTAGGATGACATATTGAATACAAAGCATTTGAAGATAGAGACAAGAAAAGGGTAGGCCACTTGGTTATAAGAAGCTATAGTTTGACAATATATGAGGAACCCTTTGAGATTTCCAATTGTCACTCAACAAGTCTTACTATAAATTTCCCATAACCCTAAACAAGTGTCACCTTGTGAGAATATGGTTTCATAATGACAATTACAATGGACAAGAAGATTTTTTGTATTAAGGGCATGGATAGACAAAGAAAGGAGGAACGATAAAACATAACATGTATGCAAAGGATAATACCATGCTAGGTAAGAATTGAGAAAGGCAGTGGAAGCTATAATATCAATTAAGTATAAGAAGTATAAGTGATCTTTGAGAAAGGCAATGGAAGCTATAAAATTGACTAGGCATAAGAAGTATGAGCCATCTTTGAGGGGATGCATCTTTATGGGCACATTGCTTAAACTTTGTATATACTCACTCTTTTCATCTTTAATTTCATCTCAACATGTTTATATTTATGACAATTGACAGATTATATGATTTTTATTGTTTAATGCTTCTTATTTACTTGGAAGTTATTTAGACTAAAATTGTGAACTGAGGATAATTTTCCATTCCAAATAGATATATTTAGTAATAATTTGTGGACCAAAGGTTTAGTCATAAATGATTTTTCCAAATTCATCAAAAATTGATTGTTGTTGTGCAATGTACAACCAATCACAAATTTAGTAGCCTTTAATTATTTTTTATAGAAGTTTGAACCCTATAATTTGTTATTGATTGTTGTTGTGCAATGTTTAAACTTTTATAAGGTTATAATCCTTATAGTTAACAATTTAATAAGGGTATAAGAAGCATGATTTTCCATTTAATTAAGGTTTGCACCTTTTGGTGGTGAAATGGTGTGGCTTTTCCAATGTCTAGCATAGCATGAACTATTAGTGAGTTTAAAATGTAATAGGTATGAGATAAATATTTATTATGTATTCCAATCTATTTGAGCATTAGTACAATAGAGCATCACATTCATTAAATTTATTTAGAAAATAGGAATGTAATATGTATGGTGCAACTTGTACAATACAAAATGTTTATAAATATTGTGGAATATTTTATATTGTTTATAAAGAAATCTCGTAATGCATTTATTCTATAAAAAATCAAGATTCTTGAAGGTTTTGATTTTCTTATAACAAAATAGAAATTCTATCATAAAAAATATTTTTTAATTAATTAGATTATGAAATATAATACAAAAAAATAAACATCATACATTACCAAATTGAGTATATGTACTTGAAATTATTTCAATGAAATCCAAATTTGTTGGAAGGATCATGCCTAAATATTGTCATATAACTACCTAAGAAGGTGAAAAATCATTCCAATATTTCTAAATGAATCTCCATTTTTCACAAATCTTAAAAAATATTTTTGTTAACGTAGTCCAAACATGATTATACAAGAATTTAGGAAAATAAGTAAATAAATTGAATACACATTGTAAATGATGAGCACAACCTAATCAGCTCTAATGCCATGCTAGAATTTAGGATCTTAGGATACTAAGCATTATAAATAAAAAGAGAATTATATAAGCATAGATTTAACACATTACACAACATATACATGGGGAAAACCCTTATGAGTAAATAACCCCATAAAGCATCAACTTATTAAAACAGTTGTACAAAATCTATTCTTTTAAAAAATAAATTGAACTTGGGGACACTCCTCTACATACTTCCACATGGCCAATAATACCGCATGCACATAGTGATATTATTCACTATAAATATCTAAAATCACACCTTCTCAAATGAGAGAGAACCTCCTCAAATAAAGAAGGGTGGAAAAATATCTAAAGGGGTATTAATCACACCTATTCAACAACCACCATTCATGAATAATTAATAATCTAATAATAAATTAGGATATAATTATTTTAAATGGGATATGCTTCATAAAGCATCTAATATATAAGGTTTATAACCTTATATTAGAACAATATATAAATGGTATAAGAATATGACCCCTAATAATATTATGTTCTAACAATGTGATATATATATATATATATATATATATATAAATTCATAAATGTTTGTCTTGGAATCTCACAATGTGGCACAAAGATCTACAAAATGTATATATTATTAGAGCATTAAAATTTCTTCATGATCTTTGGCTAGAGATTATCAAGAAATAAATGTTGAATCTCAGTATGGGAAAGTGATGGTGCAAATTCCCAAAAATATATTAGAATATTAAAAAAATAGTTACACATTCACTCAATTGTTGTTTACAATGATTGTGGTATGTGAAATTAACATCCAAGTAAATTTGAACCTATAAGTAGCTCATGAATTCTTGTGCAAGAACATCAAAATACATAATGAAGCCATGAGGTAGAAAAAATAATTATTAAGACAATAGTCCATAAGAATGCAAAGTAAAATTATCACAAGAATATGATCATCATAAACATAATAAATTAAAGTAGCATTACAAGATTGCACATGTATTGTGGTATTTTCCTTCTTGTTAGATAGAAAAAATCAAGAGAGACCACAAATGTGACTGGAAATGGATGTGATATAACATCATAAGAAATGGATTAAATAATGGAGGTCCATAGTGACCTCCATAAACTAGAAGGAGGGTATGTGCAGGATCATGGTATGCCAAAAAGTGGCAATGCAGAAAAAATTATGTGTTTCATCGACCCAAAAACGCAAAAATGCCAAGTTGACTTTATGTGGCTTGGGTGTCAGTACACACTACTGAAGCAAAGCCCAAACCTAGATTTCCATATCAGATATTTGATTTTGATTGGATATCCTATCCAAATCGGATATCCGATCTAAATTAGATATCCAATTTGTGACACACATATATATTTCATTTTGGCCTAATTAAAACTCATTTCACATTTGTTTAACCACGGGCGCATAGTGAAAACTTTATTCCGCAAATCAGATATCCGATTTCGGGAAAATCCATCTTCAAAAGGTTAGATTCTTGGTTTTTCTTTGCTCTAATCAAATTTTCAATTAGATTTGTGTAATTTTAGTTAATTTTTTATAGATTTTTTTCAAAATAGGTTTTTTGATAGATTTTTTATGAAAAATTGAGTTTAGTATGGATTTTTATGAAAATTGAATGTTTATGAAAATGGATTTTGATTTCAAATAGTGTTTTTTATGTATTTGGATTAAGGCTAGAATTTTTTAGATTTTTGTTAAAAATTAGGGGTTTTGTTGGATTTTTTTAAAAACTAGGGTATTTTTATAATATTTTAATTTATATTATCTAATTTTAATTAGATTAATTTGTTTTTAACTTTAATCAGGCATTATGGTTGCTAACAATGAAAATGCACAAATGCCAAACGCTCCACCACCTCCACAACCATTAATTGAAGAATTAATTTGTGAAAAATTGCAACAATTAAGGGGCATTTCTGAAGTTTATACGAGAGTCGCTCAATTATCTGAGATGTCAAAAACAATGAAAGAAATAATTAAAAACATAGAAACCCTCTCCTCGCAACATAATTCCTTTCATTCGTGGCAAGAAGACATGAGAGAATGTTATGCATGTGGATTGTCCTATGATGATGTGAAAGATCTCGGAATAACCAAAGCCCAAATAGCCTCTTTATTTGTTAACCCTTGCACTGGTTTGCCGGTTAATGTTAATAAACCAAAACTTTCTATAAAATGGTGCACTCATAGAGACATTGTAAAAAATTTTTGGGATCGTTGGTGTATGGTTTTTTTGAAACCACCGAACAACAATTGTGATATACCATTTTACTTTATAAAAAAATTATATGCTAAGTCTGTGTTAGGGCATCATGTCAATTACTTTGACATTAAACCCTTCCAGGGCGTTGGTGGAGGTATGCCCTAGGATAGACCAAGGGCAGTTAGAGTAATACCCCGCCCATATGTTCCCCCTCCTCCCCTTCCTCCGCCACCTTCAGTATACCATCCAGATATTATGCAGGATGCGGCCACACAGACTATCCACACTATTCACTCTTTCAGTGGTCTTTTGGTTTCGCATGCTTCTATAGTAGCTCAGCCACATTTTGGTGATGTTGGTGATGGCTCGAGTGCTACTGCATCATCCTCGCCAGGTCCACATATTTGTGTACCATATACTTGCTCCATGTGTCGCTAGATATGCTTGGGTCCTCTTGTACAGCCTACCGAGCATCCCTTGGACACTTCCGATTATGACTTCCATGATGTGGACATTATAGATCAGATGCAGGGGAGTGGAGCACACTGTTCAGAGTCCTCTCCTACTAGAGAGGGGGACATTGGAATAGTGACATGGGTAAAATTTAAGCTATGAATTCATAACTTGCATTTTTTTTAAATGAATATTAATAAGAGATAGTATAATGTAATAATATTTATTTACATGGTCTATTTAACAGTTGATGTCTGAGGAGGAGCTAACACAAGTGACAGATAGTACCCTGAGGGCCATTTCATTTGGCCTTAACACTTACATAGTATATATTTTTGCACTCACTCATTTACATTTATTTATTATATACTTTCTTGTCATTTGAATTGTCATTAATAAAATTATATAATAACTTATATGTTTATCTTATTTTTCTCTTGTAGGAAATACTTAGTGCGAGCGAGGTGCAACCTTGTCCATATTATGGAAGTGCAATGTTGGATAAGGGGAAGGTAATTGAACTCAAATTTGATTGAATTACGAATTTTAAGATCTTATATTGAATATACATACATCGACATAGATTGGTAGTTTCATATGTACTTGTCATTTTTATGTGCAGGGAATTATGAGCTATACATTCTTGTTGAAAAGTGCCACAATGCCCAAAGTAGTATGTATTGGAACACTTGAAGGAGTAGGTGTTGAAGCACCTCAAGGAGGAGGTGTCGAAACACCTAAAGGAGCTAAAGAAAAAGATCAACCTAAAGAAGTATGTGTTCATTTTATTTTGTGTTTGGTATTTATATGTTCCTATTACTGACAATTGTATGCTAACTTGGATCAGTTTTATGTTTTTGTTCACCTATATGGGTGAAATTACAAAGATGGTTTGGTGGGTTCTTTGAGAGGCATATTTAGGACTCTGACCCTTTTAAGGGTGGGTAAACAGGTAATCAAGATTACAATTTTAGAGTTCAATTATAATTTAATGTATATTGATTTTTGATGTTGAGTATTTGATTTTTTAGAATTATATGATATAACTAATCTCAATTGTGGTTTGAATTTTTCTTGTGTAGCTACCTTGAGGAGGCAATGGGGTGCTTCAAAGGGTTCCATTGATGATCCACCAGTAGTTGGTATAGAGATAGACATTTTGGCATGTAAATATTGAATGAATCTTGAGGATGGCATATACCATATATTGTAAAATTTGGTTTGAGTTATGATGCCATTTTTGTATATGGGCGTTACACTTGATTATTGGATAATTTGATATATAGAAGTTGACAATCAAAGAATTTAATTGCCTCTCATGTGCATAATTAAACTCTTTAAAAGAATTTAATCAAGTGAGCAATGGTTAAATATCTTGATGTCCTGTCCTTGTCAAAAAGTGGTTTTATTATGTAGTTTATTCATATTTACTTTGATTACATTGCATTGCACATCTTTCAAACTCAAAGCATTCCTTCACATTACATAAGTAACAACTAGATGTTGATAGATGAAAAAAATTCAATAAAAATATAGTTTTTACAAAGTCAACCTAAGTAGTTATGCAATTACTTCACATTACATAACTAATAATTAAAAATTTATTCATATTATTGATTACATTGCATTGCACATCTTTCAAACTCAAAGCATTACTTCACATTGCATAATTAACAACTAGATGTTGATAGATGAAAAGATTTCAATT